>LPNX011022922.1:346748-439851 GCA_001517045.1 Pseudotsuga menziesii | reverse complement strand
ATGCTCATCTAAATATCCATGTAGAAATGCAATTTTAAAATCTAGTTGCTCTAACTAAAGATCAAGTAAAGGAACTAGTGCTAGCACTAACCGAATAGAAACAAGCTTAACAAATGGTGAAAATATTTCATGGAAATTAACACCTTCCTTTTGAGAATACCCTTTTTCCACCAGTATTATTTTGTACTTATCAACTTTATCATCAACACCTTTCTTTAGTTTGTATACCCACTTGCAACCGACAATGTTCCTACCCTTTGGAATTTCTACCAAGTCCCATGTTTTATTACTTCCAAGACATCCATTTCTTCCTTCATTTCTCCTTTCCAATTGGTGCTTTTGGATTCCTCCGTTGCTTCCTAATAATAAATAGGTTTCCCATCATTATAAATCAAAGCAACAGATGAAGCAAATTTTGCATACCTTTTAGGAAACTTTTTGACTCGTGTAGATCTTCATAGAGTTTGTTGCAATGATTTTATTATAACCTCATCCTCTTATGCATAATATTCTTCATGAACATATCCATTCTCCTCATCTCCCGTAGATGATCAAGTCTCCAACTAAATTTGTTGAATTTGTGGTATTTCTTTCGATTTCATTTCACCATCTTCCATATCTGATTCCATGAGAGAAAATTCATCAAATATGACATCTTTTCAAATGATGATTTTGTGGGAAATAGGATCCCACATTTTGTATCCCTTAACTCCATCACCGTACCCAACAAAGACATGCCATTTTTATTTCATATCTAACTTAGAGCGTTGATTCTTGGGAATAAGAGCATAAGCATCACAACCAAAATTTTTAAGAATTCAATAATCATAGGGGTGACCCGTCTATTCCTCTTCTGGAATCTTATAGACTATTGTAGTTGATGGAGATAGATTTACCAAATATCATGTTGTAAGAACTTTTTCTTCCCACATTTCTTGTTGCATCTTGGAATTACTGAGCATCATTAGAGGAAATTTGGGGTCTAAAATGGGCCTTATAATAAAAAGTGCCAACAATAAGTTCTTATGAGTTGGAATTCAAGAACCAATAGAATTTCAATAAAATAAGTCAACCATAATGGTTGAATTGACATATTTGTCATAAAACAAAACTACTTTTTTTTGTTCATATTTTCGACATATCTCCCTGTGTTTTTACTCAAATCTTGATCGGGAGAGCTTGTTGGATGCAGAATTTGATTATGCATCTAAAAATTACCCACAGTGAATACTTTTGATGGACCCTGCTACCCCAAAAACAAGAAATACCTAAAAAAACATGATGATGACATCATCATCATGTTTTTTAGGTATTTCTTGGTTTTGGGTTAGCGGGATCCATCAAAAGTATGTAGTGTGGGTACTCGTTGGATACAAAATCAAATTCCACATCCAAATAGCTCTCCCAATTGAAATTTGAGTAAAAACACAGGCAGATATGTCGAAAATATGAACACAAAAAGTAGTTTTTTCTTTCTTCCTTCAAAATTAATAAATATTATTTTATTATTTTAACAATTATTTTATTATTTTCCTTAGGAGGCCCATTTTAGACCCCAAAATTCCTCTAATGGCTCCTTACTCTCTCTAGAAGATTCATATTCAAGCATCTACTAACACCATTTTGTTGAGTATAAACCGTGGTTTTATCTCTTTTGGTCCCAGTTTCCTTTAAATAATTTTCAAATTCCTTAGATCTGTGAACTCACCTTCGTTATCTGTTCTTAAGTACTTGATTGAGATGTCAATGCTCTTTTCAAACAAATCTCTAAATTGCTTAAAAACATTAAATACATCATCTTTTATTTTAAGTAAATAGATCCACACTTTTCTAGAGTAATCATCTATAAATGTTAAAAAATATGATGATTCTCCAAAATAAACCATAGGGGATTCCCCCCAAAGATCTAAATGGATATAATCTAGATACCTTTACTTACATGCCTTCTTGTTTTAAAATTCTATCTAATTTGTTTTCCAAATAGACAATGCTTACATAAATTTAAATTTATAGTTTTTAAGATAGAAAGTAACTTATGATCTACAAGTATCTTAATCCATTTCTCACTCATATGAACCAAAAACTAGTTCCATAAACGAGTAGAGTCACCTACATCTTAAGATACTACAGTTGCATGATTTTTCTTAGTACTTCCTTCTAGCTTATAAAGGTTCCCATCCATTTTATCCTTCATAACTACTAAGATGACCTTGGACAACTTCATTACTCTACCTTGAACTGTAAATTTATAGCCAACAAAATATAGAAGTCTCATAGATATTAAATTCTTTATAATTTTGGGTACACACCTCATGTCCATTAATGTTATAATAGTACCATCGTAAATCTTAACCCTGATTCCACCAACCCCAACAATTCTACAACAAATATCATTTCCCATAAAAACAACAATGTTATTGATGGATTAGTAATAGGCACCAGAATATAACAACCAAACATGATGATATTGCAAAACATTAGAAATACCTAAACTTATTTCAGCTGCATTTTCTTCCTTTGTGGGGTCCTCTTTAGATGATCCCTCTTTGGATGCTTTCTTTTCTAGCAATCCTTTTTGATATGGCATGTTTTATTATAGTATCAACACATTAGATTACCCTTCTTAACTCTTGACTTTGATTTGGATGCACCTCTTGAATTCTTCCCTCATTCTCTAGATCGACCTCTAGCCACCATTGCTACTATTGTAGAGGTTTATGTACTGGTATTTCTTTAATGCACCTCATTATATAACAATGATCCAACAACAATATCATAATCTAAATTATATGTGAACTAAACCATATATATATGATTAGAGGATGCCAAGATTCAGGAAGTGAACATAGTTAACTAATTTCCTTATCTTCATCGAGTTTTACATCCAGACTAGATAATTGACAAATGAAGCTATTGAAAGTATTTAGATGATCAAGAATTTTTGTACCTTCATTCATATGTAGGGTGTACAAATTCCTCTTCAAAATGATCTTATTCGTTAAGGACTTTGTCATGTATATGCTTTCCAATGTGTTCCATAAACATGTTGTTGTCTCCTCTCCAATGATATTAAACATGATTTCCTCTACTAGACATAGACGAATGGAGCTGAGAGCTCTCAGAATCTATATCTTCCCTATTCTTGTCTGATATATCCATGGGATTCTTTGATTTACCCACTAGTGCTTTTTGTAATCCTTGTTGCACAAGCGGATCCCTCATTTTAAGCTTCCATAACCCAAAATTAATTTTTATGTTGAATTTCTCCACCTCAAACTTTACACTTTGTACCCTTTCCATTTCTAGAAGCGGCTAGACAAAACTTAAAAAACCAAGATTTTGAATATGGTGAAACACATATTATAATTCAAGTCTTAACTCCAAAAAAAAGGAATAAGATATTATAAAGGTTTGTTGGTAGCAGAAGCAGTAAACTGAACATAGATCAATAAAAACAAAATGAAAAGGATAACAATCACACAAATCAACACATATATTTTACGTGGTAAAACCCTTTAAAAGGGAAACATCCATGGGGAAATGATATTGGTATTCTTATTGTTCAACAATGGAGAATTACAATAACCAAATAGGCTTACAACTATTTATCTCTTGCATACTTTCATATTTTCCTCTCTATGCTTACATGGATTTATAACACTTGCACACAGTTACATAAAATTGAATAATTAAATGTGCATCTATCCATATTCTATCTTGCGTTGTCTTGTTTCAACCAAAGGAAAAATAATAGGAGTCTAGAAATATGCCAATATCCAGGATCCATGCAACCTATGTACATAGTTAGGATGATGTTTTTTCAAGCAATATAATCATGTTTGGTGTGTGTACAAGATTGTCAATTTTGTATCATGTTAAAAGTTTGCTCACAATCCAAACTTGGGAGCTAGGGCCTACTCACAAGGTATAATACTATACTATTCATGTAAATTTCTATTACAATTGAGTTTCCATTTGTTTCTAGAATTTGTTGTAATTGTTTGTAATCAGATTTCCTAGTTATCATTTTTAGTTGTCTATATTGTTTGCTTCACATTTAGGTTACCATTTTCATGCACATATTTGATAAGACTCGAATGATATACTGGTCATGTGATCAGATCTAAGGGAGTCTAAGTGAAGACACGTCTCGATTATCACCATCCCATGTGTTGCCACACACTTAACATAGTACTTGTAGGGTTTGAACATTATTCACTGTAGAGTATGTTTATTTTCTAGCCTTTTCATAAGTATATTGAAATCCTTAGAGAGTTAACATAACAGATATAAAGTAGTCCTCATCGTCATTTAATTCTATTTAGTTGTTATGAATCATTCCTATAGGAATCACTCTGGATGAAAGAGAACCTTATAAACAAACGCTAGGGAATCAGGGTCTAATATAGCTTATCAACAAAAGAACAATCTACCAATACAACACACTAAACCCTCAACATCCTTTGGCATATATTCTAAAAAGAATAGAGCAACTTACTTTTGTTAGGAATATCAATCAAGCAATATAAGGATTAGCTTTGTACATGCAATATTGGTATCTCATAATCACATGATGAGCCTTAGGTTGACAGAATAAATGAACTGGTGAAGTAACAAACCTAGTAATTTCTTAAGGACATATAATTTCACAGTCACTTAGATCCAACTGTTTAAAAAAAATATCAAAATCTTTATTTTAAATCAAAAGAGGTGAAATAATTGTTATGACATTTGATCTTATAACAATCACAAGTAACGGTACTAGTTGATTGAAGAAACAGGAAATCTTTGTGAAGAAAAGGAAATGTAATAGTTTAGAAGCTGCATAGTTTGTTGGTGACCACCAATATCAAAAAACACATATAGATAATATAGATGGAAAATTTCCAGTGGAGGAAGAAATTTTACTTGTAACGTTTGTATTCCAAGCCTTTAAATGATACCCAGGCTTCAACAGCTTCAAGATAAAAATCATGTAGAAAGAATAGTAGGATCCATTAATTAGCTTCAGGAAAAAAATAAAATATTCTACCAAAGTTTATGCCAAGATGTATGTTCTCTACCCCAATAGCACCACAAATCAAAAAATTTCCATACCATGCTTCCAGTGAGATCTATTAATCAACAAAAAGAAAAAAATATTCCTTTACCTACACAGAGCCAAGGCATAGTGAAGGAAAACAATAGACTTGCCAATGCCATTGTTTTTGTTGGAGGAAGTATGACTTTCCAAACTACCAAAGCTCCCAAACATTTGCACCAATTCAACTTCTAATGTATTAAAGGGAAAGTTCTTTATGAGTAATAGATGATTGCTTCTCTTCATTTTTTCTACTTTTCTAGAAGCAAGGTCCTCCAAAATTTGTATGTTCACTCCTTCACTACTAAAATATTTTTTGGTTTCAACAATGCTATGTGTTTCCCCCAATTCCATGCGCACAGCAAGATCATCAGCTTCTAGATTTAATAAATCACTTTTTCTAACCCCATACTTCTTTGCAACATTCTATGCTTTCTAAAAAAACAGAACAAGCTAGTTCAACCTATCCAAAAAGAACTGAAGGTTAAGTATTGACAGTAAAATTTAACCAAAGAATCATGGTTAAAGTATCCCTTTAACCAAAATCAACCTATTGCAATGACTAACTTTTGTGTGTAAGGAAATTTAGCAAAAATTAGAAAATAGTAGAAAGCTAACAAAAAGCTATATAGATTGCTCATTCTGATAAGAGAATACACACAACAATAAGAATACATGCACAAATAATACATAATGAAAAAGAGAAACATGCGAGAACAAACCCCTCTATGAGTCTATTCTGTCATCAGTTGTCATAAGAAAAAAGTATGCCCCTAGGAAAGGTGAATTTGAATGTCTAATCTCCTTCTATGCTTCACAAATATATTTTACTATTAGGTCAGTTTGTAAGGCTATACACCAACCATGTTTATATCAGTAATATTAGAGAATATAGAAAATATAAGATCCAAAATGGTGAATTTTCTAAATCTTTGTTGAATGTGAAACTATTGATTTTATTTGTATTAGACGATTGGATAGTTAGTCAAATATTATTACATGAACTTGCTTTTCTAATGTTGGCATAGGTGGCTAGGGTCCCACTTTCAGTATATGTACTCACTAGGAAAGGATGACTCCCAAAGACACTCTCAAAATGGTTTAAGGTGTGTGTGTAGGTCTTCCATTCGTAAATTTGTCACATGCTAGCACCCAAGAAAGTCCCAAACTTTTTTGAATGAAATATTGACACTTTAAATTTCTCTCAATATGATTTTGGTTGTTCATTACTACCAACATAAGCTTGGTGGGTAAACTTTCAGCAAGGATTTGCTCATTTATAATAAAAAGGTGAAACTAAGCATCTTCTATCTTTACAAATTATTTAGAACATAAAGACTCAGATCTAGTTGGATCAACACCTGTCAAAGGTGTTACAAAGTTACAACACAATTCAAAATTTAAATATCCAATATGCATTTTGTCACTAATAGCTACTTTGAAACAGCAAGAACTATTCCATTAGTGCACTCTTCCTTGCATAGTTTCTACCCAATGATTGTTTCATTTTTCTTAATCGGGTCACAAACAAATGAGAGTTGTATCACTAAGTCCAATTACCTATATTTGTTGTAGCACTAAGTCCAATTGGCCCCAAAGAGACTACATGAAGAGGTGCAAGAGTGGCATTAGACATCCATCCTGCTAAGGAAAGTGCTGGTTGAAAGGGAAGCTGGAAATAAACATTAAAATAACATATTAGGAATAACTGTTCATGTTTCAAAATACACTCAAATCAACTACTCTGATATGGACATCTTTTACACACATTTCTTGTCATCGCCATGTAATGAGAACCAAACATTAGAATTTTCCTAAATTCTTGAAGATATGAAGTTAGACATAGGCTAGGACTTATAATTTTACACCTTTTTCCACCACCGCTTTTCCCTTTGTACAATGTCTGCTGCCCTTGTCAGCAACTCCCTTTGACAGTTAACAAAGAGTGATGGCACCGCCATATCCCTTTGAGAAATAGGAGGTGTAGCCTTGGTAATGCTCTGTCTCAATAGAAAAAGAGTGGTTCTCAAGTTTTAAATGGAAAAATAGAAGATTCACAAAGCTTCTCAAAGATCATCTTCATGGAATCCTCATCCCTACACTCATGGACCACCTGGACTCGAGATCCCTCCTTCTAGGATATCTCTTCCACCTCACCCATGAGAATCTCAACCATCCCTATCCTTCCACATCTATAAGTATTGGCTCACCCCCCATGGGTAAAGGGAGGAAGAATTATGTTAAACACCCAAACTCTGTCAAAATAATTCTTGAGCTATTGGAGGCAAGGTGAAGTTAGAGGCAAGGAACCATTGGAAGGAAATCTCAACACCAAGGCATAAAGGTTGTAGTCTCTTCCATAATTTCTAAACAAAGTGTCTTTTCTTTCCCATATTTACTATATCATTCGTATGTATTGCTTGATTCCTTGGTCACAATCATAGATTTGGTTTATTATCTTGTATGCTATCATCTTTTTCTTGTTTTCTTCAATCTTTTAATATGGGTTCTTCTGCGATAGCAAAGGAGAAAGCTTCAAGAATAACGATGATAGACTTTAAGGGAAGTATTGTGGAATTATATTCAATCAATTGAAGAGATCTAGGGAAAGTTTAACATTTTGGGTTTATGTTTTGTTCTAGACCCATATCATTCAGATATAGGGAAACAACTTCTGTCCGCAGAAGGTGACAGTTTCCAGCAACAAAATTGGTGACCATACTGGGGAGTACTTTGACAAATTCCAAATCTTTGGTAAGTTGAAACCTATAAATTCATTTTCAATTGATAGATATATAGATTTGATTTAAATTTGATTGATTTTCCTATATCCGCCTTTGGATCTTCATATTTTTGGTTCACTGGGTTTTCTAGTGATTGTTTGGGTTCATTTTTTAGACTGTAACTTACTTTTCTGCCACATTCTTTTATTTTTCAAATCGCCATCTCGACCACCATGCCTGGTTTATATATTAAGTGCGGTGCCACTGCCTTTTCCCTATTATAAGAGAGAGGTTCCACCTCTCTATTTCTATGTGTAAGGTGTGGTGCCGGAGCTACCAATGCTCTGGTGTGAACCTGCAACTCATGATGCCAACTATTCTTTTTAGCCCTGTCTGGTATTTGATTCTTAAATGCTTGTTTTTGGTATTTGAGATCCATGCTTCAAATAATTACAATTATGGTTTGAACTTTGGATTTTATTCTCGAAAAGAAAACTCAGTCAAAAATTAATGGGCCCCCCTATAGCTCGCTTGAGAATTCATCAGTCTTTTCAAGAATTGTGATTGATGTTGGTCATTAAAGCTTCATAGTTGGATTTGAATAGAACTTGGTTTTATTATATCTATAATTTATGTCTTCTTTAACAGAAAAAGAAAAGATTCATTTCAATTTTTCTTCATTTGTTATACAGTGATTTTTGTATTTTTTTCCCTTTTTTTCCAAAAATTATGGAAAAATCCTGTTAGCACTTGTGCTAAATTTTATTTTTTTGCAGGAGTTGGTTTTCTCAACCGGGCAGGTTTGCAAGAGGAAAGGATCTCATTGGTCATTCAGGAAAAAGAAAGGAATCCTGATAAATTAAAAGAAGTTTACCCAATTTTTAAAATGAAATATAAACATTGGTTTTATATTTAAATTTGGCCTTATAGTCATGTTGTTTTTATGTTTTTTTTGCCAATGTTTACTATTTTCATTAAATTGGCTAATGAAATTCCATGTAAAAGTATGGTCACATGGGGAGCCACACACCTGTTGCATCAACTACAATAATCCATTAAGCATCCAAGCACCCAGCTCACAAGAAGTATTATGATTTCTTTGTGCCTTGGTATATAATCAAAGTTGTTGGGTATATAAACAATGAAAACACATTTCACCTTGTGCATGTGGGATATTGCTAAAGAGCCTAGCAAACAGAATAAAAAATCAATGGTGTAGGTCAGACCACCTTTTCATCCGACGCTCCAAAATCCATTTTTTCAATCAAAGATGCAAGCAGGATAATGTTTTGAAACCATTGCAAAATCGTGTTAATGCCTCTCACGAGATCAATGGCTCAGATCTTATTCAACATGATCAATAGTCAGCATCATTTTCGTAGGGAAGAAGTGCATGAGGTTTAAGTGGTGAAGGCTAAGCAAAATAGGGTACAAGCTCCACAATCAAATGGCTCATATCTTGTTAGATCCTGATCAATGTCCCACATTAATTTTGTGATGGAAAAATGCAGGTGTATTAAGTTCATAAAGCTCAAGGAAATTTTTTATGTTGCACATCAAAACATGTTTTCTGTGAAAATGACTAGATTAGTCATTAATTTACAGGACCTGTTTCTACCAAACCAGGACAAATTTTGAGAAAATGAGAGAGGTTTTTCTTTGAAATATGTTCATCTACAAAAAACTCTCTCATTTTTTACGCAAGTGCCATGATTTTGGAGAATCGATGTCATATTCAGAGGGAAGTTTTCCAGAATTTCGCAATCCCACCTGAGTCATCAAACTCAAAAGCACACCCCGAAGAGATGGAGGGGAATATGGTAAAACGGGAACATGGGTTTTGTCAAGAACATGGCCAATTAGTAAAAATTTCTCAGATTTCACACAAATGTCACCATTTCAAATATGAAGGTGTATCTCTGGAGCCTATTTTCAACAATCCATCTCCTGGAAAAGGGAAAAATGGTGAGGATTTGGGGAAATGTATCAAAATGAATGCCTATGTGGAAGAAAGGATCCTCACCCCTACTATTGAAGACAACTCTAGGATGAGTCAAAACCAGATCTTTGAGGATGCTCTGAACCGTCACTTTTAATCAAGCGAGCCAGAACCCAGCTACCACATTTCTGTTTTAATCAACATGCTTGTTATTCTTTATTTGCTGTTCTGTATGAAAATTGTGACATATATTCCTTGTCACAGTCTATTAGGATTTATCATGATGGATTGGGATTATTCCCCATCTTCTATAACCAATTTTAGGCCCCATTTCCAGACACATCTCGGGGGCAAACAACATTATAAATATAACCTCCTCACAGGAGGATAGAGGTTGGACTAATTCTCATTTTTGAGACCTGAGCGCCAGTTTTGTAATTCTGAAAATATTTTTGGTATAGATAATGAGAAGTGGTTTTCTGCATTTTGAGATTCATCACGGTGTTATGCACTCAGACTATTTTCCTGTTTATTTCATTCCATTTTTTATTTCCTGCTAATCCATTTCAAGTTAAGTGTAAAGATTTCATTCTCTGTTAAGCGCTCTTTGCATTCCTTTATGTGTTATGGTGTGTGTTATGGAATTCATCTCCTATGCTCCATTGTATGGACCAGCCTCAATTGTTCTTTTGCTAAAGGTGTTGCAAGGGATTCATCCATCGATAGGTGTCCCTTGCCGTGCTAGGATTTCCTCTCTTCCCCCTACCACCCCTTAAATATATTTGATTGTATGCGATGCTTACTTTGCCTTAGAACACTATGTGGAATCCTCACTCATTTTTTTTCTAATAACCTTGAATGTTTCAGACTATGAATCCATCGCCCAATGGTTTTGATCTTGTTTGTCTATTCAACCCATTTTATTTTGCAACTACCCCGTTACTAGCAAAAATCTAGTCTTCTGCATGCTCTTTAAAGTTAAATTTGTATGTGAATGCTATCATGACAAGAGAGAACCCTCTCTCACTGCCTTGGCTAGAAATAAGTTTAAAGGTTGGTTGAAACGGTTACCCCTATGACTTCCTATAGCAAGCATAGGAAAATTACAGGGTGCTAACATCTTGGCAGCGTTTCCAGAGAAAGAATGAGCAAATCATCCCTGGGCAAAATGACATTGCTCAGTTCTATGACCTGGTTGAGCAGCCGGTCTTAGACACATTTTTTTTGTATATGCTCTTAATAATCCACTCAAATCCTTTGAAGGCGAATCCATTGGGAACACTGAAAATATAGAAGCTACAAAGAATTTCAAAGGTTCCATGGTGACTCCATCTCAAAAGAACCTAGTCTTCATAATGTTCTATGGAAACTCCACTGGAAAAAGATGCAAAGCTTGAAGAGTTGATTCAGTTTCTTCATTATCAAGATTACTTCCGTGTCTGCAAGGTATGCCCCTATGAATCGTGCTCACATCCCCGATTTTCCAAATCGAATACCCAATGTAGATTGGCAAACATGTCTTCCAAAATTCAAAAATTAGAAGAATGATGATGTTTCCCTTCATTTGGTTCAATTTCATATGCATGTATATAAACTAGGGGTGAAATTGCATGAGGATTCTTTAATGAAAATTTTCATGGTTAGTTTGGAAGGAAATGCATGGTCGTGGTATGAGGGATGACCATCAGAGATTTTATATTCTCTTAAATACTTCCATACATTTTTTTATAAATAGTTTAAAGAGCAATACCCTTCCTTGCTGATAGTCCAAGATTGTTGCATGCATGTTAAAGGCTTTATTGAAAATTTGGGAAACATGTGTGGAAATGATGAGTTTATGGATGAAGAGCTGTTAGAAATTTCATAGGAAATCCCATTTCAGAAAAGAAAAAAAATACAAACTAGTTTCCTTGACATTCAAGAAAATTCCCAACAATTGATAGTATCTTCCTTGGCTAAAAAGGGCATGAGCCAAAAATCTGTTTTAGCCAGCCATATTTCTTTTCCTGATATTGGTAACGATTCACAGTAGTCTTATCAATATTTGTGTGCCCAAGAAAGAAGTTGGGACTGTAAATCGAATCCCCCCTAATATCTTCCAACTTCTGAAATTTGGTAACAAGAAGAGCCTTCCTCTTCCCAATCAAAAAATTCATTTGTGTAACAACAATCTCTTCAAAGTCGCAATACTTCTAGGATTGATTACATAGAGAATGATAATTCTGGAAGATCTTGGTCCAGTAGTTCTTCCACATATTTATTTTGTGAAAAATGCAATCAGCATGCTGAAAATTATGTTAATGACATTTTTAAAGAGGATTTTAGCATGCCTACATATGATGAATATGAGGATGACCATTTGGATAGTGCACCTGAAGAACCGACAGACTGCAATAATATGTATCACCTAGAAGAAGATGAGGATCCTAAATGGGATGTATCCTCTTGTTCCTCCAATTCATAATTTTTATTTAAAGAAGAGTTTATTTCACTTAACTTTATTGAAAATATTCCTTGTGAAATGCATGAAAAGAGTCAGGTTCCAAATTCTGAAATTTTGGACGAAGAAGGTAAGATCCCATGTGCAGATTGTCATGAACGCATTTTTCAAGGTTCCTTTGAAGACCAATTTGATAGTGGGAAGGTGGAATTACATGTTGAGAAGCCTTACTAGGACAAACAAATGACATAAATTTTAGAATACTGCCACGGATTTCATGATCCAGTTGTTGATTATATGGAGCAGCCTTGTCATGAAAAACAAATATAAGAAAATTTTGCAGGTTTTCATGACCCAGTGGAAGAATACGCAAAGAATATTTGAAGTGGTAATGGTCGGTTATGTCTTTACAGTAAGGGTCAAATATTTCCTCATAACTTGTTGTCATTAATTCCTCCATTTCTGGTCAAGCATGATGGAGGAACTCAATCATTGGATCACTTTCTTTATTGGCTTCATTGGAAGTCAAATATTACTTGATTGAGATTTGTGTTTAGTAAGTAGGGTAGGCAGGAATGTGTGAGTAAGCTCGACATGGCGAGCATTTCTTTTTCAGCAGTTTCAGTTTGTGTTGGGAAAAATATTGTCTTGAAAAATTTACCTAATATTTAATTATCGACCGAGGTTTGTAAGCTTGAAGTTGCTACAAAATATATGCGAAGGAAGAAGGATTCCTCAGATGTCGTGGCAATATTTTAACAAACACAAATCAAAATATATTTCAAGATAAGAAACAGAGCCAGACTCCTAAGAATTCAATGGTTAAGAAGATTAAACTAGGACACAGGACTAGATGAGTGTAGTATCCAGTTATACTACTCTACTCTATACATATTTATTGGAGAGATGAAAATAAAAACAAGATAACCTTATAATAATAAACTATCCTTTAAGATCTATTCTAGTACTTTAAAAAACTTTGAAAGCTAACTATACAAAGGAGGATTTACAAAATTACATCAACTAGGATATATAACTAAGCATATACATGGCAACTCAGACTAATTCCACTCTCCTGGGTTGTTTTGGGGATAAGCATTTACAGTGACTGGGATAGGGGTAGAAGGAGAGTCAAAATGGATTTCAAATGAGGTATAGAAACTAAAGGGAATCAAGTCTAACTTTACCTCTACGAAAATATGAAAACTAAGAAATGTCCAGTTGGAAGTAATGGTAAACATGGTTCTTTATGTCATGGACAACTAACAAAAGACAAAACAAAAATGCAAAGGAGAGGACCTAACTTATAAACAACCAGAAAACCTAATGAAGATGATCTTAATTCTTATTTAGTAACCATATGACTAAAAAGAACAACTTCTATTTATAACCTATCAACATATCTACCAAATTATTAATATAACTAACCCTGAATCACATGTAAAGAAATAAAATCAATTCAAGCTAATATTACAAAACATAATCATATGGTAGAAAGAAATGAAGACTCAATAAGTACTCTAGATAATTTGATCACAGACTCTTAAAAGGAAATATAATCACTGTCTAACTATTCTAATCAAAACATACTCAAGGAACTGAAGAAAACAGACTTAAACTATATAAAATAAGCCAAGGACTAGATGAAAGACTCGACAAGAGGTTGAAATGGGAGTATGTATAACAAACCAAACAAACTGTCTATATGACAGCCTGTATACAAAAACACTTAAAACTTTAAAAAATGATTAATCTAGATGATCTCGGGCCAGCTGACTCATGCATGTAATAACTAGAATGCAAATACAGGAATTTAAACCTATTTAACAACTACATTTACTCCACAAGATAATTCAAATACAATTCATAATTTAAAAACATCACTACCTATTGCAATTTGAAAGGAAATTGGAAATTAGATAAATTCAGAACATAATAAGAATTAGCAGAATTGAAACTAATTATGATTAAATTCTACAGTATTGAAACAACTTACTCTATTAACATTGAATCAAATAATGAATTGGAAATGCATCAAAAGGAATTACAATGTAGTCTATATACAACTAGTTTCTAACTTAAAAGGAAAGACTATATAAACATCATAATATTGAAATGAAATCTAAGCCACAAGAAATAATACAAACGATTACAAGATAAGCATCATAACATTGAAATGAATCTAAGCTACAAGAAATAATATAAATGATTACAAGAATGGAATTACATAAACAATCTATGAACAAAGCTATACTAATTAAAAAGAAGGGAAATGATAGAGACTATACGAAAATATAAAACTCTGATTGGTGGGGGGCCATCCCAGCAAACAGAGTCACAGCCTGCTAAATGTTAATGGAACACGATCGTAGACAGTGTAACAGAACTTCCATTAAAAGAATAAGTGAGTATCATGGAGTCTGAATTACATAAAAACCTGCTGATCTAAAAACTACTCTCTTCCTTTTCGCATACAAGCGTTCTTATATAGAGTTTTGATAAAGTGAGCGAGTCAACCCTTCAATGGTCGACTGCTCTTTGAGATGAGTCAACCATCATTAAAATCCATTGCTCCATTGCCAACACATAGTCATTTTTCCTCTCTTATCACGAGTTGGTTTCCATCAGGCATGAAGTGGCGTACAGGCTTCCCTTCTTTAGCGTGAACTAGTGGCGTGATGTCAATCAGAGAGGTATGCTCAAAACCTTCCAGAACAAGGCTCGTGCTAACACTTCAACATGTAGACAAAAAGTGGTTTATAGGTCGCTGCATACTTAAATGCTGGAGAATTAATTAGTTCCAACATGCGTTTGTTTTGGTGAGCTAAATGATGAGATGGATATGCTGTGCACATATCTAGCCGAATGTGTGTCTGTGTGTCAAGCTTTCCCAAAAAGTATGATCCACAATTAAAGAATGCATTTGTTAGCAATTGCATCAATTAACATTGAATTTACTCATTAAGACATTAAAATAATCAAGAATGAATCAATCTTAAATAAATAAAAAATAAGATCATACCTGAAGCTGAATGGTAATCTGTATGATGCAAAAGACACCAAAAGAGAAAAAAAATGCATTAATACATAAGTTTTTTAGCTCAGAAATGGTGACAAAATGGGGCTCAACATACCCCCAAACCAAAAGCATGTCAGGTCCCACTGGTACAAAGTAAGAGATATCATTGGGAAGAAGGAAGAGCTACGCTAGCAGCTACCTTCGACCTTGTTGATGAAACAAGTGGCTTATACTTCAGCTTCTTATACTATGCCTTCAAAAGGGCACGCCTTGCGTGTTGATCCCTCTGTGATGTAGTGACAGTCTTGTGAAGATCCTCCATAGTCTTAATCTGTAGCCGTAAAATTTTGTTTTCTTCTCGAAGCTCTGATATTAACTTGACATACGCTTTTTTCTGCTTCATTGACTGTGTCAACTCAGAGGTTAGCTAATCTTTGTTGGCTGCGGTGGTTGACATGGTTCTGGGGACTAGTTGCAATCCCATGGAGGGTTCTCTTCTTTGGTCAGTACTTCAAAATTGACATCTAGAACTTGACTATCAGGGTTTAGATTTTGAATGGGTGTAGAAATACCTTCATAAGTAGTGTCATTCAGCAAATCGACTGAAAGGTTAGCCAACGCGTATAAAGATGAATTTGGGTCAATCATATGTGTTTCAGTAGGACTATCTGGATGGTCTTTCTGTATGTAGGCCTGGACAATGGACACGGGGTTGATGACTGGTCTATGCAAATTACACCTCTTAGTACGAGGTCATAATAGAGGTATGAATTCAGTAGGAACAATCGAGGAAGATCATGTAGATGGGCTTCCCTCTGATACATCATCATCTAAATGAACTATATTAGGGTTTTTCTTCTCTGTTGATGGAGATGGAGTAGAATCTTGGCCATGAGGATATCGGGGGTGCTTATGAATTTTCAGTTGAGGGTTAAGGACCTTGAAAATGAAATTATCCCATGTCTGGTTTCGCTCCTTGAGCTGATCGAGGATGAGAAGTTTTATTATGCTATGGTGGTATAGGCTACTTTTAGGATGGAGGGTGTTCTTCCGAACCAAATTCGACAATATTTCAAGACTCCACAGAAAGAAAAATGGGAAATTCAGGTATTTTTGATCCACAAAGTGAGCCAATAGACACAAATGACAAGATTTAAAAACTCTAAACTTACCTTCGTAGGTAACTAGGTGGATAATGACTGTCAATGGATTGATATATTTCGGTTTGATCCAACTGTGATGGTAGCCTTTTCTTCTTGATACATGACGACATTTAGGTTTCAATGCGAAATTTTGCGATGCTCTTGAGACAAACCAATGTTTGTGCCAACGTTCCCCCTCTCGGGGAATCTTAGTGGTGCGGGCAATCGACTCCTCAGTGACTGGAAAAACTAAATGGAAAACCCTTGCTTCTCTCCCATCAAATCCCATTGCGAATAGTAATGAGATTTACTCATAAAATCCCTACAGCTAATGGAGAAAAGGGTTCCATCCTGTGCGAAAAAATATTTCACGACAGTCTCTAAATTCGAGTATCTGAAATAGATCCTGGTAACTTTCTGGTTCGAATCGGTTTGGCATGGTGAAGCCAAGATGATGAAGACAAGGCTCTATGAGAAATGTGGGGAAAAGGTGGCGATAGGATTCTACAGTAGTAACAGTCATGCAAAAATAATGGAAAGGATTTGCATCATATTGATTTAAAACATGCCACATTCAGCTGATCAAATGATCGTGCAACCAGCTCGACGTATTTTGGATAACCGTGCCATTATGACAACCCTTAAAACGTGTGCCATCAAAATGCATCTTCTAGCGAGTTCATAAGGTTTTAGTTGGTTCAACCCTGTCCAAAGTAAACTTAGGACAAGTTGAACATTAAACTTAATGCAAACATATGACCATACTCATTACCATAATCCTAATTTTAACGAGAATATCGATTATCTAACAACTTATACATATAAACGAAAGATGTTTAGCAGCTTATATGTGCGAATGAAAAATGAGATGAGGTGATGATAGCATAGTAATGATTAGAAAGTAACCTAAGGTATTTTCAAGCCTATATGAGGATAAAACAAAATCATATTAGATCAAGATCGTAGCAAGTCATGGGTCGAAATTTAGTAAAAGTACCCTTATGGATATGATTTTTTTAATCATGATGATATGACTCAGCCAAGTCAAAAATTAAGCTAACTTTAATCATAGGAAAAATATCATCATGTGTATTCAAAACATCATTTGGCTTTTCATTCAAGCCGTTATTCAACCCTTCATTTGATCCTTCGTATGATCCTTCATATAAATTTCCTGTAAGAAAATAAGTTTTGCTTGATCAGATCAGACTACTGTTAATCATAGATTTTTCTAAGCTTCGAACCTACAACGAGATCACATAAAACAATTACTTTGATCCTTTTAATTGTACTTCCATGATTTTTAGAGAAATAAATCATCCTTTTTATAAAAGGACAGACAGTCTGATACTCCCCCCCAAACCAAAGATATGGCGTGTTCGCAAGCCATACAAGAAAATTCAGTAGTTTCCAAAATAAGATAAGAGAGTCTAGTCATGTTGTTATAAGTAGGTAAAAGAAAGGAAAATTAACACATGCATGGAAGGATTCAGATATATACATATAAAAATAGTGCTCAAATATGCAAATTCATTATTTACCATGTAATGAAGAAATAAGCGAAGGATCATAGGGAAAACTAGTCATCCTTGCCTTGTTGTAAATATATCTTTTCCCCTAAAAAAAAAATTGAGCTTACTGTCGAATTTGTAAGAATCTACTGTTATGGGCCCCATTACTAGGATAAACAGATCCTAGTTATTGATTGAATTCAAATTATTGGATCCAATTCCATCTTACAATGATTCTTTAATGACATCACAAACAATAGGCCTAAACATATTTTATTGTTAGCGCATGTTTCTAGAGGTGCATTAACTAGAGCTCTTTTACCTAATATTACCTCGCTACTAGCGAGCTTGTTCAGTACCCCCGTGGGTTTATCTTGGTACCATGCAAGCATAGCCCCACTGCTAGTGATCCTGTTCAGTACCCTGATGAGTTTACTTGCATTTATCGAATTTCCTTATTGTTGGATTGTTACTTAGCATTGAACCGCTACCAGCAGTCCTGTTCAGTACCTCAGCGGGTTTGCCTTGTATAAAGATAGGAAGTCGATTGGTACTAGAGTGTGCTAAGCCCTGCTAAACACATGAGTAAATTTTTTCATAAAATGGCCTTAATCATAGATCATGTCAAAATAGAATAACTCAAATATGTTCTTGGGCCTTTTAGCCCATTTTCTTTATAAAAGATAACATTCCCCATAAGTAGAAATTCCACTTATCCTAGAGTGTTCTCAAAAATATTTTCAGGGTCGAGTTTTGATAACAAGTGTAGATGTACTAGTAATCTCTAGGTATGAAAAATCTTAAAGAACATGATAATTGAAATAATTCTTCTGAGCACTTGCTTAAAGTAATCAAGGATGTACATATCTAAATCAAACCATCATATATAAGAGATAACAACATCATTAAAATAAATGGTTTGAGAATCAAATTTTAGAATCACAACTAGTGTTTTTAAAGCACTTTTCTTTTTCAGATATTATCTTATAGAAAAGACCCACATATAATTAAATTTTCAAAACCATTTATTAGATGATTGGTTTTATTTTAAAAACATAGAAGAAGAGTCTCCTAGAATTAGACATGACTCTTGTTTATTTGAAAAACATATCTACATATATATACAAATGATTACAACCCAAGGTAACTTTTAAAGATCAAGTAAAGGAGGAAAAGTGTTCAGGGAGGGAGGATCAACTTCTATTCTAGCAAGGTTCACCCTAGTCCCTTGAGGCAAAATATGATGTCCTATACAAATATGACATGTGGAAATTTTGAATAGACATTCTTGTCGGAGATGTTTATCTTTACATTTTGAACAGAAGATGGCCCTTGCTGTTGACTCTTATTTCTTTTTATTTGTGTGAGTTGGGTTGCTGAAATGAGGCTTTTTCTGAGGTGAGACTGAGGTGTTCCAGTATTCTTTTTCAGGAAAGATCTTCCTCCCATTGGCCATGCTACTATTGGACCCTATAGGAGAAGTAGACTCTACTTCAAATGTTTCAATTTATGAAATTACAAAGTTGTCAAGGAGTGCTTTTACTTGGACAAGGTCAACAAAGTTCGGGTATCATACTAGAGAAGAAGTTGTATTGGGATGCTTAGAGTTTTTTAATAACTGATCCCTAGAAAAAAATTCAAGAATGAGATCCTCAAATTTTCATATCGAAGTATCATCCATGACTTCCCTGATAAGACCTCTTAAGAGAGTCTCCTTAGGTCTCCAAGCAAATGAATTCCTATAGGTATCTTTTGGTATTTTTCCACTAAGTGAATGGTGGGGGCAGTTATGTCCATGTAATAGTTAATTTAAAATTTAAACAAAATTTTAGTATCTACTCTAAACACACTTAAGAGGAATAAATCAATCTTTACGTAAAGTGAACATACTTGTGCGAAAAAGGAACAACAGGGATTTGGGGCAACCCACTAAAGTGGACACATCAGGCTGTCACACTATGGAAATTTCGTAGTGAATTTGTCTTTGTGTCTCACCGTTTCCCCTCCCCCTTGCTGTGTAATGTAAAGGAAACCTATATATCCTTATCTACCTAGACTTTGTTCATGAAAAAATAAACTAAAGGAAAACCTAGACTAATGCTATTGTTGGATTTGGGGGCACGCGTTATGAAAACTGCGCATGGTATTAATTCTTGTCTTATCGCTCCCCCACCACCAGCCTATTACTAAAAAAATAATCCTACCTATTCTACCTTACAAAACAACTCCCCGGCAACGGTGCCAAAATGTTGGGAAAAATATTGTCTTGAATAATTTACCTAATATTTAATTATCAACTAGGGTTTGTAAGCTTGGAGTTGCTACAAAATATATGCGAAGGCAGAAGGATTCCTAAGATGTCATGGAAATATTTTAACAAACACATATCAAAATATCTTTGAAAATAAGAAACAGAGTCAGACTCCTAAGAATTCAACGGTTAAGAAGATTAAACTTGGAAAAAGGACTAGACTAGTGTAGTATCCAGTTATACTACTCTACTCTATACATACTTATTGGAGAGATGCAAATAAAAACAAGATAACCTTATAATAATAAACTATCCCTTAAGATCTATTCTACTACTTTAAACAAATTTGAAAACTAACTATACAAAGGAGGATTTATGAAATTACATCAACTAGGATATATAACTAAGGATATACATGGCAACTCAGACTAATTCCACTCTCTTGGGTTGTTTTGGGGATAAGAATTTACAGTGATTGGGACAGGGGTAGAAGGAGAGTCAAAATGATTTCCAAATGAGGTATAGAAACTAAAGGGAATCAAGTCTAACTTTACCTCTATGAAAATATGCAAACTAAGAAATGTCCAGTTGCAAGTAATGGTAAACATGGTTCTTTATGTCATGGACAACTAACAAAAGACAAAACAGAAATGTAAAGGAGAGGACCTAACTTATAAACAAACAGAAAACCTAATGAAGATGATCTTAATTCTTATTTAGTAACCATTTGACTAAAAAGAACAACTTCTATTTATAACCTATCAACATATCTACCAAATTATTAATATAACTAACCCTGAATCACATATAAAGAAATAAAATCAATTCAAGCTAATATTACAAGACATAATCATATGGTAGAAAGAAATGAAGACTTAATAAGTACTCTAGATAATTTGATCACAGACTCTTAAAAGGAAATATAATCACTGTCTAACTATTCTAATCAAAACATACTCAAGGAACTGAAGAAAACAGACTTAAACTATATAAAATATGCCAAGAACTGGATGAAAGACTTGACAACAAGTTGAAATGGGAATCTATATAACAAACCAAACAAATTGTTTGTATGACAGCCTGTATACAAAAACACTTAAAAATTTAAAAAATGATTAATCTAGATGATCTTGGGCCAGCTGACTCATGCATGTAATAACTAGAATGTAAATACAGGAATTTAAACCTATTTAACAACTACATTTACTCTACAAGATAATTCAAATACAATTCATAATTTAAAAACATCACTACCTATTGAAATTTGAAAGGAAATTGGAAATTAGATAAATTCAAAACATAATAAGAATTAGCAGAATTGAAACTAATTATGATTAAATTCTACAGTATTGAAATAGTTTACTCTATTAACATTGAATCAAGCAATGAACTGGAAATGCATCAAAAGGAATTACAATGTAGTTTATATGCAACCGGTTGCTAACTTAAAAGGAAAGACTATATAAACACCATAATATTGAAATGAAATCTAAGCTACAAGAAATAATACAAACGATTACAAGATAATCATCATAACATTGAAATGAAATCTAATCCACAAGAAATAATATAAAGGATTACAAAAATGGAATTATATAAACAATCTGTGAACAAAGCTATACTAATTACAAAGAAGGGAAATGACAGAGACTATACAAAAATATAAAACTTTGATTGTCGGGGGGTGGGGGGGGGGGCTCCCAGCAAACAGAGTCATAGACTGCTAAACATTAATGGAACATGATCATAGATAGTGTAACAGAACTTCCATTAAAAAAATAAACGAGTATCATAAAGTCTGAATTACATAAAAACTTGCTGAGCTAAAAACTACTCTCTTTCTTTTCGCATGCAAGCATTCTTATATAGAGTTTTGAGAAAGAGAGTGAGTCGACCCTTCAGTGGTCGACTACTCTTTGAGATGATTCAACCATCATTACAATTCATTGCTCCAATGCAAACACAGAGCCATTTTTCCTCCCTTATTGCAAGTTGGTTTCCATCGGGAATGAGGTGGCGTACAGGCTTCCCTTATTTAGCGTTAACTAGTGGCATGATGTCAATCAGATAGGTATGCTGGCAATATTCCAGAACAAGGCTTGTGCTAACACTTCGACATGTGGACAACAAGCGGTTTACAGGTCGCTCCATACTTAAATGCTGGAGAATCAATTAGTTCCAATGCATGGTTGTTTTGGCGAGCTAAATGATGAGCTAGATATGCTATGCGCATATCTAGCCGAATGTGTGTCTGCATGTTAAGCTTGCCCAAAAAGTATGCTCTGCAATTAACGAATGCATTTTTTAGCAATTGCATCAATTAACATCAAATTTACGCATTAAAACAGTAAAATAATCAAGAATGAATCAATCTTAAATAAATCCAAAATAAGATCATACCTGAAGCTGAATGGTAATCTGTATGATGCAAAAGACACCAAAAGATAACAAATTATGCGTTCATACATAAGGTTTTTAGCTCATAAATGGTGACAAAATGTGACTCAACAATTTGATTTCAGTAGAAGTTTAGTTTCAGTTTATATTTTGAGTTCAGATTTGCAGAGTACAATTGGTTGCAGTATGAATTGAACAAGTTGAAGGTTTCAGATAAAGTCTGGGGGGATCCTAATGGATAAGGCATATGGATTATGGATTTCTTTTCTACCTCACAGCGAGGATAGCATCCCCAAGTTGGATTCGTTGTTAGCACTTGTGCTAAATTTTATTTTTTGCAGGAGTTGGTTTTAATTAAAAGAAGTTTACCCAATTTTAAAAATGAAATATAAACATTGGTTTTATATTTAGATTCGGCGTTATAGTCAGTTTTTTAATGTTTTTCTCCAATGTTTACTATTTTCATTAACTTGGCTAATGAAATTCTGTGTAAAAGTATGGTCACATGGGGAGCCACACACCTACCACATCAACTACAATAATTCATCAAGTGTCCAAGCACCCAGCTCACAAGGAGTATTAGCCTTTCTCTGTTCCTTGGTATATAATCAAAGTTGTGGGGTATATAAACAATGAAAGAACATTTCACCTTGTATGTGGTATATTTCTAAAGAGCCTGGCAATCAGAATAAAAAATAAATGGTGTAGGTCAGACCACCTTTTCATCCAATGCTCCAGAATCCATTTCACTGATCAAATATGTAAGAAGGATAATGTTTTGAAACCATTGCGAAATGGTGTTAGGGCTGCTCACGAGATCAACGGCTTGGATCTTATTCAACTTGATCAATGATTAGTATCATTTTTGTAGGGGAGAAGTGCATGAGGTTTAAGTGGTGAGGGATAAGCGAAATAGGGTACAAGCTCTAGGATCACACAACTCAGATATTGTTAGATCCCGATCAACGACCCGTATTAATTTTGTGATGGAAAAGTGTAGGTGTGTTAAGGTCATAAATCTTAGAGAAATTTTGCATGTTGCACATCAAAACACGTTTTCTGCAAAAATGACTCGATTCCATCTTCAGAGGGATTTTTTCCATAATTTCGCAATCCCACCTGAGTCATCGAATTAAAAAGCACAACCCAAATATCTGGAGGGGTATCTGGAAAAATGGAAACATGGTCATTTAAAATACCTCTCTCATATTTCACACAAATGTCACCATTTGAGACATGCAAGTGTATCTCTGGAGCCTATTTTCAGCCATCTGTATCCTTGAAAAGGGAGAAATGGTGAGGATTTGGGGAAGCTCTATTAGACTGAATTCCTATAAGGAAGAAAATATCCTCACCCCTTCTATTGAAGAAAAATCCACAATGAGTCAGCACCAGATATATGAGGATGCTCTGAACCATCACTTTCAATCAAGCGAGCCGAAACTTAGCTACCACATTTCTGTTTTAATCCAACATGCTTGTTATTCTTTATTTCTTGTTCTATATGTAAACCATGACAAATATTCCTTGTCAGAGTCTGTTAGGATTCAACATGATGGCTTGGTATTATTCGCCATATTCTGTAACCAATTTTGAGGCCCCATTTCCAGACACATCTCGGGGGCAAACAACATTATAAATAGAACCTCCTCATAGGAGGATAGAGGTTGTAACTCTGAAAATATTTTTGTTCTAGATAATGAGAAGCAGTTTTCTGCATTTTAAGATTCATCACGGTGTTATGCACTTAGTTTGTTTTCTTGTTTATTTCTTTCCATTTTGTATTTCCTGCTAATGGATTTCAAGTTAAGTGTAAAGAATTCGTTCTTTGTTAAGTGCTCTTTGCACTGCACTCTTTGCATTCATTCATGTGTTATGGTGTGTATTCTGGAATTCATCTTCTATGCTCCATTGTATGTACCAGCCTCCATTGTTCTTATGCTAAAGGCCTTGCAAGGGATTCATCCTTTGATAATTGCCCCTTGTCATGTTGGGATTTCCTCTCTTCCTCCTACCACCGCTTAAAGATACTTGACTGTATGCGATGCTTACTTTGCCTCAGAACACTATGTGGAATCCTCACTCATTTTCGCTGTAATAACCTTGAATGTTTCAGACTATGACTCCATCATCCAATGGTTTTGATCTTGTTTGTCTGTTCAACCCATTTTATTTTACAATGACCTCATTACTAGCAGAAATCTAGTCTTCTGTGTGCTCTTTAAAGTTAAATGTGTATGTGAATGATATCGTGAAAAGAGAGGTCCTTCTCTAATTTCCTTGGATAGAAGGCAATCTAAAGGTTGGTTGAAATGGTTACCCCTGTGACTTCCTACTGCAACCATAGGAAAATTATTGGGTGCTAACATAGTGGCGCTGTTGCTGGGGAGCAAATGACTAAATCATCCCAGGGTACAATGACATTGCTTAGTTCTATGACCTCATTGAGCAACCAGTCTTAGTTGGCACTGTAAATCAAACCCCCCCTCATATCTTCCAACTTCTGAAATTTGGTTACAAGAAGAGGCTGCCTCTTCCCAATAAGAAAATTCATTTGTGCAACAACAATATCTTCAAAGTTGCGATACTTATGGGATTGATTACATAGAGAATGATCATTCTGGAAGATCTTGGTCTAGTAGTTGGTCCACATATTTATTTTTTGAAAAATGCAATCAACATGCTGAAAATTATGTTAATAACATTTTTAAAGAGGATTTCAGCATGCCTACATATGATGAATATGAGGATGACCACTTGGATAGTGCACCTGAAGAACCGATAGTCTGTAATAATAGATATCACCTAGATGAAGATGAGGATCCTAAATGGCATGTCTCCTCTTGTTCCTCCAATTCAAAATTTATTTCAAGAAGAGTTTATTTCACTTGAATTTCTTGAAAATATTCCTTGTGAAATGCATGAAAAGAGTCAGGTTCCAAATTCTGAAATTTTGGATAAAGAAGGTAAGACCTCATGTGCAGATTGTCATGAACGCATTTTTCAAGGTTCCTTTGAAGACCAATTTGACAGTGGGCAAGTGGAATTACATGTTGAGAAGCCTTACTAGGACAAACAAATGACATTAATTTTTGAAGACTGCCAGGGATTTCATGATCCAATGGCTGATTATATGGAGCAGCCTTGTCATGAAAAACAAATAACAGAAAATTTTGCAGGTTTTCATGACCCGGTGGAAGAATACATGGAGAAGCTTTGCAGTGGTAATGGATGGTTATGCCTTTACAGTAAGGGTCAAATATTTCCTCATAACTTGTTTCCATTAATTCCTCCATTTATAGTCAAGCATGATTGAGGAACTCATTCATTGGATCACTTGCTTGATTGGATTCATTGGAAGCCAAAAATTACTTGATTGAGCTTTGTGTTTAGTAAGTAGGGTAGGTAGGGGTGTGTGAATAAGCTCGAGATGGAGAGCATTTCCTTTCAACATTTTCAGTTTGATTTCAGTAGAAGTTTAGTTTCAGTTTAAATTCTGATTTCATATTTGCAGAGTACAGTTGGTTGCAATATGAATTGAATAGGTTGAAGATTCTAGAGAAAGACTCGGGGAAGCCCAATGGATAAGGAGTCTAGCCTATAGATTTCTTTACTACCTCACAGGGAGGATAACATCCTTGAGTTGGATCCGTTGTTAGCACTTGTGCTAAATTTTATTTTTTACAGGATTTAGTTTTCTTGAACATGAAGGTTTGCAAGAGGAAATGATCTCATTAGTCATTCGGGAAAAAGAAAGGAATCCTAATAAATTAAAAGAAGTTTACCCAATTTTAAAAATGAAATATAAACATTGGTTTTATATTTAAATTCGGCCTTATAGTCAAATTTTTTATGTTTTTTTGCCAATGTTTACAATTTTCATTAACTTGGCTAATGAAATTCCATGTAAAAGTATGGTCACATGGGGAGCCACACACCTGCCGCATCAACTACAATAATCCATCAAGCATCCAAGCACCTAGATCACAAGGAGTATTACCCTTTTTGTATTGTTCCTTGGTATATAATCAAAGTTGTGGGGTATATAAACAATGAAAGCGCATTTCACCTTGTGCATGTGGGATTTTGCTAAAGAGCCTAGCAAACAAAATAAAAAATCAACGATATAGGTCAGACCACTTTTTCATCTGACGCTCCAGAATCCATTTCACCGATCAAAGATGCAAGCATTAGAGGAAATTTCAACTCAAAACGGGCCTCCTAAGGAAAATTAACAAAATAATAGTTAAAATAATAAAATAATATTTATTAATTTTGGAGGAAGAAAAGAAAAAACTACTTTTTTTGTTCGTATTTTCGACATATCTCCCTGTGTTTTTACTCAAATTTCGATCGGGAGAGCTCGTTGGATATGGAATTAAATTCCACATCCAATGAGTACCCGCTCAGCATACTTTTGGCCAGCCCTGCTACCCCAAAAACAAGAAATGCCTGGAAAAACATGATGATGATGTCATCATCACATTTTTTTCAGGTATTTCTTGTTTTTGGGATAGCAGGGCCCATCAAAAGTATACCGAGCAGGTACTCGTTGGATGCATAATTTAATTCCGCATCCAACGAGCTCTCCCGATCAAAATTTGAGTAAAAACACACGGATATATGTCGAAAATACGAACAAAAAATGTAGTTTTTTTTATGATACCTATCCCCAAATTTATATTAAAATATTGTTTAAGAAGTGCTCCCTTTTTTAATTTTAAATCATTTTGATTGGCTAAAACATGATTACATGGAATTTGTATTATTTTTGGAAGGCCCATTTTAAATTGAAATTTCCTCTAATGAAGGATAATGTTTTGAAACCATTGTGAAATGGTGTTAAGGCCACTCACGAGATCAACAGCTTGGATCTTATTCAACCCGATCAATAGTCAGCATCATTTTCCCAGGGGAGAAGTGCATGAGGTTTAAGTGGTGAAGGCTAAGCGAAATAGGGTACAAGCTCCACGATCATACGGCTTAGATATTGTTAGATCCTGATCAACGACCCACACTAATTTCTTTATGGCAAAGTACAGGTTTGTTAAGGTCATAAAGCTCAGTGAAATTTTGTATGATGCACATCAAAACATGTTTTCTGCGAAAAAAGACTAGTTTAGTCATTAATTTTAGAGACCTGTTTCCGCCAAAGCAAGATGACTTTTGAGAAACTAACAGAGGGTTTTCTTCAGAACATGCTCATATACAACAACCTCTCTCATTTTTTACACAAGTGCCACGATTTGGGAGAACTGATGCCATCTTCAGAGATAATTTTCCAGAATTTTGCAATCCCACCTGAGTCATCAAAATTCAAAATCACACCTCGAAGATTCGGATGAGAATATGGAAAAATAGAAACATGGGTTTTGTCAGGAACATGGTAAGTTACAAATATATCTCTCTAATTTCATAGAGTTGTCATCGTTTGAGATATGCATGTGGATCATTGTAGCCTATTTTCTACAATCCATCTTCTGGAAAAGGGAGAAATGGTGAGGATTTGGGGTAGATGTATCAGAACGAATGCCTATGAGGAAGAAAGGATCATCACCCCTGCTATTAAAGACAACTCCAAGATGAGTAAGCTCCAGATATTTGAGGATGCTCTAAACCATCAATTTCAATCAAGCGAGTCAGAACCCAGCTGCCACGTTTATATTTTAATCCAGCATGCTTGTTATTCTTTATTTCCTGTTCTGTATGTAAATCATGACATATATTCCTTGTCAGAGTTTGTTAGGATTCAACATGATGGCTTCCGATTATTCCCAATTTTCTGTAACCAATTTTTAGGTCCCATTTCCAGATACATCTCGGGGAAAACAACGTTATAAATAGAACCTCCTCACATGAGGAGAGAGGTTGAACAAATTCTCATTTTTGAGGCCTGAGCGCAAGGTTTTTAACTCTGAAAATATTTTTGGTCTAGATAATGAGAAGAAATTTTTTGCGTTTTGAGATTCTTCACACTATTATGCACTTAGTATGTTTTCATGTTTATTTCATTCCATTTTGTATTTCCTAGTAATGCATTTCAAGTTAAGTGTAAAGAATTTGTTTTCTCTTAAGCGCTCTTTGCACTGTTCTCTTTGCATTTTTTTATGTGTTATGGTGTGTGTTCTAGAATCCATCTCCTATGCTCCATTGTATGCACCATCCTCTATTGTTCTACTAATAAAGGTGTTGAAAGGGATTCATCCATCTCTAGGTGCCCCTTGTCATGCTGGGATTTCCTCTCTTCCTCCTACCACCGCTTAAAGATATTTGATTTTATGTGATGCATACTTTGCCTCTAAACACTATGTGGAAGCCTCACTCATTTTCATTGTAATAACCTTGAATTTTTTGGACTGTGACTCCATCTCCCAATGGTTTTTATCTTGTTTGTTTATTCAACCCATTTTATTTTTCAACTACCCCATTACTAGCAGAAATATAGTCTTCTGCGTGCTCTTTAAAGTTAAATGTGTATGTGAATGCTATCATGACAAGAGAGAGCCCTCTCTCACCGCCTTGGCTAGAAGGTAGACTAAAGTTTGGTTGAAATGGTTACCCCTGTGACTTCCTACAACAACCATAGGAAAATTACAAGGTGCTAACAAATCCATATAAGAGTTATTGTACAATTTTGCGATTAGTTTATTCTCGCTTTGGTTGAAAAAATATGAACACTTATGTATAAAAATTGTAACAATCTTTTCTTTCTTTTCGTTAGATATCTCACTTATTTTTCAATTCAAAAAAGAGTATTTTGTTTGTTTCATTTAGGAATGGACCATATAAGAAAGTTTGTTTTATTTTTGTATGGGATTTATTCTGTGTTTCAAAGAAATTGAGTCTCTCTCTCCCTTCCTTAAGTAGGGAATCTACGAAAAGTTAAAGTGAAAGGATTTTCATCAACATAATTGCATGGTTTTACTTTTCTGTACTCACCTTATACATTCACCTAACAGTTAAAGATAAAATAAAGTGCTAGACTTAGGTTAAAATTTGTAGCAAGGTGTGTCAATAGGTTAGAGACGTGTTCCAGCATCTTTAAATGTAGTATCTATTGTTTTTTTCCTGCACTGCATCCCAGGGATCATGCGATTCTTCCATGTACCACTGGTAAATCGAACGACCTTTCACGTACCATTGAGGTATATTGAAAGGTACTTCAATATACTTGAAAGATGATGAGATGATCTAATTGATACAGAGAAGAAGACCAGTGCTAAAAATTGTGTCGAAAGAATACCTTCCTAGTTAAGAGGGAGTGTTGATGTATTTGTAACTTCGGAATGTATTCACCTATGTATCTTATGTCTTATACCCCGATGTTTATTTTGGGATGTGTCTGTAATGTAATTGAGTCATGTCATGCCCTAATGTTCTAATTAGGAGGATCTATAATGTAAACAAGTCATGTTAAGTCATTGTGGGTAACCCTCCTATTGATCAAGGGTTAAAGTCCCCATAGTTTCGGGGCACTAGGGTTATTAGAATCACCTAGTGAAGTCGGCCCTAGTTGGGTTTAGTCAAGTTAGGAATTAGTATAAATAGAGAGATAACCTCTCTATTTGATACACACTCACTCACACTCAGTTGTAGCGCATAGCTGAGGAAGAAGAAGACACTGGGGCTAGGAAGAAAGAGGTTACTGCTGTCGGGAGATCATCTTACTACTTTGGGATTTTCTATTTGGTGTTGATTCTATCTCTGAGGAAGTTGTAGGGTTTTCTCCATTTATGGTTTCCCCGATGAAAAACACTGTGTTCATTGTCTCTTGTGTTTGATTGCTGTGCTTTTTATTCTCTCAGTTAAAGATCCTAATATAATTCTAGATTAATGTTAAAAATATAACAACAAGTATAACTAACAGGATGATCACAAGACTAGGAACCATCCCAATGCCACCATGTTGCAATCGGTTTCTGCTCCACAGCCAATTAGTTTTTTAGCACTATGTTCATGTTTTTTTTTGTTCTTAGTCTCAGTCTTGTTGCTGCTACTAGGTTTAGGGTTTATATTTTGAGTTTTTTTATACTTTTGTGGATAATTCTCGCTATCAGAGTCTATCATATAAAAGTGTATATGCTAACAGGTTGTTTTCTCATATGGGGAGGCCTGCACAGTGACTCTTATGCTATAAGACAAAAGGAGGTTACAAATACGAGGTAAAGTGGTCAATGTTTACTCTACTGAAGATCTTAGTTGTGTTTTTCATTTAACTTACTGAGCTAGAATCCTCATTTTACTCATTGGCTAACCACCACTTTGACTCATTGGAGTAGGAAAGATTCTATTTCATGTAGGACAAGAAAACTAGTATTATTATCACTGGTCACTGCATACCCAACTGAAACTAGTATTATTATTATTCATTCACTCGAACAATGAAACAAGGTCATCTTTTTATTCTTGAGAGTTACTTGCAAGAGAGAAAAGATCAACTCAGTCCTAGATCAAGGAGTGTTCATGTCAATTTTGATTCTTCCTTGTGGTCTTAATCAACTAGTGGAGAACTAGGGAACATGTTCAATATAGTTTAGTTACTCGGAAACAAGATGGGTTTGTATAGTTTGGCTATGAAGGGAAGTTGGACTAGGTAATCATACCATGCAGTAATCCTGACCATGCTGAATAGATTTGTTGTGGACTAGTTTTGGATCTCAATGATCTACTCCTCTAACCCAATTGTATGTCTTTCTAGAATACACCAATTTAAAGGTATACCATATGAATTTGACTATTTTGACCTACCAGGTGTATGTGCTTATGATTCTTGCATTCAATGGGAATTCCGTAGTACTTTTTATTACATGTCCATTAGAAAAAAAGGGTTAACATCTATCATATCCCAGTAGCTCCACAACATGGCTTCATGATATTTAAGATTATAGGCCATATGTTGAAGCAATTCCATATGTAAGAGCTACTCCAAGGGTGAAAAAGGTGGAGGAATCTGTGGTGAAGGAGGTTACTTTGGGGGAGACCCTCTCTGCTCTTATTTTGTTGCATCTTCCTCCTTCCAAATAGATTCCTATAAGTAATGGCTCATCCACTAAACACTCTTGCATTCCCAAGTGCGAGCAATCTAGATCCTCATAATTACCATATGATCCCATCATTTCCTCACCCATGAAAAATTCATTAGTGCCTTCAACAATAGTTTGTGAGGTTCTTTGCTGAGTAGTAGTGGAACCTATGTTTACAATTACTTGCTTCTATGCTTGAACCCTCCCTTCCCCATTGCAATACATCATGAACAATAACGAGCAACATACGTTTGTGTTCTAATTCCCTCTTAATTCCCTTCATTATATTGTATGGAATTATTATGAGCCACATCCCCTTGTTTTTAAATTGTAAAACACATTTAGTTTTAATAAGAATTCAAAACTTCATGAGATAAACATGCTATGTTTAATTCCATTCATTATATTTTATGGAATTATTATGAGCCACATCCCCTTGATTTTAAATTGTAAAACACAATTAGTTTTAATAAGCATTCAAAACTTCGTTATTCACCATGAACAAATGAGATAAACATGTTATGTTTGCCATGATGAGGAGGAAAATGTGGAAGTTGCTCAATAAGTATGAAAAGGTCATTGTTTCCACCTTAGAAATCTCTATAGTTTGACTTTGAAGTTTCCACCTGACGATGGGATTAGAAATTTGACAATGAAGTCCAACTTCATTTACAAAATTGCTATAATCGTTCTTCTTATGGTATCAAAGGAAGCAAAGGCTCCTTATCACATCTTACATGTTGGTTCCCAATTTTCTTTGCTTTGGCAATCCCTTCACCCATTTCAAAGATATATCAATATGATATTACATATCTAACTATAAATAGTTTATAGGTTTGTGCACAATACCTTTCATTACTTCCATAGTACTACAAGTCCACAACTTTGGTACCTAATATCAAAACAATAAACCCACCTCAAATTGATAAATCCACCCCCCTGAGGCTGCTTTGATGGATCTAGTCAAAATGAGGGCTTATTGTGCCAAGTTGGCTATATCTTATTTATCTCAAATGATTTCATTGCCCTAAATTCTTATGGGAGGGCATATGTACTGGTCCTCTGGTTAGTTTCCTAGTTGTACCAATTACAACAAGGTTGAGAGGCTTGTGAGAAATTTTATTTGTGGGAACAAGAGTGTCTAGGTGTTCCTGCTCGATTTCTCAAAATAATACAAAAGCAAAATTTCCTAAGAGAACTCTGTATAAAGTATATATATTTTATATATTATATGCATATTTATTCAAAAGAAACATGCTAAATGCAAAATTAGTTGAATAAAAAATGAAAACATGCATATTTTTGGTACTTGTAGATGAGGTGTATAATGCATAAAAGTATTCCAACATCCCATTGTAAGTTTTCTGCTTGGTAACCTTCAATGTCCTTAGCTTTTCCATTTACCACAGGCTTAACCTTAAAATCTATGTCTCTAATGAGAAAACTTATTTCATTGTGAGCAAGGTTTCAAAGTTATCTATGACATTTGGGGATTCATAAAACTTTTTTAGATATGAATTCTAGTTGTGCAAAGCAATTCTATTATTATCTTTAGTTTTTCTAGTTAAAATTTGCCTCCAAATTTCTTAGGAGCCACCTTGGAGAGGTGTAAGAGATTTTCTTGTCTTTTATGAATATATTGCATTTTTTTTCCTTTTAGTTAGGGATTTGTATATTTTTATCTTGTCAATTATAAGAGGCTCATCAAGAGCTTCTTTACATTCTCTCAGTGGGTAGTAAAATTATGATAGAGGTCTTCTATGTTGTCTATACTTGATAAGGGAAGCAAATTAATTTTTAATTCATTTAGAAAAAGATCTTTTTTATTTCTATCAAAGATCAATTTTTTTTGGCTATGAGGATTGTCCTCTATGGGATCTCTATTCATGACAAAATTGAGAGTTATAATTAAAGGTCTATGATCTGAATCAAGCTCGTGGTCGTTTAAGATGTCACAATTTAGCATTTCTTTGTATAAAGGGATATCGGAAATAACATAGTCTACCACTGCTACTAAGCCCATGGATACAGGTCATCTCGCTAGAAGAGCAAAAGTATCTCTATGCCTTAACTAGTTTGAAGAATAAAATTAATATAGCCAAGATAAAAATAAACTCACATAAACTTTAGAGTCTCTAAACAACTCTTAAAACAACGTAGATGAAAATCAAACTTGAGAAATCTGCATTATAGATGTTTTGGTAAGTCATAAAGCTATCCCACCACCTCCCAAAAATAGCAATAAACCTTCCCATAAGCCCAACCACTATTAGAATCCAAAAATTATGAAAATATTTCTATTAAAAAAACCTACTATAAAACTCCCTATTTTATTCCCAAAACCCCATTTTATTCCAAAAACCCCACCATGGTTAGCATCCCAGAATTATGAAAATATTTGTGTTAAAAATCGCTTACTATGAACTCCCGATCATTCTTATTTCTGTTAAAAAAATCTTACCATGAGACTCCTTATTCTTATTTCTGTTAAAAAAATCTTACCATAAAACTCCTTGTTATTCTTATTCGAGTTCGAGGTGGCTAAATTCCCGTAATTACGTTAACTCGCTCATTTGATAGTGTTTATATAATTTTTTATTTAATTAAAATAATGCCCTCATTTAATAATGTTTATATAATCCTTTATTAGGTGGTCTGATATTGATTTTATGACCACCACTAATCCCCGTTCCACTATAAAGGTTTCTCCCTATTCTTAGGGTGGAGGGAACCGGGAAACGGGAAGGGCGCCTCGTAAGCGAAAACCCCATATTATTCTATGTGGCTAAAGCCCCATAAATATCGGAGAAGGGCAATGCCCGGTAATTAATTACCACGTGGCAAGCGTTACCGGAGTTAACGTGTATGCAAATAGATGGGTTTTCCAGCTGTCCAGAAAATTCCATCGTCGGCTGCCCAAGCTTAGCGTATATGTAGAAACAAGAAACGCTAGCTATAAAAAGACATGGGTGCTTATATCTGGAAACAAAGCAGGCACGCTAGACTAAGGCTTCGCTACCTTCGCTCGCCTTTTAAATAGAGGAGTTCGCTGCCGCCATTCTTAAAGCGAAGAGAACAACAAAGTTGGGGGCGGGTTCGGCTAACGAAGTACAGCACACAGCTAGTCCATGCATGAGCTGTGTAGAGATTGAATCTTACATGCGGTCAAACAATTAGAAGATTCGGATTTGGTGCAAGTTGTTTTCTCGAGCAGCAGAGTTGGAATAAATCATTTCAGATTTCTTTCGGACAAACCTGTTTAAGAGTCCATTTTTATTTTTTTTGTTCTCTCTTTTCTTCCCACAAAGAGCAGGAAAGAGAAAACAAGCCTGTATTTGAAATAATATTAATATTCATTTCATTGAACTGCTTCATTTTAGAAGCATCAATTGGGTTTGGGTTTTTTCTTAGTCATATAACTTATACCAATCATGGTTGTTTATTATAAATTCAAGAGCGCCAAGGAATTTGACACTCTACCTATAAAAGATCATTTCATTTCTATTGAAGATTTGAAAACCAAAATTTTTGAATCCAAGTATCTAAGCAAGCTGGGTACAGATATTGATATTGTGATTTCAAATGCTCTATCTGGCAAAGGTAATAACTTATTATATCTTCGATGTATGTTTTTTCTTCTATAAATGCAATGTTGAATGGCCATTTTTTAATTACAAAGTGAATACAATATTATACAATATACTGTTCTTTTCTTTAGTCAGATACTGTTCTTTTCTTCAGTGATCATTAACTTGAAGAAGACGAGTTGCAATAATATTGATGATTTCAAATAACATTTAACTCTACTAAAGTCTTGATAATGCTTTTCATTTGAGATTTGCAAATATGTACTTGAGATTTTATCTATTCCAAATTTACTTTAGATGGATGACCTATGTAATGATTGATTGTGAAATGTATTTCTTAACAGAATATATCAATAACACAGATTTTGTGCCTAGACATGCTTCTCTCATAGTGCGCAGAGTTCCAGGAAACCCTCGGCTTGGAAAAAGAGCAAAAGTGCAACTAAGGTTCAGTAAATCTGCTGTATAAAAATATTAATAATTGGTCTGAATTAGTAATATATGCGTGTAACATTTAGCATTTGTAGTTAAATCAATAGACGTAATAGTTGACAATAGGCAACAAGCTAAGCAGTCGTAGATTTTAAGCTCACCATGAGATCCAATAATTTATGATCCATGGTATCATCACATACTCAAAATAAAAGGATGTCGCTTGTAATTTCTGTGTCTATTATTGTTGCAGAGAAAATAACGTGATAAAGATGGATCAAAACAGTGCAACAAATGGCAAGAGCATTACTTCTNTAATTGTGTTATATATATATATATATATATATATATATATATATATATATATTTCTGTGTATAAACTCTGTATATGCCTGCAGTGCGATGAGACTGCGAAAAAGTTGGAGGAAGAGGAAGATGATTTTGGGGAAGATGTGTACGCAGTACAATCTCAAGTAATGAATATCATGCCCACAAGAGAAGAAGCTATTTACCATGAGGGTAAATTGACCAAAAATCCAAATAAAGCATCACCTAAACCTTCTCATTCTTCAAAATTTCTGGGTTCTCATTGGTGAGTTATGGCCGTTGGCATTTGCATTTGATTCAATTCTGGACATTATTAACAATTAATTCCTAAAAATGAAAATGCAATTTATGCAATTGTTTGCATGATATGTAAAGCAGTGTCAAAGAATTTAATTACCCAAGAAACGCGCCTACTATCCACACGGCCAGGGTTTCTAACGGCCTACAAATTCCAGCAGAATTGAACTGCCTTATCTGCAAGAAATTAATGAAAGATGCCGTGCTTATGGGGAAATGTTGCTTCAAAAGTTATTGTCGTGAATGTATGTACTTCAATTTCCAGTTACACTTGAGATTATTAACGTCATCATTTCCATCATGGCTATTAGTTCACTGGTTAAATTATTGTTATTTATTTATCATGTGCAGGTATAACAAAGCATCTTAAATCCAATATGTGTACTTGCATATGTGGAGAAGTGAATATATCAATTGAGAGAGACCTAATATTCAATAAAACTCTCCAAGATACCATTCATCGTTTTGCTCAGAGACAACCTATTGATCATGTCATGAACAACAACTCCGTTTCTAACGACCAGCAGAAGGTTAAGAGGATCAATGACCAGCTTTCTGTTGGTAAACGACCAGGTAAATTTATCTCTTCGTTCATGAAATAGATTATATATTTTTTCTGAATTAATTTGGTTGGCTGAAGATTTATTACCGTGGATACAAATTATGCAGGTGTTCTAAATGGGATGAATTCAATCCCGCGTCCTGGCTACGTGTGCTATAGATGTGGCATTCCAGGTACATTATGTTGTTCAAGCAATGCCAATTTAAAGTTTTTATAAAGAAAAATAGCCCAGTCTCTTTCAATTTGCAGCGATAAAATTAACTAATTAGAGAACATTCCAATGACCGGCAGTGCCTGTTTGTTTCTACAGGTCACATGATTCATAACTGTCCAATGGCCTTCTTTCCAACAAAGAATTTGAAGCGTCCAATAGCTGAGGTGTATAATGTATAAAAGTATTCCAACATCCCATTGTAATCTTCCGGCAGTTAGTAGGGGTTTCGTTATGAATGAACGGACAGGAATGCATGATGTACAATAAAAATGATACCCAGTGGGGCTTCTTTATCTTTGTTTCCAGCGGGTTTTTACCAGATTTTTTGGGATGAATCTTTATGGAATTTTCGAAATTTTTAAAAACATTGTTGGATCTTTAGTGTTTGGGAGTTTTTTTGTCATCTGATTTTTTATTTTATTTTTGAGTTTAAAATGGCTCAACAAACAACAGAAATTGCAGATTTTATAGATTAAATTCACCGAAATCCAGTAGAAAATCAACCTAAAAGTCAAAAAGTCCCCTAGTTAGGCAGCTCCCTGCATTGTAAAACTGAAATAAAGAAAAACTTAGGTAGAAAGGGCGTCGTCAGACTGCCTGCCTGATAACAGAGCAATACTCATTTAAGTGTTCGCTCTCCTTCATGTAAACATTATTAAGATTTTGATTGCTTAATCTCTTTGAACATTATTATCTTTAATAGTCTGACATGAGCAAAGAAAAACATTCAATATCTGATTTAATTACTTTTGATTTTTTAAAATTATGTTGTTTTATGTATGATGCTAGTTACACTTTTATAGTGATTCATTTTTTTTTAGCTCATTTAGTATTCTCAATATTTATTTAACTTTTTAAGGTTTAACAATTCCATCTTAATGCTTTAATAAAAAAGCTAAATGAAATTATAGTATTTAAAGTGGATGACAAACATTTAATAACTAGCAAGAACTATATTAATAAAATTAATATGTTTCGGTCCAAGGCTAGCCACTTTTTTTTTCTCACGCTAAAACATAATCATACATACATTCACAATCTTTTTTTTGGCATATCTTTTTATATTTAATAAAATCTCACAAAGTAATGGAACCTTCTTTAAAAAAATTGAGTGGAACAACTCAATAAGCAAAAATATCTAAGACAAGAGAGACCAAAACATGTAACTAAACCATAAAAAATGGATATCAATAAAAATTAGTTGAGTGGATCAACATTCTTAAATTGTCCATATGGATCATACTGGTGTGGAAAGGAGAAAGTTTGCCAAAAATAAAAAGTTCAATTTATGTTGGACACTTGGGCAAGGTGTTGAAAACAAATAATACCAGGAAAAGAGGCATACAAGGGTCACTGAGTTGTTGTTTATACAATTTTGGAAATTGTCTTTCTCAAAGGTGGATCCTCATGTAGACATGTCTCAAAACTTGAAAGAGATAGTCTAAAATGAGAGTAAAAGATATCATGGATCTTTTAACAACAAGCCACTAATGAATTGAGTCTAAATGGATGCCCCAAAATACCTTTGCTGGAAATTTTAGTTGGATAGATTTTGCTGGAAATTTTAGTTGGATAGAAACAAGGCAATATTTTAGAATGAATTCAATCTTCCTCATAAAGTAGCAACTCAAGCTTAAGTGTTTGAGATTGAAACCATGTAGATGAAATAATGAGTAGGAAAAAATATATTAAGGCTAGAAATAGAAAAAAGAATATGCCTTAAGGACAATCTTACAAGAAAAGAAATTACATGTAAAAACCATATGGGTAGGCCAAGGAAATCAAATTTGTGGTAGCTAAGAATGATATAAAGAGAGTTTCATAAGTGAAAATGATCTAGAAACACAGACCCTATGCATTGATGGTACCTTGAAAGGAAATATATGGATGACATGAGTGAGGGGGATCATCTCTTGTCTCAATGAAACTAAAAAAATTACCTTCGCTTGAAGCTTGGGTGAAACAACAAATGACCAACTAGAGATTCTAACCCTATATAATCATAAACTTTATCATTCTTGCAAGCCATAAATTCATTATTCATCCCCTACACAATGTCTTAGTTCCCCACACATAAACCAAGAACTCCAAAAGAAAATATTATAACCTAATACCCTTAGTTTGCTTGTATACTATGTCATGAGCCTATAGAACCATTCTTACTATACCCCTCCTTTAAGGCTATGAACATAGCTCACAAGTGGGATCAAGATTATTATAGGCGCTATGTTACTATGCATGGACAATTAGCCCCAGAGGAAATTTTATGGTCTTCAAACCTAAATTAGTCAACCATGGACCATGACTATGCCCATGAAAACCATCATCAATTTTACTCCACCAAGGCTTATGACCCCCCTCAAATGTAGAGATCATATCTCTTTCGATTTAGGTTTCCTTGCATAATAAACTTTGGTTTTTATCTCACTTTTACTTAACTATTACAAAATATTCATGATTTGACATGCCATTCAAGCACATGAATGATAAAACTTGCTTTCCTTCTTATTTAATCCAAATTATTTCACTAATGGAGAGTTGTCTTGAGCTCCACTATGAATCTTTGTTACATATTTACATCAAATACAACAACACAAGTCTAGGCAAAATTGGAGGAACAAAAATGAATTATGTAAATTTTATAATTTTGTATATTTAAATCAAGTGAAGAAATTGGCCATAATGTTAAAGCACATGCACATGTTAGCCATGAATCTATCCCCTAGAGTTAGCTCAAGTTGTCATGAGCCAAACATGAGATTTTAATTCCCTCAAAGTTGGGAAGGTCGGGAGTTCAAATCTCTTGATTCCCTTATGATTAGGCTTTGTCATCAGGGCCGTCGATTTACCACATTTACCATCCATGGATCATGAGGAAGTACTCATAGGGTTTTCCATGAGACTTTCCTTAGAAAAGAAATATCATCCATGAAGCTAAATCACATGCACATATTGATAATGATTAGGAAATTGTATGTAGTGTGTTATCAAGAATCATACCTTCCCTATATTCACCTTAGGTATAAAAATGTCGTGAGCATTAATATTATCAACTAGGATTAATTGGAGCTCAATGATGGTGTTGACATGCTCTATTTCTTTTAAAAGATAGATAATTGGTTGGAAGAGGAATTACAAGAGAGAAAGGTATAAAGGTTATGTGGTATATATGGGATGTTGGTGCTTGATGTGAGTGCACGACCCATTTAAACCAACTAATTAATGTATCAACTTTGTCCCCATGAAGTATGAGGACAACTTTAGATATTTTAATTGTGGTCACAATGACATCTTTAATAGCCCATTAAATAGTTATGGTAGCATGGAACTAGATTTTGATCCCAAAATATAATTTGGGAACATTCAAAGTGAATAAGGATTTTTTAGGCTCGATCTTAAACTCAATTTCTCTTTCTTCGTGACGTTGCATTAAAATATCATAAACTTGAGATGTATGACATCTTAAGGTCCCATGCATTATAGTAATGAGACAAATCTTGAATATGCTACATATATTCAATTGAAACAAAATAAACTCTACATCTAAGTGGAATGGTGGTCTAGATGTGGATTTAACTTTATAATATTGACCAACAAAATAGTGACTTCTTTTCCCCGCATTGTGCAAATCATGGATGCTAGTTTTCACGAGGGAAAACAATATAATACTCTCAATGCAACAGTTAAAGAGAGTGTATGTTAGGATATATATATTATTCGACTTGTCGCAACTTGATGGTGTATATTATGGCATATAAACACTCTTAAATACAATATTACAAGGTTCTTATGGTGTTCCACCCACAACATCAACCTCGGTGGTGAAATCCAACCAAAAATTTGTAAAAAATGTATATCGAGTCTCATATTAATCTATGCTATTTCATTATCTATTATATATTTATATTTGTCCTTTGGGGTTGGTCAAAGGTTCAAGGCTTGTTAAGATTTTTATTTTTGAAGGAAAGTCTCGATAATAGGGACGAATGGCCATTGTAGATATGTCAAATGTATATATTTAGATCTTCAAAACTTTGAGAGGTTACAAATGATTCTAAATATTTTGCATGTTTAACACTTTCATGACATCTTTAATGACGATTGGAACTCTTTGTCATACACTACAAAGGTTCATAAACACATGGTGTTAAGGTATGTGCATGCAAAGTGATGAAGTGTGTGTATACATTCTAGAACTTGGTATAACTAATGTGTTTTTATAGCAATTATGGTTGGATGTAGCCATTAAAAATTATATGCCTTAAACCCATCGCAAACATTGCACACTTCAATGTTGAGATGTAATACTTACTCGATTGGATGATGAAAATTTTGAACACTAGATACCCAACACCACACTTAAATAATTGACATTCACATAATAACATTTGTTTCCTAATCCCTTGGTATACCCCTTCACACCAATCCATGTGGAACTTGACTTTCCAAAGCATCCTACCTGAGGTTTAGGGTCATCATTACCAAGACATGGTAATATCCAGGGAGGTGAAGGGAGAGAGGGAGGTGGTTATATCCTTGGGTGAGAACTTATAGCTTTAGTGAGTGAAACAAAATAAATCTAATGGACTATGGGGATGGGAATGATGTCATTATGTAGTCTGTATTTAGGTCACATGAGCTTGTAGTTGAGAAATGGGAGTGTTTCAAGGTGATATCTATCATACATGATTCCGAGGTGGTATCTATCATATATGAAATTAAAGTAGTTTCTAAATAATTTTGTATATAGTTCCTATGAATAACAACTTAGTAGGTGACTTCACAATGGGTGGCTTTTTTAATTATACAATTTTGTTGACACACTTTTCCATATTTCATGTGATTAGTCCAAATGTTTGCAATCTTATGACATTAGTCCAAATATTTGCAGTCTTTTGTCCTTTTAACATGTGATACAATGTGGATTTGTTGTCTTCACCCCATTGGTCACTTTGGACTCCACATTACCATTATGCTTGGTCTTTGACTTACTATGGGTGTGCTTGAAGAGTCATGTAAGGATGGAATATTTGAACCTAACTTAGGAGGAAGGGTATCACAAATATTGAAATGGACACCATAACCTTGTTGTAGGCCAATAATTCCATATGCAAAGGCTCATTCGATGGCATGAATCCCACACATAGTCCATAAGTCCTAAAGGAAAAATGCTATGGCTTCAAACTATCTATTTTGACCTTGGACAGTGTCTAAACTGATTATAACCATCCTTAATGTACTAAACTCAAAATGGCCATCATATCTTAATCACATGACAATGATTCCATTTACAAAACCTTTGTGGTGTCTAGGGGATACAATGATGTCTCATGAGCCCCATAGACAAACATTATGGTATCATACCCTACATTTTTGCATTGAACCACATAACGGGAACCAAGAACCATGTTTAGTGTTCTGATTAACTTCAAAACTACTTCCAAGCAACGATTCCCTATGGAGGGCCAATATGGTGGTTTGGGACCACACACATGTAACATATCTCAATAGTAAACTGCTACAATGTAAGGTCCTAGATTTTTCATTATACCATGGAATGGTCCTCAAGTTCCATCCCTAATGTACCCCTCCTCAACTTATTGGCCATATCTCACATGTAAGAAAACGATTCCCTACACAATCCTTATGCAATGATGTGGGTTACTATGCAAAGAATGTAAGCACCATAGAAAAATGTTCTAATATCCCAACAACATGCGTTTTGTTATCAAATGAAGGATTAGTGGCCAAGAAGAATCCATAATGTTACGAATCTCAAAATAGCCACCATATCCCTATGAAAGGAAAAAGGTGGACTAGGACCTCATGGATGGCCTATGTAGAACCAAAAAGTCGCATGTTATAGACTAAAACTATGTATCTTCACCCTGTAACATGAATTGGGTCACAAGAACCATCCTTGGTGTACTAAACCTTCAAATGTGATACCATAGCTCAATCACATGCCAAATATTTCATATGCATGAGATATGTTGTGGGATTTTCAAATGTGATATAACAACCACCCCCAAAAGTCCAAATTCTCGTGACTTTTAAGGGAGGTTTTTTTAAAATCAGCTTAAAAATGACCTTGGGGGGGGGGGGGGGGGGGTTCGATTAAACCCCCCCAAAAAAATTCATGAAAATTGGAGTTTTGAGGGCGGCTTTATCACAACCGCCCCCACAAGTCCAAATTCCCATAACTTTTGGGGGCGGTTTTAAAACAATCGCCCCAAAATTCTAATTCTCATGGTGGGGGCAGTTTTATAACGAACACCCCCAAATGTCTAATTCTCATGACTTGGGGGGTGGGGGGGGGTGTTCTAAAAACTGCCTTCAAAAACACCTTTAGGGGGTTTTTTCTAACCCCCCCCCTGCAAATTCCTGAGAATTGGAATTTTGGGGGGGATTTAAAAAAACCGCCCTCGAAAGTCCAATTCTCTGGATTTTTTTTTTGGGGGGGGGGGATGGGTGTTAAGAATCGCCCCCAAAGACATACAAAAACTTTTTGGAGGGGAAAGTTTAGCAAAACCACTGCAAGCCAAAAATGCCCCCAAAAGGGTATTTTATTGTAGTGTAGCTCTTTACTTAAGGGGCAGTAAGTATGCCCTGGCACTCCCACTTTGTATCGACATTGAATGTACTATCTTAATCCCTTTGACCTACTATTGTGGTATTTAGTTATACATTAATAAAATTATTTTTTTTATCTGACCAACACCTTTATTCCCAACTTTGAAAGCCTCAACATATATATAAATATAATGTTCAACTATTACAATTAAAACTGCATAGCTATGACTGTTTAGTTATAAACTATGCATGCAAATTCCCATAATACATTCTACCTCCAAAATGAATAAGTTATTCCAAAATAACTCTTCATGTGCATCATCAATAGGTTCATGGTATCCTACTTCTATCATAGCAGCTCCATTCATAAAATGGAAACTTCCATTACGATGATTACTCTCTACCCATGTTGGCATGCTATTGAAAAGGGGTGGAAACTCTAGTCAAGGGGTGGAATATAATTATCTAGTCATTTTAGTTCACAAACTTGATAAAGATCAAACACGAGTCCTAATTTCTAGCCCAATCGAGAAAGGGATTTTGATATTTTTCAAAGATTTAGTCATCACGGTGACTGCTACAAAGAAAAAAACAGGGTTTTTGTCATCGTTGGATCCAGAGGTGGAGAAATGCCTTTATGTGTGTATGTATAAACTATTTTTAGACAAAATAAAAGAAATTAACTTACCAGTTGATTCCTACTCCACTGCCCATATTTGATCAACACTATTGAATGACGTAGATCAATAACTTGGATGAATTTGGTCTCTTGGGATTGGTCACAACTTTCCTTTTGAAGTTGCAACAACCAACTACATGAAGTTCTAGTTCTAGAAATGTTTGATCAAGGGACATACATTAATACTGTGATAGCACTCAAATTCTGAATACCTCCTAAATGGTGACGTGTTTGAAAACCCTATTGAATAGTGTCATTTTACGTGAGTCCCATTGATCATTAACTTGAGAAATTATCTTGTAAACTTTTTGTTGTAATCCACGGGTAATTTCCTAACAAGTTTAGTCTATTGTAAGCGTTCCAATCTTATATGTGAGATTGATATTTATCCCATTGCCACCAAAGTGATACTTTTATTTTTTTGCTAGCTAATTTAAATTGTTTTCTTGAAACACATATTCCGCTAAATAATAGAAAGGGATACAACTAGGAGTATTGATATCTAGGAGCCATTGTTGATTCCAATGAAGAAATCAAAGTATTCTTACCATTGTATTAAGATATAGACCTAGTGTATTAATATATTTCCCATAAGAAATTGTCCTAGTTGATTCAGTCGATGAAGCATAACTAAATGTGGTTGGTGAAGCAAATTTTTTAGCTGACTGACATGAAAAGAGGGAAAGAAGCTAATGTCCCATCCCATTCCCAAGAGACCTTGTCAATGTAATAGGTCACCAAGTTGCTAATATCCATCGAAAATTATCGGACCAAGGTAAAGTAGGGCTAGTTTGTGCATTCATCCCTCGGGTTAGCTCCCCGACCCCAAAATCATCCAATAAAACAAATTAAACATTTAAGGGAGAGAGAAGGAGCATCATAACTTACTTGTCTAAGGCCTCCAGATACTTCTGCTTCTGAATCTCAAAAACTATTTTCATGGAGTATCGATTATCATCCACTTTTGTCAACCCTGAAAGGTACCTCTCCACCTCTTCCCAATTTCCACTTTGCACTTCAACCTCGAAATACTTCATATTAAAGAAAAATAATGATTTCTGCTCAATCATGTGCCAAGCAGAATCCATCCAATGAGAGGAGATAAAATATCAGTTCGAGGTTCCATACAGTACAAGAAAAGAAACAAGAAAACAAATAAAAAATCCACTTACTTGTGAACTGTATCCTTGTATTTATCTTCATCGAGAAACTACAAGATGAGGAAAACCAACTCTCTGGTGAGGGAAGACATGAGAGGAAATGCTCTCTGTTGAGGAAATACATGATATGGGATCAAGGGAATTTGTTATCGATTTCAATTCCACGGCTCAATTCAAAACCTCAAAAAGATAAACCCTGCATTGAAACCAAACAAAAGAAGAAGAAAAAACAAAAAACCTACTAACACCCATGCATGATTTGATAACACCCATGATTTGAAAGCAGAGTGTTGTAGCTTTAAATTAAGAATTGTGAGTGCAACTTATGCAATGGATATATCATTTACGTCCATGAATGATGGAACGACTTAGCAATGATATATTAGTAAAACCTAAGAGAGCAAAAGATAAACTAACCTAATGAGTACAACTTGTGTCATGGATTCAAATTAAGATCCTGCAATCATTGCAATCGATGACGCTGCGTATTTTTGTATTCCATGACATGGCACGATGATGAGGCGGCATAGTTATCTGCATGAGATCCGATGAATGAGGATCAGTTTTTGTATACTCCACAAAGACCAAATGCAGATCCTTTTTAGTTATAGAATGGACGGTCAGGGAGTGACCTGCACTAGATCTAACGGTGAAGATCAAGTTTACATAAGTTAGGCAAAAAATCCAAAGTTCCACAAGATATCAAGATGGATGGTCAGGGGTAAATCCACAAGGAAATCAATGGTCCAGGAAAATGTGGAAACAAAGTTGCAGAAGGAAATTGCGGAAGTCCAAAATAGGAAAGTGTGATTCCGCATCTCGCATCCCATAATCCGCAAGATCAACGATTAGGAAAGACTCTACAAAATATCGACAATGTGGAATAAAAATTGCGGAAAGTTGAAATGTTGCATTTCTGCATCCCACAATCTGGAGAGATCAGACGGCTGAAGTTAGTTCCACTAAAATAGATCAACGGTGTGGAAGAAGCTTACAAAAAAGAGTTAACAGAAAGGAAAAATCATACAGTCGACATCCCACATCCAGCATTCCGCAATCTGCAGAGATCGGACGACTGATGTTAGTTCCGCTAAAACAGATCAACGGTGTGGAAGAAGGATTGCGGAAAGAAGCTTGCGGAAAGGATTTTGTGGAAAGGAAAAAGTAGACAATCCACATCATGCATCCTGCATCCCGCAATCTAGATATCGACAGTCAGGAAAACGCCCGACGAAAATCAATGGTGGGAAATTGCTGAAGCAAAATATTGGTGCGGAAAGGTGATTTTAAGGCAAGAATCGATGGTTATATCGATAGTCCAGATTGACTTAGAGATAAGATCAATGAATCTGATTAGATCAGGAATTTGATCCTTCAGAAATAATTTTGCCAGTGCGGAAGCACCTGAAAATGTTACACAGAGGTACGGAAATATTTTCCAAGATGCGAAAACTATCTCTGAGGTGCAGGATCAATGGAAGAATGTGAAAGGACATTCTGAAAGGTGTGATCTTCAGATCTGAAAGGGCACAACAGTGAAAGGTATGTTTGTTCAGTTTGAAAAGACACGACTATTGAAAGAAGATTAAACGGTGAAAATTATTTAAGCAGTGGCTTGAGTAAGAAGGAAGGTGTCTGTGCAGTTCGAATTGCATGATCAAAATCAGAGACCAGTGGGTGTGATAGAATTCAGTGGGAGAGAAATCGTGACAAATATATCAGGGTGGCAGGGAGGCGCTAGGGTAGGCAACAGGCCTGCAGGGGGTTGTTGCCTCCTTTCAGTTGTAGCTTATAAACCAGGGGGTCGTAGCCTCCTTCCAATTAGCATTGGTAAATAGGGTGTTGTAGCATCCTTTCAGTTGTAGCTGATAAAACAGGGGGTCGTAGCCTCCTTCCAATTGGCATTGGTAAATAGGGTGTTTTAGCATCCTTTCAGTCATAGGTGATCAACCAGGGGGTTGTAGCCTCCTTCCAATTGGTATTGGTAAACAGGGTGTAATACCATCCTTGTTTGTAGCAGCAGGAAAAACTATTTGTAAAAAAGAATTTTGCAGTAATAGGACGTATTGGCAGTTTACCCTATTGGGCTTCCACGTTAAAATTGTGTTCTTTGTATTATTGTTTTTATGTGTTTCTAATGATAGATTTAAAAGTGGTTAAAATAGTAAAAATATAACAATATTGATTCACCCCCACCCCGTCATCTTATGGGTCCTTGTGTCTGAGATAGTGAGACCAGAGAAACTATGTAATAAATTGAAGTAATATCTGTGTTGAGGATCTGAAGTTATGGGTCTCTGGAAAGTTGATAATATAGATCTAAAATAAAAAAGAATCCAATAGTATATGCTAGGATTTTATATGAATATCTAAATGCACGGACTTAACGAATTCTGGTAAAAGCAGAAGCAAGCTAACTTATAGGCAGAATAGACCATTAGATATGGCAGCAAGAACAGAGTTTCAAAAAAAAAACATCTATCCTAGACCAAAAAATGGAAGAGTGTTGAAAAATGATGAGTGTGGACTCTATCACAAAAATGTTAACAAAGGAGAAGAAGTACAGTGACAGGGGGAGTACATGGATCTATCATTTAAGCTATCATTCAAGAATAGGAAATGTTAAGATAAATGATAATACATTGGTTAAATAACCAATTTCATTTAAAGGGAAGATATGATGACATTAGGAGTTGTCAAAAAGAAGAGAGACAAGAAATCCCAAATCAACATAGGTGCAGCATTGGCATAACAGGTAATCCTTTGTCATTGTTGTCAAAGGGGGAGAATGTTTAGAGGTTGCCATCAATGCCAAATGGGGAGATTGTTGGAAAATTTGGGTTATAGTTTTCATTGATGTCAAAGGTGTTCACGAATGACAAAGGAATAACAAGTGGATATGATGGCAGGACAAACTCACTGAAATACTAAGGTAGTAATGGGATGGCATGGCATAGTTGAGGATGTGGCATGACACATATCATGACATGGAATATGATGGTGTCCTCATGATGATGTACTCAGTGAAATAATAAGGTAGTGATGACATGGAACGATGATGAGGTGGCATAGTTATCTGCATGAGATCCAATGAATGAGGATCAGTTTTTGTATAATCTACAAAGACAAAATGCAGATCCACATTAGTTCTAGAATGGACGGTCAGGGACCGACCTTCACTAGATCTGATGGTGAAGATCATTTTTTCATGAGTTAGGAAGAATATACAAAGTTCCACAAGAGATCAAGATGGACGGTCAGGGGTAAATCTGCAAGGAAATCAATGGTCCAGGAAAATGCGAAAACAAAGTTGCGAAAGGAAATTGTGGAAGTACAAAATAGGAAAGTGTGATTCTGCATCCCACATCCTGCAATCCACAATATCAACGGTCAGGAAATACTTCACAAAATATCGATGGTGCAGAAGAAAAATTGTGGAAAGGAGCTTGGGGAAAGTCGAAATGTTACGTTTCTGCATCCTGCATCCCGCAATATCGGGAGATCGGACGGCTGAAGTTAGTTCTGCTAAAACATATCAATGGTGTGGAATAATCTTACAAAAAGGATTTTGAGGAAAGGAAAAAGAGGACAGTCGACATCCCACATCCCATATCCCGCAATCTAGAGAGATTGGATGGCCGACGTTAGTTCTGCTAAAACATTTCAACGGTGTGGAAGAAGGATTGCGAAAAGAAGCTTGTGGAAAGGATTTTGCGGAAAGGAAAAAGTGGACAATCGACATCCTGCATCCCACATCCTACTTTCTGCAGATCAACGGTCAGGAAAACACCTGACGAAGATCAAAGGTGGGAAATTGCTAAAACGGAATCTTGGTGCGGAAAGGCGATTTTAAGGCAGAAATCGATGGTTAGATTGATAGTCTAGATTGACTTAGAGATAAGATCAATGACTCTAATTGGATCAGTAAGTTCATCCTGTGGAAATAATTTTGGCAGTGCGGAATCACTTGCAAACATTGGAAATAGGTATAGAAATCGTTTCCAAGTTGCGAAAATGATCTATGAGGTGCAGGATCAATGGAAGAACGTGAAAGGACGTTCTGAAAGGTGTGATCTTCCGATCTGAAAGGGCACAACTGTGAAAGGTATTTTTGTTCAGTTTGAAGAGACGTAACTATTGAAAGAATCTAAAATGGTGAGAAGTATTTAAGCAATGACCTAAGTAAGAAGGAAGGTGTCTCTGCAGTTCGAATTGCATGATCAGAATCAGAGACCAATGGGTGTGATAGAAAACAGTGGGAGAGAAACATTAGAAACATATCAGGGTGGCAAGGCGATGCTAGGGAAGGAAATAGGCCTACAAGGGGTTGTTGCCTCCTTTCAGTTGTAGCTGATAAATTAGGGGGTGGTAGCCTCCTTCCAATTGGCATTAGTAAATAGGGTGTTGTAGCATCCTTTCAGTTGTAGCTGATAAACCAGGGGAGCATAGCCTCATTTCAATTGGCATTAGTAAATAGGGTGTTGTAGCATCCTTTCAATCATAGTTGATAAACTAGGGGATCACAGCCTCTTTCCAATTGGTATTGGTAAACAGAGTGTAATACCATCATTGTCTGTAGCAGTAGGAAAAACTATTTGTAAATAACAATTTTGCAGTAAGAGGACGTATTGGTGGTTTACCTTATTGGGATTCCACGTTAAAATTGTGTTATGTGTATTCTTGTTGTTATGCGTTTCTAATGATATATTTAAAAGTGGTTAAAATAGTACAAAGATAACAATATTGATTCACCCCCTCCCTCTCAGTATTGACCAATAAACCAACAATTGGTATCAGAGCAGGTTCCTTTAGCACAGTTTAACCACTAGAAGGTAGATCCCTTATGATAACCACTATGGATCAGCAAGAAGGCATGGCCACTAACAGACCTCCACTATTTATAGGAGAAGACTATGCATATTGGAGTGTTAGAATGAGGTGTCATATGATGTCCCTGGGATGGAAGGTTTGGGCAGCAACAGAAAAGGACCTTACAATAGGAAACGAATACCCTACAGACACAGTTGAACTAGGTGAATATGAAGGTAATGTCAAATCCATAAATGCAATATTGAGTGGACTAACAAACACTGTATTTAATAAGGTTATACAATGAAATTCTGCCAAACAAGCCTGGGATGAGTTGAAGATTATTTATGAAGGAGCATCTAAGGTCAAAGAATCCAAGCTACAGACATATAAAGGTCAATTTGAAAGCCTCAAAATGAGAGTAGAAGAGAATATTGGGGAATACTTTATTCATGTAGATGAGATGGTTAATGCTATTAGAGGTCTTGGAGGAAAATTGAAAGAAAATGAAGTGGTAAGCAAGATACTAAGAACATTACCAATCAGATATGAGTCAAATATTTCCACCCTAGAGGAACGGGATGACCTTAAAAAGGTGACATTAGATGACCTTCTCGGAATTCTCATTGCTTATGAGATGACAACTGGATAGGATAAAAACTCAAAGAAAGAAGCAGCATTTAACGTCACTTCCAAAAATCAATCAAAAAATCTAGATGATGAGGAAGCCCTCTTTGTAAGTAGACTTAATAAATGCACTGGGAAATACAAAGGTAAACTACCTTTGAAATGCTTTAACTGTGGAAGGATTGGACATTTTTCCCATAAGTGTTCCTACCCAAAACAAGAGGAGAGTGACCATGAAGAATCATGTTGTCATAAGGCTAGAAAGAAGTATAAAGAGAAAAAGAAGAACTTATATTCCAAGGAAGAAAGTGAAGATGAGGAAATGAGTGAAGATAATGAAATCCTATTTTTAGGAACAACAAACTCAGATGAGGAATCAGAAGTGGACATAGAAGCTGAATACATGGTTGTTGTATATGAAATTGAAATATGCAGGAAAAGAAACAAAGTTTTGAAAGATAAACTATATAAATACCAAGAAGAGACAAATCAGATTATTACTAATTTGAGAAACCAACTTCAAGAGGCCAAGAAGAGTGAGGAAGATCTAGTAGTTCTTCTCAGGAAGAGAATTCAAGATTCTAAAAAAATTAAGAAATAAATTGCTTGAATTAGAGAATGAGTTGATGAAAAATCCATTAAATCAAAGTTTGAGAACATCTCAAGGATTCTAGATGACATTCTGAGTAGCCAAAGACCATCAAGTGATAGGTCTGGTTTGGGATTCGTTAAAGAGAAGAATCCAGAGAGTTTCCCACTCACTAATTAGAGAGGAAGTACAAAGAGCTATCCTGAAGTAATGAAGAGTCTTGTTAAAAGGGAAAAGCGCAAAGAACATGCTTTAACCTTTCATGACAAAGACAGAACTCATGAGGAGACCAAGAGACAAGTAATAAATAGAAATCAGAAAATATTTTTTTCCTGTAATAACTTTGGTCATAAAGCCCTGAAATGCAAGGCTTATGAAAAAGTTCATGAGAACAAGAAGGATGGAATTAAAAGGCCGAAGGTAAGGAATCATAACCAATTTGGACTTCTCCAAAGGTTTGATATAGAGTGTTACAAATGTAATAACTTTGGACACTTAGCTAGAAATTGTAAATTGAAATGTTATGCTCCAGTAGAAGTTCAGAGATAGTGGAGGAAAATGGAAGTTAGGAAATAGAGAGACCAAATACCTCATGTGGATAAAGAAAAATTTCATGTTTATTTTCATTACTGTCATAAGTTTTGTCATAAGGTGGCTGACTGCAAAGTAAGGGGAGAAAATCAAAGGATGAAAAGGGAACGGAACACCAATGCGGAGCATGGGAAAGGATAAGTAAATAGTACACCTCCTGAAAAGGTGTGGATGAAATAATTAGAAGCTTTAGAAGAAACACAACCTTCAATCATTAATGAAGTCTCTGTAGTTGGTGTTGAGAATAATGAGGTCATATATAAAAATGACACTCATCATGAGGGAAATATACTTAGTGATGTAGAAGAATACACCGATAAACATGAATGTGATGAAGTAAGATGTAGTGATGATTGTGGGATCCTTTTCTAAAAATTTCTCTCTTGATTTTAAAAAAAACCCTGAAAATAACATTAGAAGGGATCTTATACTCAGGGGGAGTAAAATTCAGAAAATTCCAATTGGTATCTAAAAATTCAATTGGTATTTAATGTTGAAAGTATATTGAAAGCTATCTTCTTCAAATATGATGGATGGTCAAGGATGGTGCATGGATGACATAAGATAAAGTATGAAGTAACATGAGAACAACAAAATGTGAGAGTCATGAATACCATGATGTCTGCAATCAAATAGAAGATAAAGATTATTATGTTCACTTAGTATTTGAAGTCATGACACATAAAAATTGTTGACAGTAGAAGAAAACTCAAAAAGGAATAAAAAATTCACTCTATTGATAAGGTAGTAGGATGAGTTCAGCATTGAAAAAGGAAAAGGTTGAGGTTATGAGTCCTTGTGTCTAAGATAGTGAAACCAAAGAAACTATGTAATAAACTAAATTAATCTTTGTGTTGAGGATTTGAAGTTATGGGTCTCTAGACAGTTGATAATATAGATCTAAAATCCAAAATAATCTAGCAGTATATGCTAGGATTTTATATGAATATCTAAATGCATAGACTTAAGGAATTCTGGTAAAAGAGGAAGCAGGTTAACTTACAGGCAGAATAGACCATTATATATGGCAGTAGGAACAAAGTTTTAAAAAAAAACATGTATCCTAGACCAAAAAATGGAAGAGTGTTGAAAAATATTGAGTGTAGACTCTGTCACAAAAATGTTGACAAAGGAAAAGAAGTACAGTGACAGGGGGAGTACATGGATCTATCAGTTAAGCTATCATTCAAGAACAAGAAATGTTAAGATAAATGATAATACATTGGTTAAATAACCAAGTTCATTTAAAGGGGAGATATGATGACAGGAGGAGTTGTCAAAAAGAAGAGAGACGGGAAATCCTATATCAAAATAGGTGCAGCATTGGCATAGCAAGTTATCCTTTGTCATTGTTGTCAAAGGGGGAGAATGTTTAGAGGTTTCTATCAATTCCAAAGGGGGGTATTGTTGGAAAATTTGGGTTATAGTTTTCATTGATGTCAAAGGTGCTCACAAATGACAAAGGAATAACCTGTGGATATGATGGCAAGACAAACTCAGTGAAAGACTAAGGTAGTAATGGGATGGCATGGCATAGTTGAGGATGTGGCATGACACATATCATGACAACTTAGTGAAAGACTAAGGTAGTAATCCGATGGCATGGCATAGTTGAGGATGTGGCATGACACATATCATGACATGGAATATGATGATGTACTCAGTGAAAGACTAAGGTAGTGATGACATGGCACGATGATGAGGTGACATTGTTATCTGTATGAGATCCAATGAATGCGGATCAGTTTTTGTATAATCAGTTTTTGTATAGGAGCGACCCGCACTATATCTGACGATGAAGATCAAGTTTACATAAGTTAGGCAAAAAATCCAATGTTTCGCAAGAGATCAAGATGGATGGTTAGGGGTAAATACACAAGGAAATCAACGTTCCAGGAAAATCCAGAAACAAAGTTTCGGAAGGAAATTGCAGAATTCCAAAATAGGAAATTGTGATTTTGCATCCTGTATCCTGCAATCCACAATATCAATAGTCAGGAAGGACTCCACAAAAGATCGACGGTGCAGAAGAAAAATTGTGGAAAGCAGCTTGCAGAAAGTCGAAATGTTATGTTTCTGCATCCTGCATCCCGCAATCTGGAGAGATCGGAACGGTTGAAGTTAGTTCCGCTAAAATAGATCAACTGTGTCGAATAATATTATGGAAAGGAAAAAGCAGACAGTCGACATCCCACATCTCACATCCCACAATTTGGAGAGATTGGACAGGTGATGTTAGTTCCGCTAAAATAGATCAATGGTGTGGAAGAAGGATTGCGTAAAGAAGCTTGTGGAAAGGATTTTGTGGAAAGGAAAAAGTGGACACTCGACATCCCTTAATATGGAGATCGACGGTTAGGAAAACGCCCGATGAAGATCAACCATGGGAAATCAGTGAAACACAATCTTAGTGCAGAAAGGCAATTTTAAGGTGAAAATCGATGGTTAGATCGACAGTCCAGATTGACTTAGAGATAAGATCAATGACTCTGATCAGATCCAAAATTTGATCCTGTGAAAATAAGTTTGGCAGTGTAGAAGCATTTGCAATTATTGGACAAAGGTACAGAAATGGTTTCCAAGATGCGGAAACGATCTCTGAGGTGCAGGATCAATGGAAGAACGTGAAGGGGCGTTCTGAAAGGTGTGATATTCTGATCTAAAAGGGCACAATAGTGAGAGGTATGTTTGTTCATTTTGAAGAGATGCAACTGTTGAAAGAAGCTTAAACGGTGAGAAGTATTTAAGCAACGACCTGAGTAAGAAGGAAGGTGTCTTTGCAATTCGAATTGCATGATCAAAATCAGAGACTAGTGGGTGTGGCAGAATTTAGAGGGAGAGAAATCATGAGAAACATATCAGGGTGGAAGGGTGGTGCTATAGTAGGCAATAGGCCTGCAGGGGTTTTTTTCCTCCTTTCAATTGTAGCTGATAAACTAGGGGGTCATAGCCTCCTTCCAATTGGCATTGGTAAATAGGGTGTTGTAGCATCCTTTCAGTTGTAGCTAATAAACCAGGGGGCCATAGCCTTCTTCCAATTATCATTGGTAAATAGGGTGTTGTAGCATCCTTTCAGTCATATTTGATAAACCAGGGGGTCGTAGACTCCTTCCAATTGGTATTGGTAAACAGGGTGTAATACCATCCTTGTCTATAGTAGCATGCAAAACTAGTTGTAAATAACAATTTTGCAGTAACAGGACGTATTGGTGGTTTACCCTATTAGGCTTCCATGTTCAAATTGTGTTCTGTGTAATCTTGTTTTTATGTGTTTCTAATGATAGATTTAAAAGTGGTTAAAATAGTAAAAAGATAACAATACTGATTCACCCCCCCCCCTCTCAGTATTGACCAATAAACCAACAAATTTTCTTGGCCTTTCAATGAAATAATACACATAAAAGAGCAATGACACTTTTTTTCCTCACTATATACAATTTTTCTTACAAATATAATTAAGGAATCTATGATATTTTAATGTTATTTATTAACCCTTATCTCTATATAGAAACAAATACATCTCATATTTATTACCCTGGATTTTGTCAATACATTCTCCAAACCTCGGTGTGCATCAACATCAAACACCCTCTAAACTTGAATGTTCCTAGCACTCTTCTTTTCTTCAAATTCACTATACTACCACCTTCTTAATCAATCCTAGATTCTACCTTGTAATTTGGAAAAGCTAAACTTACGACATCTACATCGATAATCTAGAAATTTGTTTAGAAGAAGTAGGTTGCACTGGAATGACCTTAGATGTTATAGTCATAATCCTCCTTCTATATGTGGATGATATTTTTCTTTTGGAAAGTATACCCTTTGACCTTGATAATCAATTACATATCCTCAATGAATTCTTCTCTAACATGGGTATGTCTGTTAACACCGACAAAATGAAAGTTATGATTATCAAATCAAAGAAAGATACTATTGGTAATTTTATTTATGACAATAACAACTAGGAAGAAGTTTCCTCCTGACAAATATCTCATAATTGATATCCATCACAAGCTCAATTGGAACTATAGCATTTAGAAAATGATAAACAGAGGGTGGGTAGCTTACTTATTCCTAGAAAACAATTGTAAATCAACAAATATGGTAATGTGGGATAAAAAGAAGTTCCTTTTTGAAACTCTTATCGCCCCTTCTATCTTGTACATTTGTGAAGTTTGGGGTTGCAATGTCTCTCAAGAATCATATAGAAAGATCAAACAAATTAAAAATCATTGTATCATGTATGACCTAAAAATTAAGATCAATACACCCTATCTTATTCTCCTGATAGAAGTGGGTATCCCCCCCATCAAAAGAATCACTATGTCCAAATACTTGATGTACAAGAATAAGATAAATAACATGGAAGACCAAAACTCCCAAAAATTTCTTTGTATTCTAGTTAAGGTCATCTTTGGCTCAAGAGAGTATGGTATAAGGATGCCATGGCTTGGTCAAATCATTGGGTAATTAAAAAAAATACCACTCTGCAAGATATCAACAACCCCAAAAATACTATCACATCTAAGTTCAAAACGAGAATGCGGGACAATAAAATTTTAGAGGGTAAAAGAAAGTTAATATATTATAAGGAAGCCATTAATCCTAATCTAGAAGATCAAAATTACCTCTCTGTCTTAACTATTTCAAAGAATAATATTAGTATATCTAATATGAGAATGAACTCCCATAGCTTCAAATCAAAATAGGGTGATGGAAAATTCCTAAAACGCCATGGGAGGAAAGAATTTGTCAGCTCTGTGAGTCTATGAGAATTGAGGATTAATCCCACATTCTTTTAGAGTGCCCTGCATACACCCACATTCGATCACAATTTCCTAATATCTGTTATAATTATAATCTCCATTATATTCTAACTTTTCAAAACTATGGAATCAAGTTTTTAATCATAGGAATCAAATTCTACAAAAATACAAATAATATCTTTCTGTTTTTTAAAGGTTTGATAGATCAAAGGGTATCATTGGATGTTAGTCATCATCACCACCATAATGAGGAGACCAATTTCTTTTCCATCACGTGATACTCATCCAATATGGTTGTACCATTGTCTAGTCTGTATTTCTTTCCTAATTTGTATTGGAGGCCAAAATCAATACTCGCCAATTTTTTTCCAAACCATGCCTCCATCATGCACTTTAATGATTCTTGCTCTGAAATCCTTTTCCAATGTTAGTTAGTATTTGGCCCAAAAAAAAAAATTCCACTTCTCATCTTGTTCTTTATATGTTTCATCTTTCTCTTTCCTTCCATATTCAAATAGTTGTACACCACCATAGATTTTCCTTAACCCTACAACGACTATTAAGTGTTGAGAGGGATAGAAAATGATTTCATCCAAACATGTATACTTATTAAACTACACATGTTGCTAGAAATAGATTGATCTCTGCACCTCAAGTTTTCTTGATGCTTCTTTCTTATTCATAAACATAGGATGGTCTAATGAGTCCAAAAAAATCATATGTATCATCGCCCCTTATCACTCTTTCTTCTACTGATTGAAATAAATAGAACCATGAATAGAGAATATGAAGAAATCATGTTACATCAATCCTTAGGAACATTTGTCCTCCCTTTAAAATATTGAATCCTTAAGAATCCAACTTATCCAACCACTTTCATAAAAAATATTGTGTTTTCTCTATCCACCATTAAAAAAAGAGGTTGAACAAGAAATAGCCTTTGGAACATTTTTTTGCACTCCAATTCCATGCTTCTCCACATCATAAACTATGGAATTCTCATATATTTTTCCTATCATATGCTCGTAGCCCTTGAATTTTCAATAATCTCATTTCGTAGCTCTTTCATGAAAATGCTTCTTCAATACAAGAAATGGCCATCAACTACATGACACAAACTTGCACTAAAATAAAAAAATACAAATTCAATCAGAAACCATTCACTTGAACTAAATCACTTGAGTATTCCTTCTATCCCTACGCTTTTAAATATTGCGTTGAAACATTTAGTTAAAGAACTCTTTAATTTCATTTTATTTCCATTGACTAGTAGTATTTGTGTATTGCTTATATGTTAAGCCTTATATATTATGACAGTACATTTCTATTACCATATTAGTATCATCTTTATTAGTCGGCTAGGTCCCTAACTAGGTATCTCACATGCACACACACACACACACACACACACACACACACACACACACAAGAAGATAAGGTTTGGTATCATGTCATCTCATCCATTTTTGTATCTCAAATACATTGTAAAGGAATTTGTGCCCTTCAAGAGGCTATTTATTCATCTTTTTATTGCATTCTTAAGGCATTGAAATACTATCTCTTCTTCTTTTATGCTATTTTGGGGAATTTAGTGCATAACATTTGGTAGCAGAGCGAGGTTAAACTTTATGTTATTTCCATTATGCAGACATAATGGAAACAAAATAAAAAGGCATGCAATATTATTCAACAACTACAAGAGGACCCCAATTCACTAGGTAAATGTGTGTGGAAGAACTTTCCAATAGAAGAGGCAACATGGGAAGATAAGTTCTTCATGAAAAAACATCCAGAGTTAATCAAGTATTGAGGAAAACACTTGTTTGAATGGGAGGGGCATGTTAATCTCTCTCTCTCTCTCTCTCTCTCTCTCTCTCTCTCTCTCTAACTCTCTAACTCTCTCTCACCACAAAGATATATTATTAAATCATCTCATCTCATCTTGTTTTGTATCTAAAATTATGAAATGCATCGTAAAGAGGTTTCCCCTTAAAGAGGATGGCTATTCATCTTTTATTGCATTCTTCGGGCATTGGAATACTATCTCTTCTCGTTTTATGATATTTTGGGGAATTTGGTGCATAACATTATATGAGTGTCTCCCCATATCTACGTATTTATATGGATATTTCTTTAAAGAGGATGGTTATTCATCTTTTATTGCATTCTTCGGGCATTGGAATACTATCTCTTCTCGTTTTATGATATTTTGGGGAATATCGTGCATAACATTATATGAGTGTCTCCCCATATCTACGTATTTATATGGATATTTCTTTTTTCCCATTTGTTTTTTACCTTATGCATACATACATACAACAAAATCTACACACAAACAAAATTACATAGCATACATCCTTTTTCCAAACTTTATTTCCCTTCAACATCTCTTCTTGCACATATGCTACATCCAAGTTTGATCTCTCATTCACATTGTTTCCACCAAAATCCTACAACATATTCTAGAAAAATTTTCCACCAACATTATGGCAACAACAAAGATCAAACCAATGCACATCAACTACTTCTTTATCAAATAAATAAATATTCCATCAACAAGTAGTGATGCTCCAACCCATACCCCAACAATTCCAACTCAACTTCCTCAAACCCCTATATATGTTCTTTCATTCTCCTTTGCATCCCACTAACAATGCACCAACTCCCTCTCCATAGATCCATAATGCACATTTTGTGTAAATATTGATGAACTCCAATGCATGCATCCTTGATATGTTTGCAATGAAAAATATCCATACATATTAAATCAATCCTCACATCACTTGAATACCTATTGTAGGTGTATTTCAAAGAAAAATGGCCATCATTTTTTAGATGGAACAACATGAATTTTTGTTCCCATCCTGCTTTCCTTGCAACCCTTACCCAAGTTGAGGAGATGCTCATAGTACATATAAAAATCCAATTTTGCAAGTCATGCATGCATGCTGTGGTTGATACAAATATAGTGGTCATACAATAATATTCCCTTAAGACATACCTTCAACCTCTAAATAACTTCCTCATCGCATCCAATATTTGAGCATTCTAATTGTCACTAGACACAATGCAGAACATAAAACCTATGATTGCATTGTAATTCGACCTCCTGATTTTTCAACCTTACAATACAGTATATCAAATTATCCATGCTATTAATATGTCCAACTTGATAAAAATGTAATTAGGGATTTTCCAAGCACACCTACCAATCTCTCCCACTTGATTTTCCCATGCAACACCTTCTATTCCAACATCTGAATGCACCTTTGAGAAACCAGATATCATCCAATGGATATTGTTAGCAATCAGATTTTACCCTAGGTTGTGAAAAGGTAAACACCAAGGTAACCACAAAACCAAGCTTTAGGAAAGAAAGTTTATTTATTTCTCTTGAGAGAGAGGGATATCTCAATGTATTTTCTCTCGGGCCAAATATATATAAACAAAAGATAAAATTTAGATTGTTGGTGGTTGAAACAGATGTACATTGGGCATGGAGTCATAATGTGGAATAATATCATTAACAGTGTTGTTGCATGGGAAACTTTAACAAAGGCAAGGTAGCAATCTTGTTACAGTCAAAATTCTTTTGTCTGGTGGTTATGGAAGAAATTAGAAACATACCATTATTGTGAGCATCTAACCGGGATGAATCCAACATTAACTTTAGATTAACATGTTTGTGACTGTTTAAAATTAATAGACAGAGCATATGATTATGAATTATGTACTATTGTAAACTCATTAAAACATGAAATGGAAACATTATAGAAGTAAATAACAGGAAACACATGCACATGAGAAAAGTAAAGTACAAACTGTAACAAAGAAAACACATGAATCTCTGAAAAAGGCCATCCTCAGCTCTGCAATTTTATTAATCTCTGGAATAAAGTAACAATGCAAAATCTCACGGGTTCCAACTCTTGTTTCATTACAAAAACTTGTTCTTATACAAAATCGCTCCATGAGATGAATAACTAAACCTAAAAATAGGCAATAACAACATTTTTACATCTATCATCTATAACTACTAACTGACAACTATTCTTGAAAATAAACTACAAACTCCTAGTTAACTAATATTCAAAACTTGACCTTTGACAGGTCTTAAATATTTTTTCCTTGACGCAATCTGTATTTCATCTTTCCATATTTTTCCATTGTCTTCCATTGGTCGACAATTAGCAGCTCTAGGCTGTCCATCTCCTTAGACAACACTCTCAGTTCCACATGCTCCACGTAAGAAAATTATGACAATTGTGCACATGTGTCTCTGAAGGCGAACAATATTTCAAAATCTTTTGATAACTTATTAGTTATGGTCTTTCCAAATAATACTGTTGCATATCATCAAATTTTATGTGATATAATAATCAACTGATAAGCCGATCATGGAATTCCTTTTGAGAGAACATACTAGCTTTCTCTTCCCAGAAGAAAGGCAGTCCCTTCTTAAACAATGGATTAAAAATTTCAATAAATAATTTCACTTGGTGTGTCATGATGTCAATATTCTCTTACATTGTGTCCAAATTCTGGTGCTTTCTCACCATCTTCTTGGCCCATGTGATAACTGAGATTCTATCTTTTATGTTGGTTGTCTTTAGATCATCCTCAGTCAATCCATTCAAGAAACTGATAGTGTTGTTTGCGGTATCTATAGGTTTCTTATTTAATACTTCTTTTACTGCTGCAACACTTTTCCTGGAAGACTGAATCAACAATTTCTTTATCCAAAATGTAATCAAAATAACTCCTAAGCTTATTTGCTTCAGCTATGATCATATCCCAAATGATGTCTTTGGCTCCCTGCACAGGCAGTAGTCCAGTCACTTGTTTCATGAGTTTATCATTCTTGTCTGATAAGTCTTTCCATTTTCTCTCCCAAGCTTTTATTTCTTCTTCTTTCTTCAGTGCATCATTCTCCAATTTTTTTTTTGGTTCTTCAATCCCACTATTTCCAAATCCCTTAGGATAACTTGGGATATATCCTGTACAACAGATTCTGCACTGGTTTGTGCAGGAGGTGAAATAATTTGTAACCTGGACTCCTTGCCCTTTTCATTTAGTTCCTTCTCCAATTCTGCATGTTTTTCCTTCAAATATTTCTCATTCTCAACCAAAACGCCCATGTATCTTTCCCACTACTTCTTTTCTTCAACAAACTTTAAGATATTTGCTTTATAATCATTCAATCCATCATTAAGAGTGTCTTTTTCTTTCTCCAGCTCAGTAATATCTATAACTTGTATGAGTTGGATAGATGGAATTTTCAGTTTCTTTTTGAGGAGTTAAATAGTGTTTTTTTTTCCATTTAGAAGCTTTTGAGTAGCTTCTCCCTTATCAGCTTCATTATTAGCAGTTAATAAGTCACCTTAAAGCTTCTTTGTTTGTTGTTGATGATATTTATTTTCAACCCTCTATTGTCTCATCTGGTTCTCAACTTTACTCTTGGCAGATTACAGACTAGACACTTTCAAAGTGTCTTTGAGTAGGTCACTATAGATTACCTCTCCAATCTGCTTGTGAAGATGAATCATATCAGGTATGGGAATGTTTTTTAAATTCATCCTCATCTCGGTAACTTTGTTCTTGTTGGCTATATCTAAGTTCAAAGTATCTTGGACATGATCTCTGACAGTGACTTAAGCCACATCCTTACTAGATATTTTCTTAACATCTGCATACAACTTGAGGGATTCATCTGTTAATACTTTCTTATCTTCCCTATATTTGTCAAGTAGTTCAGCTCTGGTTTTGAACTGAGATGTAGAGTCCTTAGGTTTATCTAAGAAGGCATACTCCTTGATTTCAAAGGTTGGTCCTTTGAATTTCATTTAATTTTTCTTGCCTTTGACATCTACTACTTGTACTATCTTCCCTGTCTCTTCAATATTATGCTTATTTGGTGTCTTAGCAGTGTATTATTCTTCTATATCCATAGCATCTTAAAGGTCTCTTTTATTAGTCCTCTCAGAGTGACTTGCAATAGGTGTAATATTCTCGGCTACTAGAACAATAACCGGGGGGTCTGGTTGTGTAGAACTGGCATCATTCATTGGAGAAGTAGAATATTGTTGCATATCCTCATAATTTCGTGTCTCATGAGGATAATCCATCCAATTGGAACTCTCAGCCATACCTACAACTTCATGATGTTCAAAGGGTTTGATTTTATTTACATGTCTTCTTATTGATATAACATGGTGGGGATCATAATTAACAGTTGCAATAGTTTGAAATCTCATTTCCTTTAGCAAATTCTCCACCACAGGCAAAGCAGCCTTGCTTTTGATTAGAAACGGGCCAGCTACCCATGGAAATTTTCTCTCACATGACTTGAAATTTATAAAGTTCTCATTCTCAACAAGGAGATTTTTCCTAATCAACTCTAAGGAAAATATTCTTAGAGTCAAGAAATCTGGTAAGACATATGGTGGATGAAGAAATCCATATACTCTAATTATAGTCCCCTCTTCCATTAAAAACCACTCTCCAATTATTTTCTCAAGGGAAAATTGTAGCATCTCCTTCATAAGAGGTAACACCCTGGGAAGCTTCTGTTGGAAAAACACCTTGTACACTTTAGACATTAAAAAGTTCATATACTTGCCAAAATTCCTACTCATTTCATCAGTGAGAACCAACTCTAGTAATTGCAACTTCTCCTCATTAAAGAATAAGAACATCTTCACCAAATAGGATTGGAATCTGAAAATTTGAGTATTGTGGAAGTTCATTAACTGTGAGTGGATACTCTCAGCTAAGAACTCGTCAAATTTAATGCAATAGGACAGACCTGACTCAATAGACTCGACATGACCAATACTCACTCTGAACAATAGACTCATCAGGGACTATGTAACATACCTATCAGTGTCTAAACCTAGAAACTGACTCATCATGGAAATGACAGACTGAGTTTCATCAGTAAACATATTTGTTTCAACAGGAAAGGCTTGGTTATGCAATGAAAAATCTGGTTTGAAACAAGTATTGAAGAAAGCTTGCTTTTGTTCTACAGTAGCCTCTCTGAATGCTTGAATTAGGATTTCTTCACTAAACTCTTCATACAATTGGGTAAAGGTAGACAGAACAAAAAATGTGTCTCAGACTACTAATGGACTGATAGGACAAAGGATTTTATACTTATCCACGTCCATAATCACCCTCTCAGAAGAGGAATAATTGTAGTCGCACCAGTCAACAAATTCTGGAAAGTTTAGGGTTTGTTCAGTACTGAAAATATGGAAATAAGAATGGAAAACTCTAAGGACCTATGTTCCTTGTTCTTTGAGGAATCTTAACTTAATTTCCAATAGGTCTACTAAAATAATGGACAAGATAATGTCAAAAAATTCATAGTCCTTGTCTTGAAATACCTCCTCTATTTTCTGATACTCTAAGGTTTGAGCCTACATTCCTTCTACATTTTCCATGTTTAAATAGCTTTGGGTAAGATGAAAAATGGCCTACCTAGTTTCTTGACAAGTGGACAGCATATTCGTATGAGTTGGATTCTTCTGCACAGTCGGGAGCTCTTGATTTCCAATGCAAATACAAACAAATAGTCCCAACCCACACACTTTTATTTTATAGTATTTTATTCTCTTATTGTCCATGCATCTTATTCAGTTGAATCCATTCCTATCCATCGATATAGTGTCCTTCATTCTAAGCCATTGATCTCGATCACCATTTACCCATGTACTTCTCACTCCCACTATATCTCCCATCCTTATCTCTACTGTAACTTCCTGTAGCGGAACTGATCTCAACCGTGTTGGCGAAAACCCACCAACAAAGCCTCGTCGACAGGGGTTCTCACTCTGTTGACACCCAACCAGCGCGATCTCCCTGAGCACCGGCCCAGACAGGTTTTACCCTGCCTAGCAACATCCATAGAGCGGATGAGGTCTCACCCGAGGCATTCAAGGGAGAGTTGTCGAAACCAAGTTGCCGACAATAAGAAGGGAAGATATGGAATCCACAGTTTCTAAGCTCAATGGCCCGGTCTGTGCAATCCCCTCTCCTTGCACTCTAGCTGAAGTGCGGGTGTGCCTCTTCTGCGATGGCATGGAACTAGGATTCTGGGCCTATCGCTTTCTCTTGGCGATGGACAAAGAGCCTATCGGCATTCTCATAACTTCTTCCTCGTCGGCCGTGGGTCGAATGGGGGATTCCTGCTCACTGGAAATCTCAATTGCTTCGGGGTCACTCAGCATGCTGCACTCCCCAAACCTTATGATGCACCCGACAACTCTACACCTCTACTCTGCAACTCACACTCAATACTCAGCTCAACACTCTGCTCGCTCGAATGAACTGCTCTGAACAATGCCTTCTTACTGCGTCGCACATGCTTTTTATAGCCACATCCTAATTCAAACTCATCATTGCCAAATATACCATATCCATCATGACCAAATCCAACAGTAATGACACCAAATCCACCGACAATCTTACCCTTCTAACGGTCGAATCATCCATTAATGCGCGTCACTTCAATAAACGCCACCCGCTAACTATTTTAACTACCTATATTTATTGTTGATTTGACCAACCCATACCCCTGCGGCTGTCACAGGTGATCTGCCTTCTATCGCTACTAACTCTATCCTTGCACATCCTCTTCCCCTAGGCTCACCTTGCTGCTATATAACAAAATCCTCTATTTTTTTTTCAACGCCTTAAGCGGCGCACGGCTCTGACCCCATCCTATAAGGCTTCAAGCAACTCCCATTGACAAGCGTCAGCAGTACCGCACCATCTAATTACTGTAACTAAACCACACCTCCAGAAGTAATGGAATGAACAAGATATGGGCATAACCAGTGCATCTATAACTTACCCAGATGCTTCATGAACTTGCTGTCGTATAACAGCACCAAATCTCCTTCTGCAAAATGTTTGTTCTTAATGTGGCGATCATGCCACACCTTCTGTCGATCCTTCGCAATGCGCTAATGGAATCCTATAATAAAGAGTTCCTCTTCAAGCTGGATCAACTGTGCAACGTGCTCTTCTAATGCTTCTACATCATCCATGTCAGTCACCACAGCAATGCGCAATCTAGGAACAATGTATCCCATGGGCATGACTACCTTTTGTCCATATACTAGCTTAAATGGTGTCTGGCCTGTCATCCATTTACAAGTGGTGTGACAGGACCTTAGCACAGCTAGAATTTTCAAGTCCCAGTCATCACGATTAGCATTACATACCTTTGTCAACGTTGTTTCCAAAATTTTGTTAAACGCTTCAACAATCTCGTTCGCCTATGGATGGTATGGCGTGCTTTTTTTATGTTGCACCTGCAACTCCTTAGTTAATGCTATCACAGTGTAGTTGATAAAGTGACTACCCTGGTCACTCATCAATATCCCAGGACACCCAAACTGTGTCACAATATTCTCAAATATGAATTTCGTTGTTGTCACGATAGTACAATCCACAACTGGTGCGGACTCTGCCCACCTGGTAATATAGTTAGTTGTGGTAATGATGTATCGTGCACCAGTCCTCTTCCCTGGTGTATTAATTGGACCCACAAAATCCACAGCCCACTTATAAAAAGGTTGTAGAGTTACCTGCGGCACAAGCGGCACCTCATCCCACCACGATGGTTTACCGATGCGCTAGCAAATGTCACAACTCTGCGCATAGTCTATGACATCATTATGCAACATAGACCACTATATCCCAACACAAAACACCTTCCGCGTAGTAGCCCTTCCTCCATAGTGACCTCCCGCGATTCCTGCATGTGCTTCTTCTAGAATGGGTCCCTGCTCATGCGGTAAGATACACCATCGCAAAATTTCATCTGGTCCAAGCTTGTATAGCTGCCCAGCAATTAGCTGGAAATCTGAAGGCTTTACTACCAACTGCTTCTTCTTACTAGTTGACATGTTATCAGGGGCAACACCAGTGGCCAAGAACTGAATAATTGGGGCATAATGATCATAAGCGATATCGACATGGAACAGCTGTGCATCTGACAAGCCTTCATCAATATTGGTAGGTTCTTCTCCGGTCTCAATGCGAGACAGGTGATTAGGACCAGCATTTAACCGTCTTGGCTTCACAATTATTTGAAATTCAAATTCCTAAAAAAGTAGCAGCCATTGACACATCTTCCCCCCCAACACAGGCTTATTGACAAAATATTGCAAAGTAGAATGATCGGTGAACATCTTGAAGTGACCACCTAACAAATATTGCCTGAATTTTGCAAGGCATAAACCATCGCCAAGCCTTCTCTTTCAGTCATTGTGTAGTTTCATTCAGCAAACGACAACTTCCTACTAGCATATGCGATCGGGTGATCTAGGTTTCCCTCACCTGGTTGTGCAAGAACAACCCCTAGCGCAACACAAGAGGCGTCAACATGCACATGGAACTCCTTGTTCCAATCAGGGAATACTAGTATGGGTGTGGAGGCCATCTTGGCCATCAGTGTGTCAAAAATTCCTTGACATTCCTGACTCCATTCAAATGTAGCATCCTTCTTTAATATCTTCTCCATAGGGGCAGTAATCTCAATGTATCCTTTGATGAACTTGCAATAGTACCCCGTGTGCCCCAACATCACACGAAGCATCTTCACAGTCGTCAGCGGTGGAAAACTAAGAATTAGCACAATATTTGCAGGGTCAACCAATAGCCCTTGCTTGCACACGATATGTCCCAACAGTATTCCAATTGGCGCGGAGAAAATGCACTTCTGAGTTTAGTGCGATTTGATGTTGTCGACACCATTCCAGCATCAATCGCAGGTTTTCTAAATGATCGCTAACCAAACCATAGATTGTCTATTCATCCATGTATACCTGTAGGAATTTTTGAATGAAATCTTTGAACGCAGCGACAACCACCCGAGAAAAGGCATGACTGTATACTGATAACAACCCCATTCAGTGACAAACATGGTCTTATGGCGATCCTCCTTTGCAATAAGGATCTGGTGGTACCCCAAAAATCCATCTGTGAAGGAATACATCTCCTGACCACCTACTCCTTCATGGACCTCATCTGTAAACGGAGTCGGGAATGGGTCATGCATGGAGGCATCATTCAACTTTCTTAGGTCGACGCAAATGCAGATTTCATATGTCTTTTTATCCTAAACCACCATAGGGATTATCCACTCTGATTCTTAAATAGGCTCGATGATCCCAGCATCTAGCATTCGGTCAATCTCAGCATTCACATGGTCCTTGTATTGTGGGTTCAGTCGATACGGCCTCTGTCGCACAGGTTTTTCATCTAGTTTCAATGTGATTTTCATTTCCCTGAGGTCCCCTAATATCCCCTTAATTTCTAAGAACTATGTCGAAAAAATATCCTGGAACTCATGCAGCAAGTCCGTGGTTTTGGCCATTGTTTCCTCATCCCAATAGTCCCCAATGTTGGAAAATTTCAAGTTCTCTTATGACCCAATGTTGAATTTCCTAATATTCAGCGGCTGACTCATCGAATATGTCGTTATGTCTGGTGCTGCAACATCATGGATTCCTTCTGACTCCTGAATATTAACATTCTGAAACTCATCATCATCTTCAGGTTCCCTATATAGATTGTAACATGTCATCATGGATTGCATCAAGCAGTGCGCATGTGGATCGACTGGGTATGCGACAGGGACAACCTTTAGCACTATGTCATGGATGATTTGTAATGCATTATGTACCTCTGGGTTGGCATCCTAGAAACTAAATGTCTGCACAAAGAAAACAAACAATTCCTCCCAAGTGGTTATAGTTCTGCGCAGTTTTGCCGCTACATACCAGGATCTCGACATCTCATCTAGAGTATGAACAAAAGCATGGACCCACTCATCTTTAGGTTGTGATGCCCATAAGGCCTGACATTCCATCAAGTGACTGGAGGGGTCATTCCATCCAGCGTATTGCCCAGCATGATAGACCTCTGAATCACTAAAGCGTACCATCATTAATCTCTGACACTGTCCCCAGTCATGGATCGTCTACTTGTGCGTTGCCCACCATCGGGCTAGGGTAGCCTTCAGTGCTACATCTAGAGCCAAGACCCTTTGTGCTTCAAACACTTTTTCTTCAAATTCTCAAAGGAATTATGAAAACTTTGGTAGCCCTTCATAAATTAGCAACTCGATAATCTCAGTTGCTGCACGATGAAGAGATTGTGTAATCAACCCGCATTTCCTAAACGATACCTCATGTAGCCTATTTTTCCAATTTTCCAAAGCATCATCAGAATCAAAGGACGTAGAACTAGCGATGCGCCATCCAAGTTCACCATCGACAGTAGGGTGGATATAGTCTTCAGAGATATTATAGGCATGATCCCAACTTCTACCAGTTTCATCTCTCACAGGTTCAATATATTGGCGTTCTTCCTAAGGGTCCATGGGAGCAATGACCCTGACATCCTGATTCTCAAAAATAACTCATTTCTTGAAATTGATAACCACCATGATATCATTAGCCCACCCAATCCCTAGTAATGCGGGATAAGAACCTCCATATTCAACCACTTCTATCACATCAAAATAAGCATAGGTTTTCATACCTTCAACATCAACAACCAGGTTTGAGACACGACCAATGGGCTGAACCTTTGCCTGATTTGCTAGTCGCAGCTACATCGGTGACCATCCCAATTTTGGCTTCCCCATCAGCTGCCAAGTTTCCTTGGTCATAATTTTTACATCATATCCGAGATCCAGAATAACCAAGTCAACCTCATAATCTCTAATCTAGATGTTCATCCTCATCTCCTTGCCTTTTTCCTCTTTTGCAAGGAGTTCACCGCAGAATCCTTCAATGCCTTATCCTGATTGTACAACAATTTATCAATCTCGACAAGGGATTCGGGATCCCTTTCCAGTGACAGACAACTCTCAAAGAACTACTGCAAGGTATCATGTTGTCGCAATGGTCCTGCCTTTACAGATGGATCAAAAGCAGACGACATGTCGATAATAGGTAATTACCCAAATTTCTCCCGATTGCATGCTTGGCCTCGAATAAGGTGTCTTTCTCCATCGCAATATCAAATGCTACCCTTTTATTTCAAGTGAACCGAACTTGCTGACACTGTCCATCTTCTCTAGTTGTCGCACCAACGCTAGTGACAACTCCAATGTTGACATCCTTCGTTCGCGGTTCGGCTTGAATCATTGCAACCGTCGATACTTGATTTAGGTTCTGGGCATGATTCAGTGATGGGTTCTCATTCAGTGGTGGGTTCTGATTCAGTGGTGGGTTCGTCAGCTGATTCTGATTCTGTGGCAGGATCTGATTCTACATCGTCGACTAGTTCTGCACCTGGAACGTTGGTTTGTTCTGAGCTTGCACATTCTGCAACTGAGGAATGTGTCTAGCCTTCCATTTTGCAATCAGTTGAGGGAAATTTTCAACATTATGCTCGATGGCCGCACAGTATGTAGTGCCCGAATACTCCATAGGTATAACACTAGATTGATTCTTGACCTCATCCTCCTCCTTGACCAAAACCTCCTCCTCATCCCCTGAATCCTCCGTGGAATCCTCCTCGGACTCCTCCTTGCTGAAACTGAGGCTTGGCCAATTGCTGCTACGAGGGGTTTGGTTGTTGTTGGACATAGTGCGCAGTTTGAATATATTATGGCTGAGGCTGAATGAGCAGTACCTAATTATATTGTGGTTGTGGCTCAAGCTATGGTTGCGCTATGAACTGCAATTGCGGGGAAACCTTTGGTTGCGACATAAACTGTTGCTACGGTTACGACAGGATAAACTACATATGGGGCAGAGGTGTATACTATACCTGTGCTACTGGATGTGCCATATATGGCTGCACTTGCATTTCACGGGGGTCCTCACCTTTCACAAAGTATGAATCATATGTCCTTTCCTGGAGCAAGTCATAAGCTCGACAGTTTTTATGGTCGTGTCCTACTGACTGACAAAATGTATAGTACAGACTCTCTGCCTTGGTAACCATTTTTTTCATGTAGTCACAGTTCTCATGTTGATGCCCAAAGACTTGACATATACGGCACCATGGTATACCAACGCAACTCAACAGGTTCGAGGCTCCTGAAAGCAAATAATTTTGGAACGTCAGACATGTATCCTTGGTATGTCCACCTGCATGACACCGGGTGCACCAAAGGTCATCATGATCTTCCTTAGCCTTCTTGATATCTTATAGTTGGAGCATCAGATTGGCCAACTATGCTTGAATCTGATTCATCATGACCGTGGTTTCTCCTACCAGCGATGCTTCTATTTTCATCGCGATTTCCAGAGCCTCGCTCTATGTTGCAATCTTTTGCTGCATTAGTGGTTGTTGGATATGTGGGATAAGCGTGACGATGAACCACTCCTTGTGATGAACATTGCTCATCTGGAAGATGACTTGATCCATCAACGTCTTAAACCATTGATAAAAGTCCCAAATTGTTTCATTGGGGAATTGCTTGATTTATTTCAACTCGATAATGCACTGAGCCTCAGATTTCGGCTTCTTGAATTCTTCAAATAACCCCATACATATCTCATCCAATGTTTTTTCAGTACCTCCCTAAGGAACCAGCATGAATCTCATGTACCAATCTAGTGCACGACCCCTGAGGGTGGTCGCTAGCTGGATTTTCTTGACAGTGTCATCCACAGTCTGTCAGGCGGTCCAGATCGCTTCGCATAAGAACCAGTATTGCTCTGGGTCATCGGTGCCATTTCCATGAAATATTGGTAGCTTCATTTCGTCGCCTGCCATTCTGGGCCTTCTTCCTCCAGCTTGTACTCTACTGCTAGATTGTTGCTGACACGTCGGGCAAGTCCAAATAGAATGCGTGTTTCTTCCTAGTGTTGGAGTAGTGCGTGGAGGTGTGGACACGTTACTGCTAGGGTTTGAACTTGTCGTTATTCTTGGCATAGCCTGGGCCTGGTTGTCCTTGTCGTCACTGAAAGGTCTCTTTGTCTCATTTGGTTGTTATTCATGGCATTGCACTTCGATTGCAACAGGACCTTCTCCTATCCTCTGTCTCTTCTCTCGAAATCTTGCTCCTCCTCTTGTACAACCACTTGTTTCCTCCACGGACTTCACACTTTCACCAGAACTCATGCCCATCTACCCCTTACCTTTCCATGCGTCTCCCCCCTTTTGTCGTGGTGTCCACAGCCTCCGCACACCAAAGTTCCACTACTCTTGGTCCATCTTCAGAATACCTTTTTCGTAGACAAGCTGTTTAATAGATAGTTGCAGCAACAACAAAAATCTACCTCATGGATCGTTGAAGAACTCCCTTTCTGGGTCGCTAAATTATTTATTGGTATCAACTGCAAACTCAGTAATGTAGCACTCTAGGATAATGTCCAACCACACCTCAACAGCCTGTGATGCCCTATTGTCTGTTTCTTGTAATTCTTGGATCAGCTCTGGAGTCCAATATGTCGGTTCTCCTCCTTGGAAGTTTGTCTTCTTAGAAGTAAACTTTTCCAACCACTCATACAAAATGACAGGAAACTCACAGAAGAACCATTCATGAGGACCGTCATGAATATATATGTCCAACCAATTTCCCATCGACAACTTCAGATTCTGATTTTTTGTTTCAGCAAACTCTCGCAGTTTTAGATCAAACCACCCCTTGATCTTTGGTCGAATTGGATTCCAAAACATATCCTCCTTTCAATCGCAACTCAGTCCTAGCAACGGAACCATTTGTTGGCAAAAACCCACCAACAAAGCCTCGTTGACAGGGGTTCTCTTTCCATCGACGCCCAACCAACGCGATCTCCTTGAGCATCGGCCCAAACAAGTTTTACCCTGCCCAGCAACATCCGCAGAGCGGATGAGGTCTCACCCGAGGAATTCAAGGGAGATCTATCGAAACCAAGTTTTCGGTAGTAAGAAGGAAAGATATGGCATCCATGACTTCAACAGGATGACTATCATATTTCTCTAAGTCATTTGACAGAACCAAGACAAGCCTCACAATTCATCTTTGCAACTACGGATCTAACAGATCACATTATTCATTCATCGCAGCAGTGTTATCACAACAGTTTTATTCATAAAACAACATTAAAAAGCTTCATTATCATTCATCAGAATTGCAACGGAATTTGGATAGATCACATCATCAGGTCATCGCAGCAATATCAGTAAATGATAAATAGATTCAATACACTTATCGCAGAAGAGAAAATAGGAAAACAAAAGATAGAATTTAGGAAACAATTGTCATGTCATATTAATTCTGCGCAAGAGATCCAAAACAAATAATTCTTCTCCATAGCAAGACACTGATTACATCCCAAAATTCAGTATCTGACATAGACAGATCACAGATTATTCAAAATAGAAGACTCATCAAGACCATAGACAGATCGCGACATATTGATCATGCTTCTTTTTCCATCCTCTTGTGTCTCATACAATTGCAAAACTAGCTCTATATATAGGCTTTTGCATTTACATTAAAGGTCCACTTCTAACTAAATTCTAACCACTAATGACCTATGTCCACAAAACGTGGTCAATTAATACATTAAATATTCAAAAACGGTTATTCTTTCTCCCATCGTGTTGATCTAGCCTTGTGTGGTATCGCGTGAGCTTGCGTAGCTGCCGCAACACTGCGCAAGTCACTTGCCCAAAACCCCTGCCAACAAATCGTAGATCTACATCTGATTTAATTGCCACTGTAGATCTTTACCTTGTTTTAGCATCACCTGTTTCCATCATAACTAAACTGAACCTCGATTCAGTGGATTAATTTTCGACCGTTGATCTAATCCTTTGTAAATCCCATCATCGATCAATTCTCCCATTTAATATTTCACTCAACTTCAGCTTCACAAACAGTGTGCATCTTCTCCCAACAAAGTGATTTTCAAGTGTAGATTTAAACCTCCCTAAATCTCAGTCGTTCATCCCTGATCCCTTTTAATCGATTCTGCTGATTCTCCCTTCAAATTTTCTTTTGGATGTTGATTCATCAGAATTAACCTAGACCGTAGATCTCAGTCTCCTTAAAGAGGCACCATTGATTATGTGGGCCCTTTAACCAATTCCACTAGGTCACAAATCTTATTTATCCACACACCTTCCACCAATGGACTGATTATGAGCCCCTGATCTAGATTAGGCTTTAATATTGATCATTAAAACCTACCCCGCGTACCACTTCCGCTAATTTAGAAACTTTTTACTTCCGCGCATGTTCACCCTACGGAATTAATATTAGTTGTAGATCACTTCTCTGCTAAGATATCCACCGTTGTTCTATGTCAGACATAAATTTTTCTATTGAGTGGAAAATTTATTTCCTCCGTGCATGTTCCATCAATGAAATATCTTCTAGCCATAGATCTTCTTTCCCCCTTTCATCAAATCGTCGATCTATGATACATTTTAACCCATTCCTTTGGAGGCCAGTTTTATTTCATCCTCGCAGATTTTTCTAGCGGATTCATCTACATCTATTGATCTTCTTCTCTGCAAATATACACCATCATAATCTGCCATGATATAACATAGGGGCAGTATTTTCATATGAAACTTATTCCTAAGTTTAAGCTTAAGATTTTCTTCACATATATGATTTTTAAGATTAGGAATAATCCACTCCCAATAATTTAAAGCCCCTTCTACATACCTTTAGGTCATATGATGCAACTTTTTATCTCTTACCTTATATCTTCATAGGCCTTCCCCCTTCCCAATGGCTAACCAAAAATGGTGCTAACAACTGGCTCCAACTGGGGATACTATCTTTCCTGTGAGGTAGCAAAGAACCCGCAGACCAATGCCTATCTTTATTTCTTACAAAACTCAAAATTCATTTTTATTTTTCTTTATGTATATAAAAACAAAGAAAATGGATACCCCTCAAGATCTTAGGGCCTTCTCTCTGGGATTCAAAACTTTCAGCCCGCCATTTGTACTAATTTCAAATAAAATAAATATATACAATCTATGGTACAAAATTACCTTCCACCTCTAGGACAAATAATGTTTTAGAAATCTCTCATTGACAAGGCCTCCCTTCAACTGAACCCCATCCTGATGTTGCAAAATAAATGTATTATCACCCCTGTAATATGCAATAATGTAAGGACCCCTACTCATGTAATAAAATTTTCCATGCTTATCGTCTTTTGGTGCATCCCACTTCAGTATCAAATCATCAATCTGAAATTTTTCCTCCTTCACCTTTCTGTCACAATTTTTCTTTTCCTTCTCATGATGGACCTGCACTTTGTCATAATATTTATCTCTCATTTCATTCAATTCAATTATTTGATTAATTCTTCTCTACATATGATTTGGCCCATCCTCTTGTTCTTGTAATATCTCCATGACTGGCAGACCCAGAGATGCTACAAAAATTACCTCTGGTCCATAAACCAACTAAAATGGGGGGCATTCAAATTGCCCTTTTAGTACTAATCATGTATTCCTACAAAGCATATTTTAATTTAGTATGCCAGACCATTTTATTGTCTTCCAGTAACTTCTTGATTATCCTTATGAGACTCTTATTAGAAGACTCTACAAGCCTATTTCCCTGAGGGTAGTATACAATATATTGGTTCAAATTAATATGGTACTTATGACAGAAACTGATCATTTTATTTGACTTAAAGGAACGAGCATTATCTATTACAATCATCTTTGGGAATCCAAACCTTGACAATATGTTGTTTTCTAGGAAATCCATAATTACAGCATCAGTATCTCTTCTGGTTGGTATGGCTTCAATCCATTTAGTAAAACAATCAGTTGTTGTAAGAATCCACTTGTGTTGACCAGAAGAATTTGGTTTGATTTCCCCAATGAAATCCAACCCCCACTACTGAAAAGGTGCTTCTATTGAGATGGGATTTAGAGGCAATGGCACCAATTTTCTTTTCCCTTCAAAAACTTGGCATTGATGACATGTAGCGGTTTCTTTATATAAATTAGAAAACATACAAGGCGAATAGAACCCAACCCTCAATATTATGTTCATTGTTACCTTCCAAGAATGGTGTCCTCCACAAACCCCTTGATGGAATTATTTCATGGTGTGTTGGTCCTCATTTTCCAATAAACAATTCAACAAAATCCCTCCTAGATCCTTCCAATACATATATTTATTCATGATATAGAATTTTGATTCCTTTAACTTCACTAATCTAGCCCTTGTTTTGCTTAATCCAGGAGGAGCCTGCAAGTTCTGCAATACATATACAAGGTCACTATACCATGGAGATAAAGAAAAATATGATATCACCTGTAATTATCGTTCAGGATGATTTGAGGAACTAGACAAAAAAATCAGCTACAAGGATTCACAGTTTGAATCTATCATCAGTTTAGCCAGCTCCTACCCTTTCACCAAATTTGTATGTTTAATCTCCAAATCTTATTCTAGCGGCACTACAATCCATTTATACCTCTTACCCTCTGGATCAGGTTGTGTAAGGATACTTTTTTTCACATTGTTGGGAACATAAGCCACAATATGAGAATGAAGAATATACACCCTGAAATCTTTCAAAGACTTCACTGAGGTATAAGCTTGTTTTTCCATGATGTCATACTTCAATTCTCCATCTCTCAGCACTTTTCTAAACAATGCAATAGGCTTCTCATCATTCTAACTATTCTTCTACAATAAAACTCCAACAATGGTTTGTTCAGAAGCATATGAAAATATCATAAAATCTTTTGAAAAATCATGACTTACCAAAACGGGTGCTTCAGTAATGGCTTTCTTAATGTCTTTAAAATATTTTCTAGCATCTACAGTCCACTTAATCTCATTATCCTTTCTCAACATGTTTGTAATATTCCTCAAAATTTCAGCAAAACCTGGTATGAATCTTCTTAAAAAATTAACTTGTCCAATGAAAGACTGCACATCCTTTTTACTCCTAGGCTCTTCAACTTTCATAATGGCATTCACTCTATCTCAGTCTATCTTGATATCATCTTTAGAAATGATATGCCCTAAAATATTTCCCTCCTTTAAATCAAAATATTTTTTTCTTGGATTAAGGAAAATAACATACCTACTGCATTTCAAAAATACTTTCTCCAAATGCTTCACGTGGTCCCTGTCAGATTTAGAAAAAAATGTTATATCATCCATATAGATAACTACAAACTTATCCTTTTCTTCAGCAAAGGAAATATCCATGGCTCTTTGAAAGGTGGCTCATGCATTCATCAACCCAAATGGCATATTGGCATACATAAAAGTACCACATGGTGTAGTAAAAGCAGTTTTCTCTTGGTCCTCTGGAAGAACTTTGATTTGATTATATCCAGAGAAACCATCCATGGTGGAAATTCTCTCTACTTCTACCACTTTCTACAAAATATGGGCCATTTTAGGTAAAGGATAGTTATCTTTCAATGAAACTTTATTTAAATTCCTAAAATAAAAACAAGGTCTGATTTCACCATTCTTCTTTCTGACTGGTACCAAATTAGCTACCCACGTAGAGAATCTAAGAGTAACAATGATATTTTCATTGAACAACTTCTTGACTTCTTTTTCTATCAGAAGAAACAACATAGGAATAATTCTTTTTAACTTATGTCTAAATGGATTTTCTCCAGGCTTGGTAGGAATGGTGTGTTGTAAAATGGAAATATCATATTCATTTAAATCCTCATAACCCCAATATGCAAACACATCAACATAACTCTTCATCAAGTGAATGTATTTTTCCTTCTCAGCCATAGGAAAATTCTTAGACAGTTTTACAATTCTAGGCACATCTTCAGTTCCTGTGTTTTGGTCTTCAATGTCATTTTTAACAGGATGAACTTTTGGGTTTTTGGCAACATCGTTCTGATCAAACATTTTTTCAAGAGGAATCGAACCTTTGGGAATACAATTTTGTTTTCACAACTGTATTATGCCCTTACCTCCAATTACATTTTTCATCTTTTTTATTTTCAACATCTTCATCATCATATTGTACACTTTCATGGAAATTTTATGTGTTTTGATTCTCTGTATCTATTTGAGTATTTACAAACTCATCTAAAATTTCTAGAAACAATTTTATTTCCAAATCATCCTCAAATACCTGCCAGCATTGGAAATTATCAGGGATGGAAGGTCTATGTACAACGCTATTTTATATTTCTTTTTTAAATATATGGGAACCTTGAAATTACTAGCAGTGGTAGCCAGTGAATTGGCTACTTGATTCTCTCTTCTGAGAACAACTCTGACTCTATTCTCTGTAAAAAAATTACCCAGCATATCCTAGACTTCATTCCTATATGCTCTCATCCTTGGATGTTTAGTCTGATAGTTTCCATTCACTTGGTTAATCACTAACTTAGAATCTCCAAATACATCAATTCTTTTAGCTCCCAAATATTTTGAAGCGTTTAATCCTAACAACAGAGTTTCATACTCTACCACATTATTGGTACATTCAAAAGTTAATTTAAAAGAAAAAACTTTAAACTCTTTGTTCGGAGAAATTATCCACACCCCAACACCAGCTCCCTCTTTTCTAAGAGACCCATCAAAAAAAAAATTCCAGTGTCCTTCTTCATTATGTTTTGTTTCCAATGCCTCATGTCTCTGAGCAAATTCTTTATCGTCTTTCACATACACTACTATGGGTATTTCAGGATCAGCGTGTGAATCATGAAAGAATATAGAAGACCCCAAATCAGTGCCTACAACATATATGGGATTAATTTCAGGTTTGTCTTGACTACTCGCCACATACGCTAGTCTTTTCTCTCTGTACAATCTTCTATGACCTCCAAACAAAGGAATGGTTGTCGGGACATATCCATCTGTAATGTTCCATTCATCTTTGAATCCCATGATCTAGACAGTAGCATACCAAATTTAGCAGGAATATAAGTTACTACCACATCCATGACAATGCTTTTAGCTAGGATTTGAGCTAGGGTCACCACCATATCTTTAATCAATCCCAGACACTTCACTTTTCTAGAATCAAAGGAATACATGACTTTATAAGGCCTAGTATTCTCCAATCCTAAACTTTCCACTACAACCCTTGGCATTAAGTTATAATATGCCCCTGAATCAAGCATGGCAATATGCAAAATCATATCATGGACATTCAAGCTTACATAAAAAGGAGGTACATCTTCTTCATATGTGTCTTCAACTCCAGGTCCAAGAACTATGGTGGGAGTATCATATGTGAGTTCCAAAGTGTCTGGTTGACATTCACCTTCATTTTGCAGCATCTTGGTGATCTTTTCTCTATACTCATTATTCTTCAACGACTCCTTGAACGGGATAGAAATATTTATTTTTTATAACTCACTTTGCAAATTAAAGGAGGAAACTACTTTATCTACATCAATGGGTGTGGGTTGTTTAACTTCTTTTGAAACTTCTCCTTTGTTACTTACAACTTTTTGTACATATTTTTGTTTTTGTTTTAATTTTTGTTTCTCTATGTTATTTTGACTATTAGAAGGTTTATTTTCATTAGTTGTTCCTTTATTTATAGTTACATATCTACTTATCAACTTCAAGTTCCTCTGGAAAACATCTATTGCATTCTGGTAACCCATCTGGTGTTTTTCTGAATCCACCTCATAAACACTACTTTCATCCTCATGAGAAAACAGATTATGCATTTATTTAGTAAGATATACTTATGTATCTATATCATCAAAATGGTGAATCTGGTTGTCCATTGGATCAACTTCTTCCTCCTCATCATCAACATAATTCTCAAGAAATGGAGGCCTGATTTGTTGGTCTTCAGGGTTTCTGATATTTCTTTGGTCTCTCTATCTATTTTGAGGGGGAGGGGGATGTGAAGGTCTTCTAAATTTGGGGTTCCTTACTTGAGGTTCAGGTTGTTCTCTATTGGGTGGTATGTTATCTAGGGCCAACCTGTCCATTAACCTTTCCATATTTCATTTCAAACTTTGCATCGTTTGAAGAAGAGGAAACAGTAGCAGAAGTGAAAGGTTGGTGTTCTTCTCTTTTTCTTCTTATGTCTACTTATACTCTTTGTTTCATCTTTCCAGAGGCCATCAAATTAGCTTCATCCTCTAAGGCATATTTAAACATAGCAGGAAGACTTTGAGACTTTATTTGTCTTAACAACAAAGCAAAATCACTTTCAAACGCTTCAGCATAATGAAGTTGGGAAGCACCTACTAAGGGCTTAATGTTTGGTGGTATGGAATTATATACCCTCATAAACCTGTTGGAAAAATCATGGACTGATTCAAAATTCCCTTTTTTTGAAATTTTTATATTGAGAAAGAACCTGTAAAGGACTTTTCTTATCTTCCCATCTATCCAAAAATAAAGTTTGAAAGGCTTCAAAAGTAAAAATAGATCTTGCAGGTAAGTATTTAAACCATATTTTTGCTTCACCGGACAAACTCTGTGCAAACAGTCTCAGCTTAGCATCAGCATAGTCTACTTCCTCCAAATCAATGAAATCTTCAAACCTATCCATATGTTTCCTAGCAGTAAAGTTTCCTTCCCCATCAAACAAGGATATTCTTTGAGAATAGTTTTGGGGCAAGTCATGCAGCACAACAGGCAGAGCCAAAGAAGAAAACCTGGCTGCCATGGGTCTAGTAGTGTTTGGGATAGTAGGGGGACTTTGAATAGTAGGAGGACTATGAACGGGGCTTGGAATATAAGGCTGAAAGGTTTGGACAATAGGATTTTTTTCTTCAACTTTCAGAGTATCTTGTAGATTATTCCACAAAGAGTCAAGCAAATATTACTGAGGTCTATTAGGATTTATTTATGTCTATTTAATATCTTATTCATATTTTGACCTTAATAATGATCTTTCAAAACTGGTTTCCCACTCAAAATTCTGAACACTATGAAATTCTTGAGCAAAATATCCTTCAGTTTAAGAAGTATTTATTCTTCCTTTACCAGGCCTACATCTAATCAATATTTCTAGATTTTCCACACCATATAAAATTTTAGAAGAAGGATTACCTCTTTTGTGTGTCCTTCTGGAAGCCAGGATGTCTTCTCTGAAAATTAGCTTAAGATCAACGTGGAGTCCCCAGGGAAAATGTACAACCAATCACAATGCAAGAACCTATGTTTTCGCACATAAATTTTATCTTCTTGAAATCTCTGTCGTTCTCCCAAGGCATATTTGAACTCTCATTCCCCAGTAACGGCGCCAATATGTTAGCACTCATATTTTACCCCCGATTGTGAAAAGGTAAAACCCAAGGTAACCACAAAACCAAGCTATAGGAAAGAAAGTTGGATTCTTTCTCTCTAGAGAGGGATCTCTCAATGTATTTTCTCTCATGCCAGATATATATAAACAAAAGATAAAATTAATATTGTTGGTGGTTGAAACAGATGTACATTGGGCATAGAGTCATAATGTGGAACAATATCATTAACAGTGTTGTTGCATGGGAAACTTTAACAAAGGAAAGGTAGCAATCTTGTTATAGTCTAAATGCTTTTTTCTGGTTATTATGGAAGAAATTAGAAACACTCCATTAATGTGGGATTCTAACTGGGATGAATCCAACATTACATTTAGATGAACAGGTTTGTGAATGTTTGAAAGTAATAGACAGAGCATATGATTATGAATTATGTGCTATTGTAAACTCATTCAAACATGAAAGGGAAAACATTATGGAAGTAAATAACATGAAACACATGCACATGAGAAAAGGAAAGTACAAACTGTAACAAAGACAACACATGAATCTCTGAAAAAGGATAGCTTCGGCTCTACAATTTTATTAATATCTGCAATAAAGCTGCAATGCAAAATCTCACGTGTTCCAACCCTTGTTTCATTACAAAAATTTGTTCTTATACAAAATCGCTCCATGAGTTGAATAACTAACTCTAAAAATAGGCAATAATTGCATGTTTATATATGTCATCTATAACTACTAACTGACAATTGTTCTTGAAAATAAACTACAAACTCCTAGTTAACTAATCTTCAAAAATTGATCTTCGACAGGTATTCAATATTTTTTCCTCGACGCAATATGTATTTTGTATTTCCATATTTTTCCACTATCTTCCATTAGTCGACAGTTTCCAGCTCTAGGCTAGCCATCTCCTTAGCCAGCACTCTTAATTCCACATGCTCCACATAAGAAAATTTTGGCAATTGTGCACATGTGGCTCCAAAGGTGAACAATATTTCAAAATATCCTGATAACTTATCAGTTATGGTATTTCCAGATAAATATTGTTTCATATCATCAAACTTTCAATGATCTAATCTGCAACTGATAAGATGATCATGGTATTCCTTTTGAGAGAACATACTACCTTTCTCTTCCCAGAAGAAAGGCAGTCCCTTCTTAAACAATGGATTAAACATGTCAATAAATAATTTCACTTGGTGTGTCATGATGTCAATACTCGTTTTCACTGTGTCCAAATGTTGGTGCTTTCTCACAGTCTTCCTGGCCCATGTGATGACTGCGATTCTATCTTTGATATTAGTTTTGTTTAGATCATCCTCATTCAATCCATTCAATAAATTGATAATGTTGTTTACAGTATCTATAGGTTTATTATTTAATACTTAATTTACTATTGCAACACTTTTTCGGGCACACTGAATCAACAATTTCTTTATCCAAAATTTAATCTAAATAAGCTCTAAGCTTAGTTTCTCTAGCTATGATCACATCCCAAATGCTGTGTTTGGCTCCCTGCACAGGAAGCTATCCAGAAACTTGTTTCATGAGATTATCATTCTTGTCTTATAAGTCTTTACATTTTCTCTCCCAAGCTTTCCTTTCTTGTTCTTTCTTCAGTGAAGCATTCTCCAAGTTTTTGTTTTGGTTCTTCAATCCCACTATTTCCAAATCCCTTAGGCTAACTTGGGACATATCCTGTACAACAGAGTCTGCACTGGTTTGTGCAGGAGGTAAAATAATTTTCAACTCGAGATCCTTTCCCTTTTCATTTAGTTCCTTCTCTAATTCTGATTATTTTTCCTTCAAAGCTTTCTCATTCTCAACCAAAAGGCCCATATCTCTTTCCTGCTGCTTCTTTTCTTCAGCAAACTTTAAGAGCTTTGCTTTACAATAATTCAATTCATCATTAAGAGTGTCTTTTTCTTTCTCCAACTCTGTAAGCTCTGTAGCTTGTATGAGTTGGGTAGCTAGAATTTTCAATTTCTTTTTGAGGAGTTGAATAGTGTTCTCTTTTTCATTTAGCATCTTTTGGGTAGCTGCTCCCTGATCAGCTTCATTATCATAAGTTAATAAGTCACCTTGAAGCTTCTTTATTTGATGCTGATGAGCTTTATTTTCAACCCTATCTTGTTTCAGCTGGTTCTCAACTTTACTCTTGGAATATTGCAGTCTAGACACTTTCAAAGTGGCCTTGAGTAGGTCACTATAGATTACCTCTCTAGTCTGCTTGTGAATATGAATCATATCAGGTACGGCAATTTTTTCTAAATTCATCCTCATCTCAGCAACTTTGTTCTTGGTGGCTATATCTAAGTTTAGGGTATTTTGTACATGATCTCTGACAGTGACCAAAGACACATCCTTACTGGATATTTTCCTAACATATGCATACAACTTGACGGATTCATCTGTTGATACTTCCTTATCTTCCTTGTATTTTTCAAATAGTTCAGCTCTGGTTTTGAACTAAGAAGTAGAGTCCTTTGGTGTCTCTAAGAAGGCATAATCCTTGATTTCAAAGGATGGTCCTTTGACTTTCATTTGTTTTTTCTTTCCTTTGACATCTGCTACCTGTATTGTCTTCCCTATCTCTTCAATCTTATGCTTCTTTGGTGTCTTATTCTTATGTATCCATAACATCTGAGAGGTCTCTTTTATTAGTCCTCTCAGAGTGACTTGCAACAGATCTAATATTCTCAGTTGCAGGAACAATGTCCGAGGGGTCTGGTTGTGTAAAACTGACATCCTTCATTGGAGAAGTAGAATCTTGTTGCATATCCTCGCCATTTTATGTCTCATGAGGATAATCCATACAATTGGCACTCTCGGCCATACCTGCAACTTCATGATGTTCAAAGGGTTTGTTTTTATTTACATGTCTTCTTATTGATATAACATGGTGGGGATCATAATTAACAGCTCCAACAGTTTGAAATCTCATTTCCTTCAGCAAATTCTCCACCACAGGAAAATCATCCTTGCTTTTTATTATAAATGGGCCAACTACCCATGGAAATTGTATCTCATATGACTTAGTGAAATTTATAAAGTGCTCATTCTCAACAATGAGATTTTTCCTAATGAACTCTAAGGAAAATATTCTGGGAGTCAAGAAATTTGGTAAGACATATGGTGGATGAACAAATCTGTATACTCTAATTAAAGTCCACTCTTCCATTAAAAACTAGTCTCCAATTCTTTTCTCAACGGAAAATTGTAGCATTTCCTTCATAAGAGATAACACCCTAGGCAGATTCTGTTGGAAAGAAACCTTGTACACTTCAGACATCAAAAATTTCATATACTTGCCAAAATTCCTACTCATTTCATTAGTGAAAACCAAATCTGGGAATTGCAGGTTCTCCTCATTAAAAATAAGAACATCTTCACCAAATAGGATTGGAATCTGAAAAATCGAGTATTGTGGAAGTTCATTAGTTGTGAGTGGATACTCTCTGCTAAGAACTCATCAAATTTAATGCAGCAGGACTAACCTGACTGAATAGAATTAACTCTACCAATACTTACTCTAAAAAATAGACTCATTAGGGGCTCTGTAACATACCTATCAGTGTCTAAAATGAGAAACTAACTCATCATGGAAATGATATACTGAGTTTCATTAGTAAACAGAGTCGTATCAACATGAAAGGTTTGGTTCTGCAAGTAAACATCTGGTTTGAAACAAGTATTGAAGAAAGCTTGATTTTGTTCTGTAGTAGGATCTATGAATGTTTGAATTAGGATTTCTTCACTGAACTCTTCAGACAATTGGGTAAAGGTAAATGGAACATAAAATGTGTCTTGAACTACTAATGGACTAACAGGACAAAGGATTTTAGACTTAGCCACGTCCATAATCACCCTCTTGGAAGAGGAATAATTCCAGGCACACCAGTCAACAAATTCTGGAAATTTTAGGGTTTCTTTAGTACTGAAAAACTGGAAATAGGAGAAGAAAACTCCAAGGACCTTTGTTCCATCTTCTTTGAGGGCTTTTAACTTTCTTTTCAATAGGCCTACTGAACTAATGGACAAGATAGTGTCAAAAAATTCACAGTCCTTGTCTTCAAAGACCTCCTCTATTTTCTGATACACTAAGGCCTGAGCCTCCATTCCTTCTACATTTTCCATGTTTAAATAAATTTGGGTAAGATGAAAAAAAACCTACCTGGTTGTTTGACAAGTGGATAGGATATTCGTTTGAGTTGGCTTCTTCTGCACATTCAGTAGCTCTCGATTTCCAATGAAAATACAGACAAATAGTACCAATCCACATGCTTTTCTTTTATATTATTTTATTCTCTTATTGGTCATGCATTTTATTCGGCCGAATCCATTCTTATCCATGGATCTAATGTCCTTTATTCTGAGCCATTGATCTTGATCACCATTTACCCATGTACTTCTCACTCCCACTATATCTCCAATCCTTATCTTTATTGTAACTTCTGGTAGTGGAACTGATATCAACCGTAGATATACATCTAATTTACTTGCCACAGTAGATCTTTACCTTGTTTTAGCACCACATGTTTCCATCATAACTAACTTGCGCCTCGATTCAGGGGATTCATTTTCGACCATTGATCTAATCCTTTGTAAATCCCACCATCGATCAATTCTCCCATTTAATATTTCGCTCAACTTCAACCTCACAAAAAGTGTACATCTTCTCCCAGCGGAGTGATTTTCAAGCGTCGATCTAAACGTCCCTAAATCTCAGTCATTCATCCTTGATCCACTTTAATCAATTTCATTGAGGCTCCCTTCAAAATTTCTCGTGCGTGTTTATTCAGCGGAATTGACCTGGACTGTATATCTCAATCTCCTTAAAAGTGAAACATTGATTATGTGGGCCCTTTAACCAATTATGTTGGCTCACAAATATTTTTATCCATGCGCCTTCCATAAGAGGAATGATTATGAGCCATTGATCTAGATCAGGATTTAATCTTAATCATTAAAACATGCACCTCATACCACTTTCCACTAATTTAGAAATGTTTTACTTGCGTGCATGTTCACCCTGCGGAATTAATATCAATTGTAGATCACTTCTTTGCCAAGATCTCCATCGTTGATCTGTGTCAGACCTAACTTTTTTCGCTGATTGGAAAAGTTATTTCCTATGTGCATGTTCCATTGGCGGAATCTCTTCTAGTCATAGATTTGCTTTCCTCCTTTCATCAAACCATTGATCTACAATACATTTTAACCCATTCTGTTGGAGGAAAATTTTATTTCATCCTCGTAGCATTTTCCAACGGATTCGTCTACAGTCGTTGATCTTCTTCTCTGCAGATTTACACCATCATAATTTTCCATGATATAACATAAGGGAAGTCTTTTCATATGCAACTTATTCCTAAGTTTAAGCTTAATATTTTATTCACATATATGATTTTTAAGGTTTGGAATAAGCCTCTCCCAATAATTCAAAGCCCCTTCTACATACCTTTAGGTCATATGATGCAACTTTTTAGCTCTTACCTTATATATTCACAGGCCTTCCCCCTTCCCAACTGCTAACCAGAAATGGTGCTAACAGATACCATAGATGAAGATTCCCAACAAACCTCGCTTTTTGTATCCACTCTCCCTGATGCACATAGAGAGGCACAATAAATTAGAATATCCTTGTAATCCTTTCAATCTACACCAACAATTTAGCTTGGTTGGACCCTTATTGGCCTCTCCCATGTCAATGAATACAACATAAAATACCTCTTTGATATGGCCTTCCCCACATTCTTGATCCCCATAATAAATTGCATGTTAAATCAACCACGACTCAACTCCATTGAAATGCAAGAGTACGCATTGCATTTTCTATGCTACCATAACAACATATTTGACTACCATCCTAGATTATACTACTTCTTGTATAACTTGATTATGCACCACCATATCCATCCAAACACTTCTATATTTGTAATTCAAAACATTGAAGACACCTATCCAACCATCATTGTTGCTCGTATTATCTTCCTAGAAAAAAACCCCAATGATAACCTTGTCGATAATCATTCACTTTGGATCCTCCCTCAATGGGACAAGATATTTCCAGAACAAATCAAGGAATGATCTCACTAACACAATTGTGCAACTACATTACCCAAATTTTTTTTGCCCTTAGTGTTGTCAATACCAATCCTAACCTACATGCACTCATTCCTGGTACCCTCTTGCTCAAACAAGCAATAACAATGGAGATGTCAAAATATCATCCCCAACCCTCATCTAGCATCTTTCTACATGCACCACGGGTTCACAATATTTTTCCAAGAGGCCTTGGAAGGACACCTCCACTCAAAAGAATATAGGTACAGGTTCATTATCTAACACTGCTATCGCCTACATGTATACAAAAAAAAATGTATTTCACCATCTTTTAACAACTCTTCAATTCAATGGATATGAATGGTGATACAAAGTTTTTTCCCATGTACATGGTTTTCTCTAGTTGGAAATTAATCCAAATAGGGACACCCTCAATTGGGAAAACATTGAATACCTTTCTCTTGCAAAGGATTACTTAGACAACTTTATTACAACATGGAATCCTTGAACCTCAACCCAATGGGAATCCTTATTCTGTCATTCTATTCTAAATTATCCATGCTTACTATACACTTCCTCAATATTCCATAATGACCCATCAAATGACTATGTTGAACTACTCAATTGGATCCAATGACACATAAAATGCACAAAGAGCTCATGATTACACAATAAATTATCAAATATCAATGTAAACACACCATGGGAATTGCATCCTATGTCTTCACTCTTCATTGACCAGCATAGGCATAAAACATACACCCTTTATCATATTTATGATAGGTTAAACAACCACAATCAAACCATCCTTGCAATTTTGTGGGGGAACGTTGAGCTCCAACCAATTCTCTCTCTCCATGTAGTGCAAAAATACATTTCAAAGTATGCATCAAAGGTAGAATTGAAGTTTGAAATCTATCACCATATGATTTCCAAGATCACAAGTTTAGTGCCTTCAACAGATTCATTCATTGTCGTTGTTAATAAATTCATGACAAAAATTATTATTGACCAAGACATTGGTGCATAAGAAACATGCCGTATTCTTCAAAAGATACCTCTTGCAATTTGTGGCCATTATTTTATAACCTTGAATATTAGTCACAAAGTATTCAAGTGCATTTCCTCTCTCTCTATTGACTCACTTCCATCCAAAAATTTCATCGATGCATACAATAACCACCCACCTAACCTGCATTACACCCATCTTATTGAAGTATCATACTCTTGGCCTTAATTCTTTTAAAAAAAAACACTTGGAAGAAAATATATTTAAACACCATTGTCTGTGTCTTTCCACGTTACTCATCAATACCTACCTCTGATGCACTTTCTGTTGGATGTTTTGCGGTCATATGGAAAACATATTAGAGTGTGATATGGTTGTCATTGATGGAAACATAGTTCCAATCATATGATACAGATGAGCATAGGACTCAAAAGCATCCATGGCTTGTGCAGAGATCCGATGGACAGGAGTGAACCCGCATAAGAGATCAAGCGCTGGTTGAAAGAGCGAGGAGGATAAAAAGGCATTGAGTTGCGAAATTGGAAACTAATCACCAAGAAGGAGATCATGATTAATAGGTGAGGTTGATCGTGGAATAATATCAACAGCTGATGGTGATTTCACTGGGATAACTAGCGCAGATTAATAAATTTCTGAAGTGTGCTCTTTGCAGGCAGAGAAGCTAGTGCATGGATCGTCGTCAAAGTGGGGATTGCAGAATGACAGAGGACTCTAAGTTATTTCAAGAATATCTAGAACAGAGACAATGAGGGGAACCAAGGTCCATAAGAAAATCCAGAAGCAGATCAGAACAGAGTTGGTACGCATTGTTATATCTGTTTTTCTACATATTGTACTGAACATGTTTAGATATGAGAAACAAGGGTTGTAGGGTGGTGCTAGGAAAAACATTTTGTCTTCTCTGTACAAGTTGGATCCTGTACAAGTGGAAGTTGGTGCTTCCACTCAATTGTAGCTGGAGAATGTCATTTTTAGTGGGTACTAGAAATACATGAGGGTTGGTGCTCTCCACAAGAAGAAATTTGTAAAACAGAGGTCGCAGCCTCATTTGAGTAGGTGCTCAAATAGAGATGAATATTTTTTTGTCACTATCATGTGTGTGTGATTGATGATCATCATCTCTTCTGTTATACTTGTTGCATTACCATAACTGTAAATATGTAATCAGTAATAATTGTTTAATTATTGAAAAATGGTTTAATCTTTAGAAATAAATGATTCACCCCCCCTCTGTTATTTGAATAATTTCAACAATTGGTATCAGAGCGGGTTCCTTTTGTTTAAAGGTAGATCTGTAAGCTTAAACATGACAAGTTATGAAGGGACTTCATGCAATAAGGTTCCTCTATTTGATGGAACAAATTTTTCCTTTTGGAAGGTTAGAATGAGAACCTATATAATGTCCTTACGAGCTGATGTTTGGGATGTAGTAGAGATTGGATATGTAAATCCAATTGTGCTAGCCTCGAGAGATGACAAGCTGGAATTTAGTTTTAATGCAAAGGCAATGAACGCTACTTTGAGTGGTCTTGAAGAGGATGAGTTTGTTAAATTAATGCACCTTGAATATGCGAAAGAGATGTGGGATAAGCTTGTAAATAGTTATGAAGGAAATGAAAAAGTAAAGGATGCCAAACTAGAGACATATAGACTAAAATTTGAACAGATAAATATGAATGAGGATGAGACAGTCAATAAATATTTCCTAAGAATATAATATACTATGAATGCTATGAAGGGTCTTGGTGAAAAGTTTGATGAAGCATTCTTAGTTCAGACAATTTTAAGATCTTTGCCTGAAATATTTAATCCCAAAGTCTCAGCAATAGAATAATTAAGAGATCTCAAAACTATGCCTATTGACCAACTCCTAATTATTCTGACATCCTATGAAATGAGGAAGGATTAGTAAAGACAAATCCACCACTAATTAACCAAAAAATAACCAAAAAAATTTCCATGGTTATTGTTATTGTTGCTCTAATTTTGGTCACAAAGCTGCAAACTGTGCATTTAATTTTAGAAATATGCAATCAAAGAATAGTCAATTGCTGCAACATAGAACAAAACAGTCAGTAAGCAAACAAGAACAACACACAACTCAGTTCACAACTAAGAGAATAACTCATGATAGATATAACAACTCTTTTAATCTACTGTACAATGAGCCAAAATGTTAGGTTTGTCATAACTTTGGACACAAGGCTTCAAACTGTCATCTGAAGGATTACAAAACAGACCCAGGAGTGAATTACTCTGCTGAAAGTGATAAAGTTTGGAAGAAGAAAGAAAATAACAAATGTGGCTTAGTGCTTTCTGTTCAAAAGAAAAAAGGCCCCTGGTATATTGACAGTGGTTGTTCCAAACATATGACCAGTGATAAAAGTAAGTTTTTGTCTCTAAGTGAAAATAAATCAAGAAATGTAACTTTTGGAAATGATGCTCCAGGGAAAATTAGAGGAAAAGGAATGGTCAAGTTGAGTAATGGCAAAGGGAAATCCCAATATGTGTTGTTTGTAGATGGACTAAAACATAATCTTCTTAGTGTGAGTCAAGACTATGACAAAGGATGTGAAGTTGTTTTCACTTCTAAATATTGCAAGATAAAATATGTATCCTCATGACAGTTGGTTGCAAAAGGTATAAGAACTGAAAACAATGTCTATATCTTGAAAGAAGGAAAAGAAGAATTTCATCTAAGAAAGTATGATGAAATTTGGCCTTAGCATAGGAGACTTGGACATTTAAACTTTTATCATATAATCAAGCTTGTGAACAATGGGGCAGCAAAAGATCTTCCAAATATATCAAATCCATATGACTCTATTTGTAAACCTTGTCAAATGGGAAAATTGACTCACACACAGTTTAAATCCAAGAAATTCATATCAACAGGCAAACCACTTCAGTTAGTACATATGGATTTGTGTGGACCATCAAGAAAAGAAGGTACAAGAGGAGAAAGATATTGCATGTTGGTCATTGATGATTATTCTAGACTTACATGGGTTTCGTTTCTAAAACAAAAATCTAAGGCACTTGAAAAGTTCAAAATTTTTAAGGCCCTGGCTAAGAATAAAACAAGAAAAAGATTGAAGGCAATAAGATATGATAGAGGAGGAGAGTTCTGTTTAGGAGACTTCAATGGGTTTTGTGATAAACATGGAATTAAGAGAGAATACACTATTCCAGAGACCCCACATCAGAATGGAGTAGTTGAGAGAAAAAATTGGTGTCATGTTCCCTCAAATTGACCATTAAAAGTGTTGACCATGCTAAGTTCCTAGGGGCTCAAGTTGTTATTAATTATTTCTCCTAGGATAAATTTTTCCTAAATAATTGTTCTAAGGCATGTATTTAATTTTATTTCAGCAATTTTATTTATTATGCACAATAATGATGTGGAATTAAGGCTGCCATGTCAGGAGGGTGCATTGGGCAAAGCTAGTCAACTTTCCTTGGTAAAAATAAGAAAGTCCATGACAAAATAAAGAAAGAAAATAAAGGGAAGTTTCCTAAAAGCAGGAAAAGCAAAAAGAGGTAAAAGCAGGAAAGTTTTTTTTAAGGAAAGAAAGAGTTTCCTTATGCCAAGAAAAGCATAAAGTTGTCATAACTCAAAAGAGGCATCTTTTGACTAAGGGAGGGTGCAGTTTCTAATTGTGAAGGATTATTTGGAATTAGAAACAATTCCACATGGTCCTACTTGCCTAATTTCCCAAAGGGGGTGCTTTTGTGGCTAGGGTTAGGTCATCCATAGGGTTGGATTGCTCTCACAGGTCACCATTGGCCTCAACTTACTAAGCAGGTCATCCATAAGTCTATAAAAGATAAATTCAAACCCATTGCTTCAGTTTGGTTGATTATTTGATTGCTGAATGCTTATGTGAGCATTACTTCTGAGTGTTGTGCCTCAGACTACTGGGAGATGAGCCCCAGCCTTACATTCCCCTCTCCTTCCATACCCTTCTCTTCTATTGCAGGTATGGAGCACTTCATTGCAGCCATTGAAGTATGATCAGATTTATTTTCAGCCTCCAACATGTTCAGGTCAATATACAGTGAAATCCATGCTTCACCTATGCTCACAGCCTCTTTTGTCGGTCATATTTTGGGCCTTCTGCCCCTTTATTTTGAAAGCCTCTTTGTAATGGTCAGTAAATAATGTTATTTATTTTATGTACTGTCAATATATTCTGAACATTACATTTACCAGTTTGAGATATCTCAGACCCTGAAGGATATTATCTCAGTTCCATTAAAATACTATATTTTATCAGTGTATGGGGGAATTGAGTGAATATGTGTGTTGTAATGAATATTTCATGATGGGGAAGGGATTCAAATAAATATTCATGTTCAGAGAGCCCATATTTATCTCTTTTATAAATCTTAGGTTTCACAGAATTGAATTTGAGGTGATTTAATAGTCTTTTTAAAACCCTAGCTAGATTACTAGTTTTTAATAACTAGTTTTATTGAAATTGATGCAAAATAGGTTCTGTAAACTCAAACTGAGATATGTAAGTTCCTAAAGGTCATTAATAGGCCTAAATTCCCATATAAATCTCCAGAACCATTTTTTGTTTGGGTCATACCACCCTTTTGCATCCTCCTCTGCGCAGGGTTCTCCTTGGACAAAACTGCCAAAAATCCCAAATTCACCCGAAACTTATTAGAACTTTCTAGAAAATAAATGAACTATATAAATCACTTATTTATGTTACAATAATTCTGGAATAAACCTCTGCAATTTTCCATAAGCCCCTGGTTGAAACAGACCGAACTACTCTCCTTAGTTGCACGGTTTGGCTGCCCAGAAGCGTGGTAGTACGTTTCCGCAGTGTGGATTATGAACCCTAAATGGAACCAGATCTAAATGTGTTAGGGGATAGAAAATTCAATGTCTGATTTTCTTTGGTTGCTGCCCGCTTCTCACTCCTTTTGTCTGCAAAATTTCCCAAAATAAACCCCTTATTTGCCCAGTCAGAGGAGTGATTGTGTAAACTATTTCAAGTTCAGAAATTTTAATACAATTAACAGAATTGGAGAGGTTTCAGGTCTGTACACCAGAATTGGAACATTACAGTGGTATCATTGCATT
>LPNX011022922.1:296551-344679 GCA_001517045.1 Pseudotsuga menziesii | reverse complement strand
ATTTAGCATGAAATTTTTTCCATCCATTGATTGGGTGGCTAGACACATGATTGAGATGTGTGCACTGGAGGGTAAAAATCTTGCTTGCATCAATGGAGAGACATTGGAAACATCAAAGAAATTATATGAACAATGGAATCAGCATGTATGGTTGCTATATGATGCTTTCAGTATACATGGAGGGACATGGGATAACCTCCTGTGCATTCATAACAACAGTGGCCTAAGTTCCAGTGCTAGCTTACACATGGATTTTCATACTTTAGAGAGGCTCAAGATGATTTCGTCCCGCATTAAGGAATTCCATGATTGGTGGGAGAGTTTAAAAAATGTTCAGTTTGGCATGGGGAGAGATGAGCTCCCAGTATGGTGGTATGATTTTCATAACCTCATTTTCCTCCTCTACAATGATAAAATTCTGTTGTTTTTATTGATGGGTGGAAGGAGGCAGATAAAACCATGGGATCCAGGCATTCTTAGGAATGATAGAGTTCAAAAGGTAGCAAAAAAATTTGGGTCCTTGCAGATGAGGCAGGGGGATCCAGGAATTATGCTTAGTTACTTTAACTGGGTTGGAAATTTTGCTAAAGGAAGTGGTATACAAAAAAATGGCTATGATGAGAGTGGTGCAGCAAAAACATGGTGGAAAAATTTGCAACACTTCGTGGTGCTTCTGCTTGAGGACAAGCAGATTTGGGAGGGGATGACTGTCATGTTCCCTCAAATTGACCATTAAAAGTGTTGACCATGCTAAGTTCCTAGGGGCTCAAGTTGTTATTAATTATTCCTCCTAGGATAAATTTTTCCTAAATAATTGTTCTAAGGCATGTATTTAATTTTATTTCAGCAATTTTATTTATTATGCACAATAATGATGTGGAATTAAGGCTGCCATGTCAGGAGGGTGCATTGGGGAAAGCTAGTCAACTTTCCTTGGTAAAAATAAGAAAGTCCATGACAAAATCAAGAAAGAAAATAAAGAGAAGTTTCCTAAAATCAAAAAAATCAGAAAGAGGTAAAAGCAGGAAAGTTTTTTTTAAGGAAAGAAAGAGTTTCCTTATGCCAAGAAAAGCACAAAGTTGTCATAACTCAAAAGAGGCATCTTTTGACTAAGGGAGGGTGCATTTTCTAATTGTGAAGGATTATTTGGAATTAGAAACAATTCCACATGGTCCTACTTGCCTAATTTCCCAAAGGGGGCGCTTTTGTGGCTAGGGTTAGGTCATACCATGGGGTTGACTTGCTCTCACAGGTCACCATTGGCCTAAACTTACTAAGCAGGTCATCCATAAGTCTATAAAATATAAATTCAAACCCATTGCTTCAGTTTGGTTGATTATTTGATTGTTGAATGCTTATGTGAGCATTACTTCTGAGTGTTGTGCCTCAGACTACTGGGAGATGAGCCCCAACCTTCCATTCCCCTCTCCTTCCATGCCCTTCTCTTCTATTGCAGGTATGGAGCACTAAATTGAAGCCATTGAAGTATGATCAGAGTTATTTTCAGCCTCCAACACATTCAGTTCAAGATACAGTGAAATCCATGCTTCACCTATGCTCACAGCCTCTTTTGTCGGTCATATTTTGGGCCTCCTGCCCCTTTATTTTGAAAGCCTCTTTGTAATGGTCAGTCAATAATGTTATTTATGTTATGTACTGTCAATATATTCTGAACATTACATTTACCATGTCGAGATATCTCAGACCCTGAAGGATATTATCTCAGTTCCATTAAAAGACTATATTTTATCAGTGTATGGGGGAATTGAGTGAATATGTGTGTTGTAATGAATATTTCATGATGGGGAAGGGATTCAAATAAATATTCATGTTCAAAGAGCCCATATTTATCTCTTTTATAAATCTTAGGTTTCACATAATTGAATTTGAGGTGATTTAATAGTCTTTTTAAGACCCTAGCTAGATTACTAGTTTTTAATAACTAGTTTTATTGAAATTGATGCAAAATAGGTTCTGTAAACTCAAACTGAGCTCTGTCAGTTCCTGCAGGTCATTGATAGGCATAAATTCCCATATCAATCTCCAGAACCATTTTTTTTTTGGGTCATACCACCCTTTTGCATCCTCCTCTGCGTAGGGTTCTCCTTGGACAAAACTGCCAAAAATCCCAAATTCACCCGAAACTTATTAGAACTTTCTAGAACATAAATGAACAATATAAATCCCTTATTTATGTTAAAATAATTATATAATAAACCTCTACAATTTTTCATAAGCCCCTGGTTGAAACAGACCGAACTACACTCCTTAGTTGCACGGTTTGGCTGCCTAGAAGCGTGGTAGTACGTTTCCGCAGTGTGGATTCTGAACCCTAAATGGCACCAGATCTAAATGTGTTAGGGGAGAGTAAATTCAATGTCTGATTGTCTTTGGTTGCTGCCCACTGCTCACTCCTTTTGTCTGCAAAATTTCCCAGAATAAACCCCTTATTTGCCCAGTCAGAGGAGTGATTGTGTAAACTATTTCAAGTTCAGAAATTTTAATACAATTAACAGAATTGGAGAGGTTTCAGGTCTGTACACCAGACTTGGAACATTACAATAGGTCAATACAACAGATGTCAATATCAATGATGAATTAAAGGAATATTTCTCAGACATACTGGGTAGAGGAAATTCACACAGCTATCCATATTCTTAACAAATCTCACCTAAGCCCGAACAGTGATAAGACTCCTTATGAACTATGGTTTCGAAGACCTGCTTCTATCAAACACTTTAAATTATTTGGAAGTAAATATTATATTAAAAATAATGATGAACATATTAGGAAATATGATGACAGGGCCAATGAAGGTATCTTCTTAGGATATGCTGCAAACAGTAAAGGGTACACTTGTTATAATAAGAGGCTGCATAAATTGGTTGAGTGTATTGACATTAACATCAATGAATAAATCACTGTGAAATATATTCAAATAAGCAGTGTTGAACTAGATATAGAAGATACATTTGAATTTAAGGAAGAACAAGTCCAAGAATCCGTAAAGGAATATTCAGAGTCAGATGATGAAAGTGCAAACACTCTGGCAGATTCAAGGCATCAGACAGAAACATAAGCACCTTCCAGACTCATTCAGAAGACTCATCCTGAAATTCAAATAATTGGTGACAAGAATGAAGGAGTGCAGACAAGAAGAAAGTTGATCAAAGCCTTAGAACAATCTCATACTACTTTCCTATCTATGATGGAACCTAAGAATTTTGAAAAGTCCAATGAGGATGAAGATTGGGTTAAATCCATGAATGGAGAGCTTGATCAGATTGAAAAAAATAATACTTTGCAGTTGGTTCCTAGACCTGCAGATAAAAATGTAATAGGATCCAAGTGGGTGTTTAAAAACAAGATGAATGAACAAGTAAAAATTGTGAGTAATAAAGCTTGATTGGTCTGTAAGGGGTATTAACAAGTTAAGGGACAAGAATTTTATGAAACTTTTGCACCAGTAGCAATATTCGAAGCTATTAGAATGTTTCTTGCCTATGCCACTCATAATAACTTCAAAGTGTATCATATGTATGTTAAGTCAGCTTTTCTCAATGGAGATCTAGAAGAAGAATTCTATATAGAGAAACCTGAAGGGTTCCAACTGACATACAAGCTTGACATTGTTTGCAAACTGAAGAAGGATATATATGGATTGAACCAAGCACCAAGATCATGGTATTATAGACTGGATAAATATCTACAAGACAAAGGTTTCAAGAAAGGTATTGTTGACAGTAACTTGTATATCAAATCATAAAGTGATAATATATTAGTTGTTTTGGTGTATGTGGATGACATTATTTTTGGATGCACTGATGATTCTTATGTTCAATGGTTTTATAATTCCATGCAATCTGAGTTTGATATGTCAATGATAGGATAACTTTCATTATTTCTTATCCTTCACATTATCCAGATTCCTGAAGGCTTATTTCTCTCCCAAGATAAGTATTTGAAGGAGATGTTGAAGAAATTCCAGATGGAAGATTCATCACATGTTAGTACGCCTATGGTTGTTGGTTGTAAACTTATCAAGGATGATCCCTCACCTGATGTTGATCAAAGAACATATCGTTCAATGATAGGAAGTATCTTATACATCACAACATCTCATCCTGATATAATGCAAGTTGTTGGAATGGTAGGTATATTTCAATCTGCTCCTAAGCAAAGTCATTTGATGGTTGTTAAGAGGATATTTAAATATTTGAAGGGAACAGTGACTTATGGTCTCTGGTATCCTAGAAATCATAATCTTTATTTAACTGCAAATTCAGATGTTGATTAGGCAAACTGTTTGGATGAAAGAAAGAGCACAAGTGGAGGTGCATTCTTCTTAGGTGATTATTTAGTTGCATGGTTGAGTAAGAAGCAAGGCTCAATATCTTTATCCACTACAGGATCTGAATACATTGTTGTTGCCACCTGATGTACAAAAATTATCTAGATGATTCAGACACTTACAGACCTAGAGGTAAAATATGTTGATCCCATTCCTCTCCATTGTGATAATACTAGCACCATTAGTATGTCCAAAAATCCAATCCTTCATTCCAAGACTAAGCACATACCTATTAAGTATCACTTATTAAGGGAGAAGGTTACAAACATAGTGTTTCAATTGAATTTTATTCCTTATGCATTGTTGATATCTTCACTAAACCCTTACCAAAGACACAGTTTGAGTTCCTACGGTAGAATCTAGGTATCATACCTTATTCCAAATAACTTGTTCACTTTGATAGGGGGAGTTGTGCTATAAAGTATTCTTTGGAATTGATGTCAAAGGGGGAGAATTTGTTTGTTGCAGATGATAAACAGATTGATGATTACAAGTACAGCATTCATCCAGAATTTTTAAAGTTTCCATCAATGCCAAAGGGGGAGATTGTTGGAGGTTTTGTGGTCATATGGAAAACATATCCGAGTGTGATATGTTTGTCATTTATGGCAACATAGTTCCAATCATATGATCCAGATGATCAGAGTACTCTGAAAAATCCATGGCTGGTGCAGAGATCCGACGGATAGGAGTGAACCCGCACAAGAGATCAGCAGACAGAAGGAATTTTGTTGGTTGAAAGAGCGAGGAGGGTAAAAAGGCATTGAGTTGCGAAATAGGAAACTAATCACCAAGAAGGAGATCATGATCAATGGACGGGGTTGATCGTGGAATCAGATCAATGGCTGACAACGATTTCATTGGGAGAACTAGCGTGGATTAATAAATTTACGATGTGTGCTCTCTGCAAGAAAAGAATTTGGTGCATGGATCTTCATCAAAGTGGGGATCGCAGAATGAAAGAGGAATCTGAGTTCTTTCAAGAATATCCAGAATAGAGACAATGAGGGGAACCAAGGTGCATAAGAAAATCCAGAAGCATATCAAAATAGAGTTGGTATGCATTGTTATATATGTTTTTCTACATGTTGTACTGAACATGTTTAAATCTGAGAAACAAGGGTGGTAGGGTGGTGCTAGGAAAAACATGTTGTATTCTCTGTACAAGTTGGAGCCTGTACAAGTGGAAGTTGGTGCTTCCAGTCAGTTGTAGCTAGAGAATGTCATTTTTAGTGGGTGCTAGAAAAACATGAGGGTCGATGCTCTCCACAAGAAGGAATTTGTAAAACAGAGGTTGTAGCCTCATTTGAGTAGGTGCTCAAATAAATATGAATATTTGTTTGTCTATATCATGTGTGTGTGATTGATGATCATCATCTCTTCTATTATACTTGCTGCATTATCATAACTGTAAATCTATAATCAATAATAATTGTTTAATTATTGGAAAATGGTTTAAGCTTTTGAAATAAATGATTCAACCCCCCTCTCAGTTATTTGAATAATTTCAACACTTTCCTATGTCAATTTCTATATATTCGATATCGTACAATCCAAACCTTTCTACAATTCTACCTTCAACATTGGCTAGATTTATCATGACATAGTCATAAGTTGTCATCAAATCAAAGATACCTACATTTCCTAGCATGTTTCATGTACAACAAATGCTTACAAGTGCATTGACATTGTCGAACTTCCTAAAGATGAAATCCATACCCATCATTCAACGGAAATAAAAGAATTACAATTCTTGTATCAACTTCACCCCACTGTCAACATCCAATTAAATGACCTTGATAAGATCGGTATTCGTGACTTTGGAAACAACCATCATTGGAATAATACAACTATTTTGGTTCACTTGCAAGAGAAAGCCACCAAATTCATAGACAACGGATGTTATTTCCACCATATTACATAATGCACCTACTCCAATTCCAACTCAACAAATTCGTTGTCCTTCATCCAAGTTAAATATCGCGGCATTGTTCTTCTTCACTTTCACAAAAAATAAATAATCCCTCTCTTGAGAATGATTGTACAAGGTACTATGGACATTGGAAAGTCTTAGTTTATTTGTTGCATAAAAAATGCACTCTACACATTGTACCAACCCATTCCCTCTCCATTGCTTTTGAAAACTCCATCTATTGTTGCAACGTTCAACATACATGCAGCAACCATACATATAACACTTCACATTATTATCTATGATTCCAAACCTCTGGAACGACAATCATTAGAAACACTCCAACAATAGCTTCAACATGTGTGGTACATCCTCATTGATGAGATGATATTTATGGTCCAAAACTTATTTGCCACATCGATGCATGATTTTCTAGATCATTCCCTCATAATAGAACCCTTCCATTTGGCGGTTTCTCTATCATACTTTCCAAACACCTTGTCCAAATGCCTCATGTACAAGACATCCCACTATATGTCGGTACCTCACATGGAAATGCACTTCAGAAAATGTTTGACACAGTTGTCACTCTTGGAACTATTTTTCGACAACAAGGCTCGGACCTAGAAAAAGTCACTTTTACGAACACACTTCAAAACATAAAAAAAAGTAGAGCCTCTTTGAGAGGATTCAAACCTTCTCATGTCTAGAACCAATTCATTCCTTTTCCCCATAAGAATAAATCACATTGCAAATGTCTATGCATTTATTTGCAACCAATCATCGTGTTTCACTTCACAATAAAGAAATGTTGAAATATTCAAACACACCAATTGTGCATTACATTACAGAGTGCACATTGTCCCATGCTTCAAATCCATATAAAGAAGAACAGTTGGACTTCCAAGTCTTTTTATGCATTCTCTTACAAGTAATGTTGACATCTAACTCACGATTTTCTATTGTCTTGGTGAATGGATCCCTTGGTCTTATTATTTCCATTTTCTACAATCCAACATACAAGTCACCATAAATACCAACCTTTGTGGTTGTGGATTGTAACAAATACCCTGGCCCTCCATGGGATTCTAGCAACCCTACCTAAGTTCTCATTTCTCCTATCAAAAGAGGGGGGCGTACACAACTTCCACTCAAAATGTCATGGGCATTGACAATTTATAAATCGCAAGGTATGACATTATCAAATGCCACACTAGACATTGGTAACATCGAATGCCAAGGCTTGACCTTCACTACAAAATCAAGACTTACATATTTATAGGATTCATGCATATCCCCAACATACAGTTTTAAAATATACAAAATAATGAACACAATTTCACATGTGCATTGAAGGAAGAAAGGGGAGAGCATGATTCAATCCAAACCCATCCTACCATATCTATTATGACATTCCATACCTATTGCAAGCCGTAGCTTCATTATGCATTCCATTGTTCTCATAGTTATATATTATCCCCTTACTTGTAATACAAACTTATGTCACGCCTCATCCAATTTTCTCAATTGCATATAATAATCCTATTACTTCTATAAAATATTATTGTTTCAAATATTTGTCTCTCTACCTTTCAAAACTACCCCTTAATGGAGAAATATAGTTGGGAAATTAGATTTTGGTCATGTACAGCTCCATCCATGGCCAAAATGCCTCATAAGTTGGCTCATATTTTCCCAAATATGGTCTAGTTTACTTTACTTTAAAATCAAAATCGGTATAGTTTTGTGTCTACTTTATCACGATTATCTAGATTTTAACATTGGCATTTGTCATATTGACATATTCATAGATAGTCTTGCAAGTATGTGAAAACTGTTTGCTTTTACTTTTCAATTTTTTAATGATGTAAGCCACCTTAAACCTGTTGGTATTTATTTTTCCATTTCAACTCATAACCCTTCACTACACTCTATGGATGAACTCTTCTCCTTTCCTTTGCAGTTTCAATCATCATAGTATTTAGTTCTAAAATTTATTCTTTACACAATTTAGTAAGAGATATGACATCTATTTCTCAATAAATTGCAAGCTATTAGTCTTGTTTCTAACTGAATTGGAAAATCACCTCATAACCATGGTGTAAGAGGACTAGATTTTAAAATGTCTATGGCATTTTCATTCAAAATATGATTTGTTTCCTATACAATTCATTTGTTAATTGTTTTTTATACAGGTTTGGATATGTCAACTTATTGGAGCTTTTCCTAAGTTGGGTTTGAATAGTTTACCTTTTTTCAGCTTCTTTGAGTTTCTTTTTGTTTTCAGTTCAATTACAACATCTACAATTCAACTATGGTTGTTTTTATAGCTTTTGCTATGCTATATACTAGCAATGTTAAGTATTTGGTTTGTCTTTTAACGTGCATTTCTTTGTGTTTTTTCCTTGTTATCTCTTAATATTTTTTCTACAATATGATACATATCTTGTTTTGCATATGATGTGTTTCTTTCAATCTTGTTGGTTTTTTCACTGCATTTTTTATCAATCCGGGTCTTCTCTTCAGATACTCATAATCAATGGGTTAAAAAATCGGTGGTGTAGTAAAATTTAATGTATTTATTTTGCATTTCCTTATTCTTGAATGCTTTATTTATATTTATAACCAATGGCTAGATAAATATGTGGTGTTCTAAGATTGCCTCTTTTACTTCTGCATTTTTTGCTACATATATATTTCCTTGACTTTTAGAATCAATGGTTGAATAAATATGTGGGTTTGTAGTAATAATTGTTTTAGTTTAAGAATATTAACATGTTTTGGATCAACCAACCTTGCATTGCTCTATTTTACCTCTATGCATACCATTTACATTCAAGTCATTTCATGTCAAGATGGATCCTAACTCTTCTTAATGCAAATCCCTGCTCTCTATGAATGGATGGCACATACCCCACAATATTATCAATGATCTCATGCATCCCTCTAGCAATAGAGGAACCTGAATCCGAACATAACAAATTGCTTAAATTATTGTCATTACTATATCAATAAATTATTTGCATTCCTATCAATGCCCATTATCTAGTATAATTTGCTTCGCCTTCCTCCCTCCCATTGTTTTAGACAAGTTAACCTAGCCTCATGCTACATTAACTGACATTGTTTGTCCCTTCACCATATCCCTCGGTACTACTCTAACTAATTGCTTCTCTTGAAAAAAAATTATATGTTAATGGTAACACCAAGTACACAAGTTTTGGACAACTCAACAACACAACCAATTTTGATGGTATAACATTGAATAAAAACAACCTCCTAAAGACCAAACACCAATGAAAGTTCTTTATTTTTAGGAAAAATGTGAAAATAATGTCTTTTTAGGCCTCTATTATAGTGATGGAGATAGGTCACTTCATAGATTTGTCATTCTATATGCAGGTATCTTTCAAGCTTTCAATTTGTTTTCCCCAAATAGAGTACATCACATTTCTTTTTTGTCGAAATATTTCAAAAGCCTAGTTTAAATTTTATTATCTATCAACTAAAGTTCAAAAAACATGCTTTCTCTATTTGTACTTCCCTTATGAACAATAGTATATCAGTTTCATTTCTCCCTATTTATGCATTTCCATTAACAAAACATTGAAACATACAACTTCTATGCAATGTATCACATTTCTTTTTGTCAAAATATTTCAACAACCTAGTTTAAATTTTATGATTTATCAACTAAAGTTCAAATAACATGCTTTCTCTATTTGTACTTTCATTCTGAACAATAGTATGTCGGTTTCATTTCTCCCTATTTATGCATTTCCATTAACAACACAATGAAACATACAACTTCCATGCAATGTATGTTGCAATCTTCCATGTGTTTCATTAACAAAACTTGTTCTAACTGATAGACGCAACATATTGACCTTTAGGAAAAATTGTTTAAGGAAAGAGTAGCATTCCAACCTACATATAGGAAGGTGTCAAATGTACTCTTCTCATTGCACATTTGTCATTTTTAATTCTAACATACTTCTTTGTAATCTATTTTAATTCTACAAACCTATATCTCCGTTTCAAGTTGTCTTTCACAAATGTGCAATATTCCATTGTTATTCAGAGCATATTTGCATATAGGGATACCCAAGAATGTGTGGTTGGATTTAGCATTGTGATAGTTATTGATTTCATTTTAGTATAATTCTATACACCTATATCTCTACATAAACTTTTCTTGCAAAACTATGCAATATTGAATTTATGAACTTAGAATATTGACATACAAACCTACCAAAGCATGTGATGTTGGATTTATCATTATGGTGGTTATTGATTCAAATTTAATATAATTCTACAAGCCATTTCTTATTTATGGGATATTTGCTTGTATGTTTTGAATTTTCATGATACAAATCTCGGAGAAGATGTGCATAGTCTAATGATAAGTGTCTCGAAAGGTCTTTATTGAATGAATTCATATATTTGATTTTCCCAAACAATGATCATGTTTTCTTCATTTTCAGTAGTATCATTGTATGTCTTCCTTTTTCAATTATCTAAGCTTCGTCCATTTTATATACACTTATTTAAGAAACAAAAATACATGTTTCCAAGTTTCTTGTAAATTAGTTTCCTTGCATTGGTGAAATCCATTAGCGAACTTCATAGTAAGGGTGGTTGTGTTGGGACATACCAAACTTCATTTTCTCTACTCTAAATGCTTAATGTAGGGATTCATGTTTTCTTACAAAATATTTTATTGGTTTACTCTTATAGGAGACGTGGTGTTGAGATACTTTAAACTATAGACTACACTACCGATTGTTATGAACTTTCCCTATCATAGTAAAATCTACCTTGTTGGTTTCTATTGCACTTAAGGTGTTGACTTCCCTTTCCTACTCACTCACAATCTTCTACATTCCTATGCATATTAATTGCATGCTCATTTTCCAAATCTGAACTACTCACCAATCATTGCCCAAACATTAATGATATTATTTTATTTTTACAAAAAAATATTAAAATAATGTATTTTCAAGCCTCTACTGTAGGTGATGGATATAGCTCACTTCCTCAAGCTTTGTTATTCTACACGCAGGTATGTTTCAAGATTTCAATTATTTTTTCATCCCAAAACAAAGTACATCACATTTCCTTTTTCCCAAATCTTTCAGAAACCTTTTTTAAATCTTATGATATGTCAATTGAAGTTCAAACACCATTCTTTCATTGTTTTTGTTATTTAGAAACTAGTAATATGTGTTCTTGCATTTCAACAATAAGTACCTCCCTTCAAAACAATTGTATATTGGTTGCATTTCTCCCTCTTTGTGCATTTACATTAACAATACAACAAAATGATACATCTTTGATTTTGATAGTTGTTGATTTCCTTTTGGTATAATTATACACAATTACATATTTGTATCAACTTTTCTCACAAAACTATGTAGTTATCCATTCTTGCTCATAGAATGTTGACATGCAAACCTACCCAGGCATGTGGTGTTCAATTTATCATAATAGAATTTATTGACTCATTTTTAATATAGTACTTATACAAACCATTACTTATTTATGGAATCTTTGATTGCAGGTTTTGCATTTTCCTCATACGTATCTCAAAGAATATGTGCATAGACTAAAGATTAGTGTCTAGAAATGTCCTTACAGAATGATTTTAAACCTTTGATTTTCTCAGACAATTATTGTTGTCTTTAGTTTTATCGACAACATTGTACAAGAACATGAACTTAGAGCATGGAGATACATCTATGCCTCACATATGAACAAATAGAAAACAAATGAAACATTGCCTATGCCATTTTCATTTGTGCACACTTGCTTGGTAAAATCTAGGTTTATAATTTCCATATGTTTTTCTTACAATATACCAAATTTGTCAAGTACTTTTGTTATGTGTTTAAAATCGATCAATATGGATTATTTTAGCCAATACTATTAATGCCAACTTTTACATTCCATTCATTATTTCAACCATTGATTGTGAAATCAATCGTTCACCTATGACACTGAGGCTATCAATTCATTATGGAAATGGTTGATTGTTGTTTGGAAAGCAAGATGAGCTTCGAGGACACATTTTGGAGAACGAGTTGATAGCCTTAAATCCCGACAGTTTCGAAACCATACAACAATTCTTTACAAAATTCAAGTTTCTTGCACTTCAATGTAGACAATGCGGAATAGAAAGAAAGGATGAGCAGCACGTGCTCTCCGTACTCAGCAAAATATGCTCTGAGTATTCTGTATTTGTCTCAATCTTCCATTCTGGAAGAGCTTCCAGTCCCAATTGGAAGATTCCCTCACTTGATTCCTTTGTCGACTCCTTAATACATGAGCAAGAGAAGTTGGTCTAGATGGGATTCATCCAGACTTCCAAAAACCAAGCTCTCCTAGTGACAGACTCTACCAAAGCGCAAGTTAAAGGGATATCTAAGGGGAATCAGCCTAAAGCAGCTGATTCGAAACCTAAAGAGAATCAGAAGAATTATGAAGGAGATTCAGGCTCTAAGAAGAAGAAAAAGTTTGAAAAGAATATGTGTCCCTATTGTTTGAGGCGTTTTCATCTAGAAGACTCTTGTATGAAGAAGCAAGTTGACCAGCCGACTTCACTCCTCAAGCAGAATAGCATTTATCTTCCCCAATGATCAAAGAATTCTAATGATGGACCATAGACAGAAGATGATGAAAGTTGCCATGCCTTAAAGGCTATCCTTACTTAGTCGAAAGCATACTTGATTGATTTTGGAGCATCCAACCATATGGTTTCCTCCAAAGAATCTTTCTCTACCCTCGCACTATCCAAAGGACCTAATATTCACATGGGAGATTATTCCCAAATTTCAGCAGAAGGAAGAGGTTCAGTTAAAACCAAGCATGGTGAGTTCAAAAAATTTCTCTATGTGCCCTCCCTTGCAGCTAATTTTTTATCTATTTATCAAATGACCCATACAAGCTCTCCCAAGAGAGTTACATTTGACTCAGATTCAGTTGAGATCACGGAAAAATCTACAAGAAAGCTCATAGAGAAATGTATTGCAAATCATTCTCCTAAAGCTTATGAGTTCTCACGTTGTTTTCCTGTCTCACCTCCTACAGCTTTATTGTCTCATGCTAACAACACCAGTAATATTTGGCATGAGAGATTTGGGCATCTCAATTTCAGATATCTCCAACAACTCCACAATGATAAAAGGGTTGAATGTTTGCCTCTCATCCAAACTTTCGATGGGGTATGTTATGGTTGCTTGGTCGGTAAGCATCCAGAGAAGAGGTATGAATTTGGGAAGGCACATAGAGTTTCCTCTATACTTGATTTGATACATAGTGATGTGGTTGGACCTATGCCCACAACATCCATTAATGGTTGTAGGTATTTCCTCACCTTTACTGATTATTGTTCTAGGTACTGGTGGATCTAATTTATGAAACTGAAATCAGAATTTTTTGAGATTTTTAAAGTTTTTAAAGCTGTGTTTGAGAATTCTTTCAGTAAAAATATCAAGTCCATAAGATCTGATAAAGGGGGAGAGTACATCAAAAGACATTTTCAATGTTATTGTGAATCAGAGGGGATTTGAATGGAACACTTAGTTCCATACACACCATGGAAAAATGGTGTGGCTGAGAGGAAGAACAGATCATTGAAAGAGATGGCAACATGTCTTCTCCATGCCAAGAATCTCCCTCCTTCTCTTTGGGAAGAAGTTGTAAACTGTGCTTCATATTTGCATAACAGAGTGCCTCATAAATTAGTGGGTGGGGCCACTCCATTCAAAGCACTACATGGGCATAATCCCAATGTCTCTCATTTGAGAGTTTTTGGTTCCAAATATTGGGCCAGAATACCCATTGACAAGAGGAAGGCCTTCCAAGCCCAAAGTAGCGAATGCATTCTGCTGGGATATGCAGAAGATGCAAAAGCATACAAGTTGATGGAAGGTACAACTAGGAAATGCTTCATTGAACGGAGTGTTCAATTTGAAGAAGATCAGTTGTGTGATGCACCACTATCCAAAGCACAAGAAGGTATAACCACTCTTCATCTACCTTTTGATGATGATTATTTGTCACATGTTTCATAATTAGATGAAGAGGATCAAGTCCAGCATGATGTTGTTATTTAAGTTGAACCTCATGAGATTCTAGATCTAGATCCAACACCCATTCCAAACCAAATTCCTAAGCCTAGATGGGCTCAAAATCTCATTGATGCAATTGGTGATGGTGCTAGGAATCCAGAAGACAAAAGGAGAACTAGGTCCCAGTATCAGAATGAGCATGTGGCTCTTTCCTTCACAGATTCTCTCCCTACATAGTGGTGCAAAAAAAATTCCAGGAAAGTGCTACATGATGATAGCAAATGATCAACCACTTGTCCCATAGAAGAAGAAAATTGATCATTATCCACCTCTTCCATGTAGAAGAAACACACAGGTTCATCAGTTCAGAAGGACATTGAGAGGTTCACATACACAGCTTCAGGATATTGTTGCACAGAATAACCATACTATTGCATAGTATTGCATAGTGCGGCAAATTGCAGCAGAGTTTTTGACAAGTTAGTTTTCTAAGGAGGAAGCTTATTTCTTCTAAAGATAGCTTGTATTTTCATGTTCCTGCTTATTTTGAGGGGGGGGGTTCCCCTATTTCCTCGATTTATTAAGCAGCATTTTTTCTTTTAGATTATATATGGGTGACTTATGGCCTTGTTTCCAAGGCCCACAGTTGTCCAAGTTGGGATTCAGGGGGGGTGTTAGGATTTATAATCCTCCCTTGACCAGACTGTCTATTAGATTATATTTTCCTAACTTAGGAGTCATTTAATTATTATTGGGTCCACTCGGCCTAATGGGGCCACATGTACCAATCACTATAGTGTGGGGAACACTGATAGAGACTGAATGAGACTGACTGCACTTTCATGCATTAGTTTAGGCACCTCTTAGACCAATCCCTAAATTTTAGGATCCATTGGGAGTGTCGGCACCAACCTCCTTCAGTTGTTGGAAGTTGGTAACTAGTTAAGATTAGTTATGCTTCAGTTACATTTAGTTATATATCCTTTAGCTAAATTAGCTCCAGTTATGCATGGATGCATGTGGGAAGGCACCAGTTCTCACCTACTTCTTACCTATCACTACAGTTAGACTAGTTTGATTGATTGTAACAGATTGAATGACTCGATTAGATATCTGGAGTTAGGTAGTTGAACTATTATAGTGATTTAGACATCTTTAGTTAGCCATGCAGTCAGATACAGTTAGATTCAGTTAGTGGATTCAATCTCATCCCTAATTATTTGAATTCCTCCTTATGTAACACTGGATACTGTAATGAAGTTTATACTGTAATTATCTAAGCAATACTTATCTGTTTCCTATGATATTTGATCTGTTCAGTGTGTATTATTCATTCATTTTCACTGCATAATAACTAAGAATCCGATTGCACATTGCTCTGAATTTCTAATGGCACAATAATTATAATAGGATACCACAGTGATTCTATGAGTTGTATAAATATGATGGAGAATCTTGTGTTCCATGACAAATCAAAGCACATAGAAATCCGGTATTTTTACATAAGGGATATGGTACATAAGAGAGCTATAAAACTCCAGTATGTGAGCATCGATGAGAAAGTTGTTGATGTGTTGATCAAACCTTTGTCTCAAGTAAAGTTTGAATACTTCCGTGACAATATTGGTGTAGTCTGAAAAGATCCTTCCTCGTAAGGAGGAACAGTGATGATGCTATAGATCCTTCCTCGCAAGGAGGAACAGTGATGATGATTTAGATCCCTCCTCGTAAGGAGGAATAGTGATGATGATATCGATCCTTCCTCGCAATGAGGAACAATGATGATGATATAGATTTTTCCTCGCAAGGAGGAACGATGATGATGAGAATGTTTATTGATGATGAGATGACAGATTAAGTGCCTATAGAATATGTTATGGTTTGGCATTCATTTGCAGACGATGTGGTCCTGCATTCATTTCCATATGTTATGGTCTAGCATTCATTTGTAGATGATGTGGTCCTGCATTCATTTGCGGATGTTATGGCCTGGCATTCATTTGCAGACGATGTGGTACTGCATTCATTTGTTGACATTATGGTCTAGAATTCATTTGCAGACGATGTGGTCCTACATTCATTTGCGGAAGTTATCATCTGGCATTCATTTGTAGACGATGTGGTCATGCATTCATTTGCGGACATTATGGTCTGGCATTCATTTGCAGATGATGTGGTCCTGCATTCATTCATGGAATTTATGGTCTAGCATTCATTTGCAGACGATGTGGTCCTACATTCATTTGTGTACATTATGGTTTGGCATTCATTTGTAGATGATGTGGTCCTACATTCATTTGTGGACGTTATGGTCTAACATTCATTTGTAGATGATGCGGTCCTACATTCATTTGTGGATGTTATGTTCTAGCATTCATTTGCAGACGATGTGGTCCTACATTCATTTGTGAAGGTTGTGGTCCAACATTCATTTGTGTACGATCCAACATCTTTTGATGTTTTGGGTGGTCTAGCATTAAGTTGCGATGATGTGGACCCTCCTCGAAAGGGGGAGTATGCTAATAATGTTGTAGTGGGATTGTATCATCCCTATACATTAGTTATAAAGTTGATCCATAGACTTTGGTATTTGTAAAAGATGAGGATTGCATTGTCCTTGGACCTATGTCCAAAAGTTATAGGGATTGATCATCCTATAATTAGATCATGTGGGTTGTGGTTTATGTTGTTGTCGATGATATTGTAGATCAAGTGATCGAATGCTACAAGAATATTAAGATCAAAGTGTTGTTGCAAAGGATCAAGTGATCGAATGTTGCAAAAGATCAAATATGAAGACTCAGTGTTGTAGAAGATGATGTTCCAGTACTAAATATGTTGAAGATGTTCCAGTAACTAATCAAGCTACTTATTATTGTTGAAAACTTCCAATGAAGTATAGATGTATCACCTTGATATTGCTGAAGATGCTCTCTCTCCTAGCTCTTATAGTTGATGATTTTGTTGTCAGTAGAATACCCTGTTATCACTCCAGGAAAGTCCTCTAGGTTGCAGCTCGAGGATGCCTGGTAACTTAAATGTTTTTATGGTTTTCTAAGTGGATCAATTCAGGTGACCTACAAGACCTCACAATATCAATACATGCATGAAACTCAATCAGGGATAAGGCTTCTAACTACCACTGTTCAGAGGTTTGATAATATGGTGCAGAGATGGAGAACTTATCATGCTGGCAGATTCACACATAAAACAGATATATATATAAATGGCTAATCATAACAAGGAAAGTACTTATAATTCAAATCATCAATATGCCAATAGGATGGCAACTATCAGACATCAATTAACATGAATAAACCTGAATAACACATTCAAGCATAAGCACAGAATAGACAAGAAATGGAAGCTGAACATATGATAGAAAAAGAGCTTATATTAGGTCATGAGCAATATGAGAATCTTGACAATAGTAATGGTCTACAAGTCCCTGAAGTCGAACCTTTTCTATAACATAAGTCTTAGGCTTTATAGCCTTTACGAAAATATCCAGATCTTGAAAAATTGGATATGTTTTACTAAAAATAGATAAAATTAATGTTTTTGCAAAATTAGGTTAGAAACCCTAATTTAACTACTAGTTTAACTAACTCTAACACTTGTTCACTCTTTGAACCTTTTGATGACTGCAGTGAGTACTGGAGGAAAGGTGTAACTGGTCTTCTGATGGATGAGCCACTGTTGGTTAAAATAGGTAGGGTTTTGTGACCCTCTCCTCTTTAATGTATCCCCAAAATTGGAAAAAACCTCCTTTGATGGTGCACTTCAAAAACTTTCAGATTTTACACTTCATCCTGCTTTTTCCTAGGTGTTGGTGAAGTAAACTCTTCATTTTTTTGTTGTAACCCACCCTGTTAGGTCAACTTTTGCCCTAAAAATTTGGCCAAATTGCTGAAAACTGGGGCTCAGAGATGCATTTGGTTCTCCAAATCTATGACACCTGTGTATAAATTGAAAAAGGTTTTTGTATATTGGTGTTTTGTGAGAAACAAATTCTCTCGGTTTCTTGAAATTCATTTCCATTTTCCAGATATATGTATTTCAAAAACATGTGTAAAATAAGGAAATTCTGAGATCCAAATATTAGGGCTCATAGATGGATTTGATTCTCCCAATAAGAAATAACTGTATGAAAACTGAGAGAGGTTATTGTTCTCTAACATGTTAGGAAAAAAAACCTCCGAGCATTTTGCAAAATGATTCTCCAGACGCTCATATTCACCATTTTAAAATGATGCCTTTTCATAGTAAAACGCCAATTTCGGTGGCTTAGAGCGCCCTGAAATTTCGGTCTTAGCTACCAAAAGTCTGCTTTCAATGGCTTAGAGACCATTTTGAAACCACTCTTAGCCACGAAAACCTGTGTTTTGAGTTTTTTGAGTGGGTCCTCCTCCATGCACCTGCAAAATTTAAATTCAAACCGTAGGGAAGGATAGGGTTTAGATTTCCATCGGTCTTTTGAGATCAATAATGACTTCTTAGCCATTAACTCATGCCTTACTACAATTCCCTGACCTTTCAGGTGGTTTATCATGCTAAATTATGACAGGACTCATGCAGACAACCGTTTTCACTTTTCATCCTTTTCGGTGGTTAAGAGACTTTAGGGTTTAGTTCGATAGCTGCCGAAAGCTGGGTTTTTGGTGGCTAATGAAATGCCAACATGTTTTCCCAAGCCACCGAAACGTTCTTTCTTCCACAACGTATCTCAATTGCTTTCGGTGGTTATGAGTATCCAGGGTTTTGTTTGTTAGCTGCCGAAAGCTAGGCTTTCAGTGGCTAATGAACCACCAACACTTTCGCCTAAGCCACCAAAACTAACTTTTTCCCCAACGTATTTCATTCACTTTTGGTGGTCAACGTCCTCCGGAAAACCCTCATTAAGCTGTCGAAAGGTGAGATTTTCGGTGGCTAATGAGCTGTTGGAAAGCTCGCCTAAGCCAACGAAAGTACTTTTACTAGAATTTTAACCAATAACGTAATGAGTCAGCTTTTGGTGGATAATCATGGTCCTGCGTTAAATTGTTAGCTGCTGAAAGGTGAGCTTTTCGGTGGCTAATGAGTTGTTGAAAAACTCGCGTAAGCCACCGAAAGATAAAACTTTCAAATTTTCTTAAAAAACAGGACATCAAATATCCCAACCTTGTTAGGCATCCCAATATCTTTCATAATATGACCTGAAACCTTCATCACTGATCAAAAAATAAATTGTTCTGAGTGAACTTATTGAAAATTTTATTTAGGAGATAACATCAGGCTCCTACTCGGGGATGGGAACCTCCCTGTGAGGTCCCAAGAACCCCAGACCAAAATGCCTTTCCTGAAAAAGAATAATTAAAGGTATTCTTCTAGTGTTCTATTGGGCATGGAGTCATTTGTCTTTTATAACTGATCTGCTGCAACCTGCCTGTAACCCGCTTTGCTTATTCATGAAAACAACTAAAAATGACCTAGTTGCTTGTATTAAGAGCTTATTTTCCTACTTATTCCTACTCCTAATTCTAATCAGTAAAGTATTCTTATCAAGTGACATCATGCTTCCAATGAAGCCATTCAAAAACTGATCTGTTGAACTTATCCTTGTTATTGACCCCAAAAATAAATGAAACCCTAGTATGCAACAATGTAGTTTCAAAGGGTGACAGAACCAACTATCATCTAACAAAAACATTTTGATATCTATGCTACTCATAAGTTCCATATAGTCAGCAACAAGGTCATAAAATCCAACTGGAAATACCTTTTTATGCTACTGCTATTTTCCTTCGTTGATGTCAATGTTGAATGTGGACTGCTTAACCTTTGTCGGGTCAAAATGCAAGCTCAACAGCTGATCTGAACCTTCTTGTTCTTTTATGATCAGATCTTTATCATCAATCATTAAAATTTCCTTTTGAGAATAGTGCTCACAATCATATGATAAAACAGGGTTTACATCATATGAATAAAAATTAGTTGAAAACATATAATTGCCTATATATTCATCAGTTATCATAGGCTCATCCTGGTTTGCAAACTGATCATAAAATCCAGATTCATACCTGTCTTGAGAGTACTTTGAAAACACTGAAGAATCTTATTCTAAATCTGAAAGGAGCTCACATGCTTTCTGTTGTTCTGAATCTGCTTCAGACTCATAATCTTCATGTTCAAAATCTGAATCATACTGATGTTTATCTAGCTCAGGTAGATGATCGTTTTCAAAATCAAACTTCTCTGGGATTCTCCTTGAAGCACAAATGTTTTCCTCCACCTCTAAAGCATCTTCAAATAGAATTCTTAATGATGAAGACTTCCTTTCTAGCAGATGAAGGGCAAGTTTTGAATGTAGTCCCATCACATAATATATCATGGCAGCTATCTCTATGGGTCGGATCTCCAAAGGCATATCATGATAAGTGTTGTAGAATATTCAATTGAAGATAAGCAAAGTTTCGTCTTCCTCTCTCTTCAAAGCATAGAAATCAGCGAGATACAAATCAAGAGATTTGTTCTCACCCCAATGCTTCAAAAAGGCATTAGTGAATTCTATCCAAGAGCCAATGGAGTCAGCTCTTAAACTTTTGAACCATATAGCAGCATCTATAATCAACGATTTAGAGAAAAATCTCATGATTACATCCTCATGAACAATCTGAAAACGGTCAATAAAATCATTGAAACATTCCAAGTTCCTTTCAGCTAAAGCTTGATTCTCTCCATAAAACCAAGGGAGATATTCATAACAATCAAGAGGATAAGGATGAAGACGAGAGGGTAGTTTTAATGGCTTAAACATCTTCATCCGGATTTTGATTTGAAAGGTTGTGGGATGATCATGAGGGATAACAATCTGCTGACAAGGTTCAAAGGTTATGGCAATGAGTGTTGAGCTCTGCATAGGTTTTGAATCAGTTATGGTTTCTTCAAGGTTACATAGCTGATCAGGTTTAGAAGGAATTTGGATACAGAGGTCATTTTTATAAATGAGTTGCGACACAAAGATTGATTCACCTTCTACAATACAAGTAGGCTGCAAATATTCTTCTACATATGGATTTATAAGAGATGGCTGATAATCTTCAAAATATATAAAACATAGGATAATTCTTTTAACGTGTGAAGGGAAAAGTATAAAAGAGTTGGTAAAAAATAACAGCAGTTCATAAAGTAAACTGATGAACTGGTACCTAAATTTTGAATTCAGCCTATTCATATTTTATCAACCGGGTCCTCCCCAGTGGAGATTTATTAAATTCGGATGGATCAGGGAAATAGAAGTCTTTGTAAATCTTCCCTAGAAACAGGGCTAGGTTTTCTTCTCCCTCTACCAACAAATCTGATCTATGTCGTCTCCCAGGGAAGCTGAGCTTCAGTCTCCTCTCCCCGGCAACAGCACCAATTTGTTATCACTCTAGGAAACTCCTCTAGGTTGCAGCTCAAGGATGCCTGGTAACTTAAATGTTTTTATGGTTTTCTAATTGGATCAAGTCAAGTGACCTACAAGACCTCACACTCTCAATACATGCATGAAACTCAATCAGGGATAAGGCTTCTAACTACCACTATTCAGAGGTTTGATAATATGGTGCAGAGATGGAGAACTTATCATGCTGGCAGATTCATACATAAAATAGATATATATAATGGCTAATCATAACAAGGAAAGTACTTATAATTCAAATAATCAATATGCCAATAGGATGACAGCTATCAAACATCAATTAACCTGAATAAACCTGAATAACACATTCAAGCATAAGCGCAGAAGAAACAAGAAATGGAAGTTGAACATATGATAGAAAAAGAGCTTATATCAGGTCATGAGAAATATGAGAAGCTTGACAATAGTAATGGTCTACAAGTCCCCAAATTCAAACATTTTCTATAACATAAGTCTTAGGCTTTATAGCCTTTACAAAAATATCCAGATCCTGAAAAATTGGATCTATTTTACTAAAAATAGATAAAATTAGGTCAGAAACCCTAATTTAACTACTAGTTTAACTAACCCTAACACTTGTTCACTCTTTGAACCTTTTTATGACTACAGTGACTACTGGAGGAAAGCTGTAACTGGTCTTCTGATGGATGAGCCACTGTTGGTTAAAATAGCTAGGGTTTTGTGACCCTCTCCTATTTGATGTATCCCCAAAACTGGAACAGACGTGCTTTGATGGTGCACTTCAGTAACTTTCAGCTTTTACACTTCATCATGCTCTTTCCCAAGTTTTGGTGAAGTAAACTCTTTATTTTGCTACTGTAACGTGCCCTATTAGGTCAACTTTTGCCCTAAAATTTTGGCCAAACTGCTGAAAACTAGGGCTCATAGATGCATTTGTTTCTCCAAATATGTGACACTTGTGTATAAACTGAAAGAGGTTTTTTTATAGTGGTGCTTTTTGAGAAAACACCTCTCTCGGTTTCTTGAAATTCGTTTCCATTTTCCAGATATCTGTATTTCAAAAACACATGTAAAAATTCTGAGATCCAAAAATTAGGGCTCAGAGATGGATTTGATTCTCCCAATATAAAATACCTGTAGGAAACCTAACAGAGTTTATTGTTCTCTGACATGTTAGGAAAAAAAAACTCCAAGCATTTTGTAAAATGATTCTCCTATCGCTCAAAATCATCGTTTTAAAATGATGCCTTTTCATAGTAAAACGCCAATTTCGGTGGCTTAGAGCGCCCTGAAATTTCGGTCTTAGCTGCCGAAAGTCTACTTTTGGTGGCTTAGAGACCATTTTGAAACCACACTTAGCCACTGAAACCTATGTTTTGAGTTTTTTGAGTGGGTCCTCCTCCCTGCACCTGCAAAATTTAAATTCAAACCCTAGGGAAGGATAGGCTTTAGATTTCCATCAGTCTTTTGAGATCAATAACGACTTCTTAGCCATCAACTCATTCTTTACTGCAATTCCCTGACCTTAGGTGGTTGATCATGCTAAATTATGACAGGCCTCATGCAGACAACTGTTTTCACTTTTCTTCCTTTTCGATGGTTAAGAGACTTTAGGGTTTAGTTCGATAACTACCGAAAGCTGGGTTTTCAGTGGCTAATGAAATGCCAACACATTCGCCCAAGCCATCGAAACATTCTTTCTTCCACAATGTATCTCATTTGCTTTCGGTGGTTACTCGTATCTGGGGTTTTTTTTGTTAGCTGCCGAAAGTTAGGCTTTCGATGGCTAATGAACCACCAACACTTTCTCCTAAGCCACCAAAACTGACTTTTTCCCCAACGTATTTCATTCGCTTTCGGTGGTCAACGTCCTCCGGAAAACCCTCGTTAAGTTGCCGAAAGGTGAGCTTTTCGGTGGCTAATGAGCTGTTGGAAAGCTCGCCTAAGCCACCGAAATTCCTTTTACCAGAATTTTAACCAATAACGTAATGAGCGAGCTTTCAGTGGATAATCATGGTCATGCGTTAAACTGTTAGCTGCCAAAAGGTGAGCTTTTTGGTGGCTAATGAGTTGTTGAAAAACTCACCTAAGCCACCGAAAGCTAAAACTTTCAAATTTTCTTAAAAAACATAACATCAGATATCCCAACCTTGTGAGTCATCCCAATATCTTTCATAATATGACCTGAAACCTTCATCACTGATCAAAAATAAAATGGTCTGAGTGAACTTATTGAAAATTTTATTTAGGAGATAACATGCCCTTCTCGTTAAAGGGGAGTGTTGAAATATTGTAACTTTGAAGAATATTCTAAATGTATTTTACTGATATAATCTATCGAAGATGTTTTAATCCTCCATCGGGATGTTGTTGTTGTATTTGGTCATCATAGAGTCACAAGGTAAAATATCCATTGTAAGTCAGGTCAATAGAACCCTCTTGAATATAATATAATATTGTATTGTGTCTTCCTAGGTGAAGTCGGCCCAATAATTTTGTTGGGTCTGACTTGTTAGGGAAAAAGTCAAGTGGAAGAAAGAGTATAAATAGAGGATGTGTGTTCCTCATTTGACACACAAACTCACTTGTGTATAGTGCATAGGAGAGAGAGAGAGAGAGAGAGAGAGAGAGAGAGAGAGATCTACTGGGAGAAGGAGCACCTGTTTGGGGTCTTGTCTTTCTACTTTTGATACATCTATATAGAGGAAGTTTTGTTGGGTTTTCTTCCCCGTGAGGGTTTCCCAAGATAAATCTATGTGTTCTTTTGTGTGGATGTGCTTATCTATCTTTTAGTGATCCTTTTGTATATGGTTATGATGTTATGATGCTAAAAGTTATTAGATCTTGTATAACCATTAAAATTTGCTTTGGGAGTGATTTGTGTGCACTATGGTGTATGCATCAAATAGAAAGATTGCTTAAAAGGAACTTTAAGCTAATGTTGGGAACTAAAGTGTAAGAATGAAAAAATTGAGAATGCCAAGTACTAAAGACAAAAGATTCATTTTCTTTGAACATGTGGATCTTTTTTAACTTATATAAGAAACATTTTCAAGATATCCAACAAATAAAAGCTTCAAATGTGACCTAGATGATGGGAGTGCAAGATTTAAATGAAATGCAAATCTAGGAAAATGAACAATGATTATCAATACTAAGAAGCTAAAGGAATTTTTTTTATGAAATTGTTTTCCTATGACAAAACACTTTAAAAAAACAACAACTAAATAAGGGGTTTAAATGTTGAAAATGCAATGTAGCTAAAATGTTAAAGATTAAGATTTGCAAAGAAGAGGAAAAAAGATTTAAAGAGAATATTTATTTATAATTGTTAATAATGTGATTCTAAGCAAAACAAAATGGGAAAAGAACCTAAAAACAATTCTAGAAATAACGATCGAAACTATAAGAGGCTAAAGATTTTAATAGAAACTTAAAGAGAATAAATACTAGGGGTGCAAATCCTTTTCTTCACCTACAATGTTTATAGGGAAAACTAAAAAACATCCAAATTTTGGTTGCAAACATAACAAGGAATTGTGTGGATAGGATAGGTAAAATCCATAAATGGGCCGAAAGTAAAAAGTTATAGAAATTAAAACAGACTGCTTAAAAATGCTATATATCTGTAACATCACGGTTAATCCTATGAGAAACATGATTGCAAAGTTTACGAAATATAATCCACTCTACAATCTATAAATTGAAAAGCTAGAAAATGCCTGTGACCAAGGTTGAGAGAAAGGGTTTTCTACCCAAGTCACATGTCACCTGGAAATGACAACTACAATAAGAAATAGTCAATTGAACTACAAGGGAAACTATCCTAGCATGAAAACCCTGATGGGGAACACGCACAACTAGGGATGAAAACAAGGGTTTCATCCCTATTGGAGATGTCAATCTAGTAATGGTGTTTTATGACCAATATGTACCAAAAATACTTACTTAATGGTTGTGATTATCAAGTAGTAGATAGAAAACCGTGATGGGGAACACGCACAACTAGGGATGAAAATAAGGGTTTCATCCCTATTGGAAATGTCAATCTAGTAATGGTGTTTTATGACCAATATGTACCAAAAATACTTACTTAATGGTTGTGATTATCAAGTAGTAGATAGAATGGATTAAAAATAAAATGCTGCAAATAAATTAAATCGTTCACTATTCCATCTCATGCAAAAGAAAGAAGATGAACTTACAACATGTATCCCATATTCTTAAAGCATAATATAATAAAGCATGTGAGAGACTTTATTAAGAATAGAAACCAGAGACTTACAATACAACACCTTAAGATAGTTGAAGCTGAAAGGTGGATTTTGAATCTACCTCAAGGGAGGGTCCCTTTCCTCCTCATGTGCTCCACTCCATTATTTTCTTGGAAGGAAGAGTATGTCTCAACAACGAAAAAAATGAGCTCACGATGCTTTTCTCTTTATAGAAAATTTCCAATAACAAACCCTTGCAATGTGTGAGTGGTGAAATAAGTGACCTCAATTGATTTATTTATAGCAAAACATGTGGACCTTTCTTTAGATCTAGCTTTGATATGAATAATCTCATTGTATTAACGTAAAAAAATTATCATTGTATTAATAAAGTAATGGAACAAAGATAGTTATTGAAGACTAGATCGAACAATATTTTTGAAAATAAATGATTGGTAAGGTCCACTTTTTCCCACTATGCCATTTTATGAAGGCACAAAACATTAATGAACCAAAAAAATTTATTTTTTCTATTTTAGGGCTAGTCAATCAAACTTAAATGACTTAATTCCTGATACATTTTAATTATAAACCGGGATTCATAGACTTGTGAAATGCAGTCACAACATGTGTAGGATTAGATCTTGTCTACTTTAAAATCAAAAGGCAAATTCATCATTGAAGTCTACTTACTATATCCACAAGTGTTGTAACTCGGGTTGTAGTTAAGTATTCAATTCTTAAAATCTGAACCTTTCTACAACAATTATCTGTTTTGGTATATGGAGCATAATTCACTTGATGAAGATAAGTAGAATCAGATGCATAAATGAAAGAATGAATAGAACTAATCCGTCTTGAGACTATTGAACTCTTAGATCAATTAACCCTTATAACTGGTAATTGTAATCATGCAGGTCACAACAATTATGTTGTGATTAAAGATCTCTTTGTTGTCACTCAGACTTCATTCCTAATTTATATGGATTGGCCTATTGATGTTATGCTCAAAGATGGATATGTATTATTTATTAATGAAATAAACACTCCACGCTTCATTAATCAAATCACACTTGCATAAATGTAAGCACACTTGTGGGAAAATAAATCAAACTTATGAAAGTAAATAAATGGAACCAAAATGCATCCTATATTAAGAAACACTATGTTCTCTGGTCCTAGGCCCTTGTTGTTGTAGAAGAAAATGCTACTACTAATCTATAACATAAATAAACGAAATTAAAACATACTATTTATAAAACTAAAGAAAGAGAAACTATATGAATAATAATATGAAAAAACTTTACTCTATTCCATCATAATATAGACACACGGTACAAGACTCCTCTCCTTTGGAATAGAGAAGGTAGTCTTATTTATACATAATTTGCTTTGAGAATTAGCGAATAGACTAATAAATTCATATTCACTTTTATCTCATATGGTTCAACCATTTGCTAATAATTAGAGAGTGGTTATCTCTACAAATCCTCTCATAAATCTCTAAGATATTTAATAAGAAAAGTTCCATGATTCTTCTCCATCGAATATGCTTGAATGATCATCTCAAATCTTCAAATATTGATTAAGGAATTCGAATTTGAGGACGAGGGGTAATATTTGACTTTGTTGAAAGCTTCAAATATGCTTGTACACATCACAAAACTCATCCAACTTTCAAGGTTAAGTAAAACCATGCTATTTTTCCAACATTTAATGATAAATTTACTCAAAATGTTAAATAAATGCCTTGGAAAATATTGAGTCTAATCCCACATATAATCATTAAAATGGTCTTAATGCATGGTTACGGGAACACGAAAAATTATTAAAAGTGAAAGGAAATGTGTGAAAAGTTGCTAAAAAGGATGGCGATTTGGTGACTCAACATCTCCCACCAACTGAACATGTTGCATGTCCTCATGCAACCCGGCATCTTATTCTCTTAAATTGTGTGATTAGGTCTTCCTCCTTTGAAAAGGATATGAGTGCAGCTAATCTTCTTGTGGTTGGTTCTTGTGTGGCAACCACAAGTTTTGCAAGTGTTGGTTCTTGTGTGGCAACACTTAATGTTTTGAGCTCGAGTTTCCTGCGGTCGGTTCTTGTGTGGCAACCATAATTTTGTGAGTGTTGGTTATTTTGTGGTAGCACTTCACCTTTTACTCTTCTCCTTGCTAAAACAAAGAATAAACTTAAAAATTTGATCATGTCCTTGCATTCAAAATGATGTGTATATCAACCAATCCCTACTCACAATCTGAACCATATCAAGACATATCATTCCTTGAACCATTTGTATGTTCAACCACTCTCAAGTTGCTTGTTATAGGAATGCAGTTGACTATGAGTTTGACTCAAACTAGTTCAATACGTACCAAACCATATTATGAAGTGTTCACAAAAAACCCATGTAGTGGATGCAAACCAATAAGGGTGTTATAGGATCTGCAAATAGATCTACATGAATCTTGTAACATAATTGTTTAGCCATTTTATCCCAAACAACACATTACTTTTCCATGAAATTTTATGATTTTGTTGGTAATACTTGTATTCCTTTGTTCAACAAAAATCGTAGCCAACATATGCACGAATCTTGAGAAAAACGCAAAATGGTTGTAGGTGATGATGGTTGATTTCTCAAAAAATATGAATTGGTTTGACTTGAAATTTTGTGAGTTTGTTCATATTTCCTTAGTGCATCTCCCCTCCAAATTTCGTGTCAAATGGGTGCAGGGTATGAAAGATATCTTGAAATCAATTTATGCCATGATTCATTAAAAAAACAGAGTTTTGGAAATTGCTAGTTTTCAAACAAATTGTTGTACTTTGTTTGTTGGTAGTGATTAGGCATGCACTCAAACCATATGGCCAAAATGATCTTCTCTAGAACATTACTGCATACATGGGCTTTTGAAATCAATACACTGTGAAGAGGAAATGAGACTCTTACCTTGTCCACAATAAATTATACATGTTGTTGCTCTTAAAAATAAAGTATAAATGCACAACCTATGACCACGAACTAATGTGAGTTGTGTAGAATTGACCCAAGAATAGAAAACACATATTTCTATAGGAAAAAAATGAATTACAAGGTTTTTAAATTACCTTTTCATATGTATCCCAAAATATAAACTCAAAATTTGAACAAAATATACTCAAATATGAAGTTGCTCTTGTTTTTATTTGTGGCTCTTTGTTGATTTCAAGGTTTACTGTATTGGCATGTAGAGGGATACTAAGGTAATTGCTTGACATCATCCTTCACTCATAAGGTAATTGCTTGGCATCATCCTTCACACATTGTTGCTCTAAGCTTGGAAAAGTAAATAGTAAATATTTGATTCCAAATGAATTCTACTTATGTATGATCCAGAGATTTCACAACCACATTTCCTTGTACCAATCGTGATCTCTATGTGAACTGAATATATGAAAAATGCAACACTTACTCTATGAATGATTGTTGGTTTGCAAGTGACAAACTCAGGCATGCATGCGACTTCCTAATATTTTGCTACAAACTTAAGTAGATGTGATCAGCTTCTTCACCAATGTATATAAAGGCATATTCAACTTGTGGAGATGTTTTATCTGCATGGGAAAAAAATTCCAAATGCATAACTCTGATATCCAAAACCATCCTTAATAAATATATCACTTAAATATGATAGTAGGATTTTAGAAGGGATCTAAAATATCTCAAGTCGTGATGGGAGAAACAATAGTGTTATTTCCTGTTGCTGACCAAGTTGCCCAAATCCACAAAAATATATGCCACTGACGCATTTTAATGCCAAATAGAATTATTAAAAAGGAAGATGGTGTATTTTTACCTTCTTTACTATAATGCAATTCCAAATTGCCATTTTGATGAAAAAAAGGCTCATCTATGCAAAATTACTTAAATTATGCCTTTCTTGTACATAGTGGTAAAGATAGAAATTTGCCTTAAACATGTACTTGTAAAGCCTTCCTTTTGCTATTTTTGAGAATTTTTCTCCCACACTGCTCAAATTTTTATATGGGGCACAAAACCCATGTCTCATATTTTTTTAATTTGGCCTCAATTGCATGCAAATAGTGTGCAAAAAGTGCTCTTCAAGTAGATTTGACAGATTTAAAAATTGTATTGACTTTTAGTTTGACTCCCTCCCCACGATCAACCAGTTTGAGTTTGATGGATATGGATAAGATTCGAACCATGTCATGAATGTTATGAACAATATTCAAGTGATATATCCTAAAGTCTCAACAATCTTCAAGGGAAGAAACTATCTCTCAGCTTTCTTCAAGAAAGCATATCTTATACCCCTTGTGATTGTTGAGACTTTAGGAAATTTTGTAGTGATTGCTCTGTGGTTTGTCTATGTTTTTAGCCAACCTTAGGGTGTGAAGAGTCAAATTTACAATCATGGAGGACCAATCTATCAGAAGGTCCTGAAGGTGGCAAAACCTTCCTCCGCTTATCACATTGGAACCTCCACCTCCCCCCCAAAGGCAGAGATTGGACACAGAGGGTTCTTTCGAACCGATAGGAGTTAGTGAAGTTTCGGGTGAACCAGAACTTAGGGCAAACCATTTTAATCTAAACACAGTTGAGATAGAAGACTTGCAAGCTGACGAGTTTGCAAGGAACTTTAATTCACCTCTAACTGACTTAAACGATCCTGTGATCGTTTAGGTTCGTCCTTTCAATCCACCCGTGATAGGTGTCCCTTTGGGAAGACTAATGTCTACTCATTAGAGGAAATTTGGGGTCTAAAATGGGCCTTATAAGAAAACGTGCCAAAATAATTTTTTGTGAGTTTGAATTCAAGAACCAATAGAATTTCAATAAAACCAGTCAACCATAATGGTTGAATTGACATATTTGTCATTAAAAAAAACTACTTTTTTTGTTCGTATTTTCGACATATCTCATTGTATTTTTACTCAAATTTTGATCGGGAGAGCTCGTTGGATGCAGAATTCAATTCTGCATCCAATGAGTACCCACACTGCATACTTTTGACAGACCCCTCTACCCCAAAAGCAATAAATACATGAAAAAACGTGATGATGATGTCCTCATCACGTTTTTTCAGGTATTTCTTGTTTTTGGGGTAGCAAGTTCTGTCAAAAGTATGCAATGTGGGTACTCGTTGGATGCATAATCGAATTCCACATCCAACGATCTCTCCCAATCGAAATTTGAGTAAAAACACAGGGAGATATGTCGAAAATACGAACACAAAAAGTAGTTTTTTTCTTTCTTCCTCCAAAATTAATCAATATTATTTTATTATTTTAACTATTATTTTATTATTTTCCTTAGGAGGCCCATTTTAGACCCTAAAATTCCTCTAATGACATGAGAAAGTTATTCTACTTCCACCTCAACCGCTCCGGCTGAAGGGGTGCCACCTCCCCCGGTAGGTGCCCCTAGAATAAGTATACCTACTACACTGTTAACTCTAGCTAGCCGGGTGGTTCAACCACCGGCTCCCCCAAGTTTAGCAGGTACTTCTGGTGGTATGGTCACTGGGATTCCTAGTGTACCTTCAGTTCCTACTTCCTTCACACACACTACTCAGAGTGGTCCTATAGGATCCTCGGCTTTTGTCTAGTGTTTTACTTGGAATGGGGGGCACATTCCCCCATCCACTCCATACGTAGGCCCAACACCTGCATATGTAGGGGTGCAGTTCAGAAACCCTAATCCTTATGGTCAAGGTTTTCAAACTCTAGTTTCAGCTCCTTTCACGAGCTCTCCTTTTTCGCTTTTCAGCAGAGGGATACTTGCTCCTGTGTTCCAAACCCCAACTTCAACTGGGGTAGCTGGAACCTCATACACTGCACCGCACATAAAATATCCACTGGCTTATGGATGGAATCCTTTCCAAAGCAACCCAACCACTTCACAACTGGCAGCCAAGGGCAACCCCACCTTCACATATGGGAATATGGGGGAAAGTCCCTCTAATCCCCAAGCTGGTACTTTTAGTGCTTCGTTTAGACCCAAGCTCCCTTTCCTGGCAACGTTAAATTTTCCAGATTTGTTGAAACTAATGAATGACCCAGTGAGACATAACTTCTCATGGCCACCCATTCCTACCAAGCTGCCCTTGGATATCCCAAAATTTGGATGCAAAGTTGGTGAGGATCTAAGAGCTCATGTCACCACTTTCCATTTGTGGTGCTCTTCCAACTCACTGAACGACGATTCAGTTCGGTTGAGGCTGTTCCAAAGAACTCTAACCAGTGTTGCAACAAAATGGTATATTGAATTTCCTTCTACTGCGTTTAACTGTTTTTGGGACTTGGCTAACGTATTCCTTAGTCACTTCCAACTTCCTGTCCGATACGATTTCAAGACAGACTTGTTATCTACCTTTCAGCAGGACAAGGCCACTCATATTTTGGATCACATCCAAGAGTGGAGAAGACAGAAGAGCCTTATCAAAGCCACTATTCCTCCCTAGTTCTTATTAGAATGGTTCCTTAAATCCTTATTGCCATATATATCTAAGGATGTATCTACTTTGGGAGTGACCAATGAAGAAGAATCCATCCTCAGGGCCCAACAGCTAGATTTGATATATTCTCAGTTTGGGATTTTATATGAAATTATCCCTGAAGCACCAAGGCCAAGGCACAATGTAGAGAAACCTAATCCCAGACCCCATGTCGATGGTGTGGTTGGCTCTGTGAAATCTCCCACTGTGGAGTCTTTGGCTAAACAGCTCCATGAGCTATCTGTCAAACATTCTATGGCGGAGGCAGCAAAGGCTGCCCCCTCACCCCAGAATGCAAATGTTTTTGCACAATCCTCTCAAAAGGGAAATCAGCAGCCCGGTGGGAAAAAGAATAAAGGAAAAAAGGGTGAGGGAAACAAAAACAAGCAAAAACCCACGAACAATGCTGAGGGGGAAAAAAACAAAAGAAGAAGGTGAAATTCCCATGTAATTTGTGCCATGAATATCACCTAACCCATCTATGTCCCCTTATGGAACAAGCTCAGAAGTTGTTAAAAGGCCAACAACCGACTGTCCTAAAGGATTCTTTTCCCCAAGGACAGAATTCTGCTTCAGCTTCAAATGCAGCAGGGGGCACCCCAAATGCTCCTGGCCCCAATTATATCAACATGGTTCAATCCCAGAATTTACTCCAGAATAGGAACAAGAACTATGAAACAGGGGCCTCGGAGAAGGGTAAGTCAATAGGTGAAAATTCCAACCCTCTCACGATTAAGAATCCTGCCGAACCTATGCCCAAGATACCGAAAGGTGTCTTCAAGAAAACCTTACACAATCCTAATGCTAGGGCTGTAGCAAACTACTCCGTAGTTGAATATTTATCCCAGACTCCTTATGCGATGTCGGCTTTAGAGGTGTTACAAATTTGTCATGCGCAGCGAGATGCACTCTTAGCAGCCTTAGGCAGTATGGACTCATCGAGCCTCTTGGCGAAGTTTAATTTGTCTACTGTCAAAATTCACCTGCCATATCATGTAGCCTTATCGATAGATGTAATCCATGGCGGAAATACCATTGGAAGGGCATTTGTAAACAAGGGTGCTTCTACATGTGTCATGTCCCTATCTTGTTGGAAATCTCTTGGATCTCCAGAGCTAGTTCCATTGAACACCCTACTTACTGCTTTTGATGGAAGGTCATTTCGTCCACATGGTATCCTTCCAGATTTCGAAATTAAGTTGGCAGGGAAAGCAGTGTCTGTTGAGGTAGAGGTGATTGATGCACCTTTGGATTATAACTTGCTCTTGGGGAGAAGTTAGACTTATGCCATGTCAACTATTGCATCGACCGTATTTCGGGTGGTAGTGTTTCCACACAAAGGGAAGTTGGTTACTATAGACCAACTCAGTTTTACTCGAAAAGGCCGCATGGAAACTAACGAGTCCACTATACCATTGGTTGATTAGGTTAAACCTGCTTCAGAGAGCTTAGGGGCTGGAATGTACACATCATCGATGGGCACATTTGATATTCCAGCTCCGATTAATTATCTAGGTTCTACTAGTGTAGGGAATTCTATAGCAACGGTTGTTGATAGAACAGATCCTTGGGTTCTTCCTTTCCACCATGAACCTGAAGTGCCCTTATTGACAGTGGAAGTAGCTTATCAAGCTATCATTCATACCGATGTTGATCCCATTCCATTCCCTCTCACAGTCTCAGAGGAGCCGAAAGAAGCCTATCTGCTTGCTTGGGCAGAGAACTCTTTGCATTCTATAGATTGCTTAGATATGGTTTTACCTTCGGATGAAGCCATTCTGGAAGCCATGTGCGGACGAGATAAGATCTGTGAATATCTTCACCATCGATCCTATTTTCTTCCAGAGTTAAGCAGGATCGAGAACCAAGAGTTCCATATGAGAATGGCAGGTGATGTTGATACACCTATTAATCCCTTACCAAGGGAAGGAATATTTGATGAGGGGAATATGGGAAACATTTCCACTATGATTCCTATCAACATCTCTACAAAACCAAACATTGTGGGAAATGTACACATCGGCGTGAGCTACTCTCCGGAGGAGATTGCGATTTATACTGCCTTGTTTAAGGAATTATGTGAAGTATTTGTCTAGTCATATGAGGATATGCCATGCATCGATCCATCAATAGTTGAGCACGAAATCTGAACTTGCCCTAATTCTAGACCCGTTCGACAAAAGTTGAGACCTTTCAACACGCGTAAAGCGACAGGGGTTAATGCTGAAGTTGAGAAACTGTTGAAAGCCAGTTTCATTTACCCCATAGCTTTGACAGAATGGGTATCCAACCCTGTTCTTGTTGAAAAAAAGCAAGGGACTATATGCATTTGTACTGACCTTCGAGATCTAAACAAAGCCTGTCCCAAGGACAACTACCCCACGCCATTTATAGATCAAATTATTGATGCCTGTGCGGGAAGTGAAGTCTTTTCGTTTATGGATTGTTTCTCCGGGTATAATCAAATCCAAATTAAACCGGAAGACCACATAAAAACAGCTTTTATTTATCCTTGGGGTACCTTCGCGTACAAGAAAATTCCCCTTGGATTGAAAAATGCAGGGTAAACCTTTCAGTGGACAATGAATTTTGCCTTTCACGACATTAAAGCCATTTTTGAACCCTACCTTGATGATCTGCCAGCACATTCTCATAAGAGGATCGATCACCCAGATCACTTGCATTTGATTTTTGAACGATGCAGATACTACAAAATTTTCTTGAATCCCCACAAGTGCATTTTCTGTGTCGAGTCAGGGAGACTGCTCGGATTCATTGTTTCCAACAAAGGAATTCAGGTGGATCCTTTGAAAGTTGAGGCCATTGTAAATCTACCTCCTCCTCGTTCTATCAGGCAGCTTCAAAGCCTGCAGGGGAAGTCCAACTTCCTTCGACGTTTTATTGTAAATTATGCCAAGATTACTAAAGGTTTCATGTGCTTGTTGAAACAGGACACCCCATTTGTATGAGATGAAATCGCACAACTTGCATTCGAGGCATTAAATAAATCTGTGTTGCCGGCACCGTTATTGCGCCCGCCAGACTACTCTTGTGATTTTATATTGTATCTGGCCGCATCTGAGTCGACCATAGGGGTAGTACTAATCCAGAAGGACTATAAGCTCCAAGAGCATGTCATCTACTATCTCAGTCGTGCTTTAGCTGACCCTGAACTTAGGTATTCCCATGTCGAGAATTTGGCCTTAGCAGCTGTGTATGATGTTCAAAGGTTGCATCACTACATCTTACTGAGGACAACGATGGTAGTGGCGGATGTTAATCCTTTCCAATATGTTTTGTCTCGACGGATATTTGGAGGAAAATTCAATAAATGGATAGTCATTCTTCAGGATTTTGACTTAGATTTCCAATCCGCTGTTACGAAGAGAAATTCCTATGGCTTGGGGTACCACAACAGACAGCTAGACTCCAGAAATCAATCTTTCCCAATATGCAATAGAAATAAAATGTCTAACACTAAAGGATCGAACCTCGTACCTTATTCCGGACGGTTGAAGTAGATCCTCGTTGAGCTTTCCAATCTTTAGCTTGAATTGATATAATACTTCCTCAACAATAAGTAAACAATACAAGCATACTATATATCATGGTGTTAGATCTATTCTAACATATATAATCAATAATGTAAAAGCACTTGACATATTCCAATGGATACAATATTCATTCAAATACACATTACTGGACAGGAAAAGATATTTCTATTAATATAAATCAGAGATTACAAGTGACAACCTCTGACAGCACGTCTGCGAACCGGAGAAACTGAATCCCCCACTTGGGCCTCCACCACCTCAATCCTCCATCACTCAGATAGCAAGCTCACTAGCAAAAGGAAAGCTTGGGAAGAACACAACAGTGCTCCAAGGGACAAAGGGATGCAGACTCAAGCATAAGTTCTGGAAACAAGACTATAGTTTTGTTACTCTCAATTCTCTCTTATGCTTTCAATGTCTCAAGGGGTTCCTCATATAGCTTTTCAAAGGGATACTGAAAGGTCGAATCTGTGCAATCTCAAGGCATATGGAATGCCAGGAGTCATATGAGTTGGATCCAAGTCAAGGAAAACTCCAAAAGGATTTGGATTATGCACACATCCCGATGTACACGACTATAGGGGTCATATCCACGTATGTACGCGGTTATTGGGGTAAAAGCCGCGTATATCACTTTTCTTATGTTTTTAGGGATGATCAAGGACACATCAAAAGACAAAAAGTAGTCCATAGGGTCTAATGAGTCTGCAGCGGGACAGGGGAAGGCCATACAATGTGTGATTCACCTAATGTGGTGAAATCCGCTATAACAGATGCCCCCTAATGTCTGAGATCAGAGGGGTTATACGATGGTCGAAATACATTATAAGTCCATCCCAGAAGTGGAGTGATGAAGGTACCCAAATGGAAGACCAGCCATCCAATCAACATAGTACAATAATACAACTCTGCATATAACTGCAAATGCATATAGCAGTCCCGGATACATAAGAGTACAATGGCCATGAATAGGCATGAAACATGATAACACATATGTGGTCATCACCACGTACAATATACATAGATCAGAATCTCCATGATGAGGATATACAAAGGACCATGATCTCCACAAAGGCTAAAGATATACAATGGATCAAGATCTCCATAGTGGCTGGAAATGTCTGACATATACTGGAACAAGTCACGAGAGCTGAAATCTCATGAACATTGGCACGATCAAGGAGGTAGCATATAATGGATGCCACCAATATGGAAGGTCTTCTACACACACCGCTACGAGTAGATGTCCTACTATGCAAATAGAGGTGTCGAGGTTGAACATAGTAGTCCATCGTCTGATTACCGGTCATTGATGTATACCGTTAACAGACGCGAGATCACCCACCGATAATGAAAATGGGAATCAAGGTACTAGAGTGCAAACTAACAAGTGTGAATAAATGTGTTGAGGTCAAACACTTGAGAGAATCCATCGATCAAGGGACATTGATGTATTCCCAAAACTGTCAATGGTGAGAGAACCTGCCACTGATGACTGCAAGTCTCAAGGCACTCAAAATGACTCTAGACTCCAACCCCAGAATAAATGATCTGAAGTTGATGGGATGAAATCCGCTGGAAGGAGGGCATTAGGGCATCCCCCATCATCCAACACGAGGTACTCAGCAAGGCTGTATAATGTGGAAGGACTCGATCATAAGGTGCATGAACCAGTAACTGTACCAGGAATGGCTGACATGCAAAGTCAAGATAACTGAGGAATGGCCGACTCAGGTTTCAACTTCCTTCGAACAAGAGCATAACGGCGTATGGTGACTGAATGAAGGCAGCATAGACTCGATATACAAATTGGGACATCTCTATGACGCAGGAGGCATCAATAGAGGCTCCATAGGGACTGGAAGCATAACCAGTCGGTGGAGATAAACTCAGATAAACGAGTACAGCTCCTAAAGTCAAACTATAACCCAACCAATGGATGTGATATACAGTGCTCTGTTCGAAGGTGACATGACTCGACAGCTGCCAAAGATAATATCTTTTCTTATCCGTATTTTTGGTTTTTTTATTTTTTTGGACTTTTTCAGTTATTTGAAAAGCTTGAAAAAATAATAAACTAGCTTTATAGTTACAAACTAGGAGGAGATGAGTGTCATTGGGGAAAACAAACTAGTTCCAAGCAGTGGAACATACCTATGCTCAATGCAAGGATACATGTGTAGGATATCGACAGTCGGGGGAAAATCCCCTCCTAGTAAAAAGGGAATCAAGTTGTGAAGGATATAAAGAAAGGCTCTGCATGGCTAGACATGAGACAAGCTCGGGCTATATGGCTGAAACGCAATGTCAGGGGAGCTGGCATAAAGCTCAATAAAACAGGCAAAGCTCATGATAATGCATCCACAACTTGATATAAGGGAGTCCGGGGGATCATGGCCAGCATAAGATCAAGAGGAGTATGAGGCTCTTGTGAAATGTCATGGCAATACTATACAACGGACTCCCACACCCTAAAGGGAGAAACATCGGCATGGTCACCGAATGCAAATAAGGCACTAACTAGGGTACCCATGTAAGGTGAGGCTCTACCACTCATATCATGCCACTTCTAGAGCAGCAAGAAGGTTCCGTGACATAATAGAGTGGGTTCATCCCTAAGGATATAGTGGCATGGTCATAAGGTCATGCAAAATTCAAACGGTGGTGGACCTAACCTATATGCCAGTGTAGACGTGATACCTGAGATGGGCACGAACGAGTCAATCCAAAGGCTGAAACGGCACTGCAAATGGTCTTCTACATCACAGATTATGTCAGAAACGGTCCAAAATGGTTAGAAACTGTCAAAACTATAGGAAAGGGGGTAAAAATTTTCAAATATTTGAAAAAATTTCTATAAATAGTAAAAAATAGAAATCATTTGAAACTTTTACCCATTGGAGCTCTGATTTTCAACTGCAAATTCCAGGAGATCCAGCCAGCGAAATTCACAATCATTTCCTCCAGGTATTTACTCATGCTCTCAGCTTGCATTTCAATACAATTTTTACAAGTTTTCATGGTCAAATGAGGTTGTTAAGGCCAATTCTACATGAGCGTTGTGGCCCACGCGGGTATCGAAGCTTTTTCCGCGTATAGGGATGGATATACGCGGAAAAGGGGCTAGAAACCGCGTACATACGTGGTTGTTTGCAAAACAGTCGCATATGACGCCGTGCAAGTGGATTTACAAGAATCTAATGGACAATTTATCAATTTCTCATGCAAGATGGTGCTAGAGTGGCGAGAGCGCGAGCATGGTGAAGTAGAGGAAGCAGTAAGGGCCGACATAAGGGCTCAACAAGTATTACGTGCATGCAGACTCTATAATTTTTGGTGCCTTGGTGGCTTGAGGGCCAAACCAGGACTGCTATAGATGCTGGTAGACTATTGGGATCCAGACTCAGAGTCCTTCCGGATATACGGTATGTCCCTCACCATTGAGGTGTAGGATATATACTTTATCACAGGTCTATCTAGACAAGGGGAGATGGTGAACCTTCATTCCCAAGGTGGGCCAGGTCATGGGCTTACTATTGATGAGTACATAGCTATGTACTGCTACCCAAATACTGAGAAGGTGGGGAGTCAAGTTCCCACCAACGCTATACAGGTGCTGGGCCTAAAGGCCATACTACTGACGCTAGGCAGGATATCAGGCTTAGCATCACTCCATCAGGCCTCTCGGCCATTGATGTTCTATGCGGTGGAGTGTATGAGACCGACCATATACGACTGGAGTACTACACTACTAAGCAACATGAAACATCAGCTCAGTGAGTGTAAGGCAGGTAGGATACGGAACTTCGAGTTCAGCAGTATTTTGAGCACGTTTTTCTTCGAGCGTGTTCCAGGATTGAGCCCTAGAGTGGATGTTCCTCTCCACGGGGTTCGAGATCCAGCCCAACGACGTTGGGCAGATGCGATGCGCAGACTGGGGGGTGGTAGGGTGGCCAACCCTTATCCAGTTGACTTTTTTCCATGGTGGCGATGATAGATTGTTGCCATAGATGACTACCCCTATGCAGGGATAGATTTCCGGGGGGATCTGGACATTCCATTGCCACCAGGATCAACATATGGAGACATAGGTAACGAATCTCGACCCTCACTCTTTTTAAAATTTTTGAAGTATTTAATTTTTTTTGTGTTTTCTTGATTATATGGAATCAAAAAGACATGTTTTTGGGTGACAATACATAATGACATCTACCATTCGTGTGCAGATGTGGGACCACGGCGAACAGAGGGCTTCCCACGTCATAGACGGAGGGGAAGAGGAGACGATATCACCGGTGTGGATGTGGAGCGAACGCTCCAAAACATCCGTACCAACTTCATGTGATTGACTCATAGAGTTCCCATGGCGCAAGTCGAAGACTTGCCTGAGGCCATGCAGCGACAGGTGGTGGGTGTACCACGTGCATGGGTGCGTTTATTCCGGCAGCTAGCTAGAGCTGTAGTGACGTATCATGATCACAACCCTCCTCCACCTCCACAGGACTAGACACTTGGGAGTGTATCTATTTTGTACTACCGTGTATATGATGGTGGCTTTAAAAGCCCCAATTTTGTATTATGACACTATGTATTACCACATTTTTGATAAAAAAAAATTATGGTGATCGGTTTATTTATTTACATGTGTAAAAATTTTGTTTATGATTAATTTATGATGAATGAAACAAATGCCAATCTAACACGTAGTTAGCATATGAGTCAGCAACTTGATTATAATTTCTTGGAATGTGTATATATGTTATACTCTCAAATTGTCGTTCTAACAATCTCACACGTAAGAATCTCCTCATTAACGTCGGATCTCCAACATGGTACAAACCATTGAGCTGTGACACTACTAACTCTGAATCAAGACGTACCTCAAGAGAGAGAACACCATGCGAAATGGCATCCCGTAGAAGCTCGATAATGGCACTATATTTAGCAACATTGTTGGAAGATGGTCGTAGACATACACCTCCTGAAGACAGTACTTGACCCATAGGAGTATAAATCACCCAAGCAGCTGAGGCTGAGTGCTGAGTGTGACGGCTTGCACCATCCGCGAATCCTATGTAGGTGGAAGATTCCATTGATATCTGCCAAAAGAAATAGAAACTAATCACAAACCCAATCACGATAAACAAGACCTAACTATGCAAAAAAGTTGTACAATAATATACAAGCAGCCTTGGCTAAAGATCATGCATAGTATTTTTTGAGATAGAGCCCATTTCTAGGCTCCGCCAAGGCCATCCCTTCGTAATCCACTAACTCGTAGGCACCCTTCTCTAACACACGCTTGACCACGTAAGGACCACACCACATAGGATTGAACTTCCCTGCCCCCAAGGGTTATTTCGATTGATCCCACAAAAGGACCAAGTCTCCCTCACTAAACACTCTTGGACAAACAGACTTATCGTATTGGGCCTTTACGCGACGCTTATTAACCTCTAGAGTCACCAAGGCATCTCTACGCTGCTCATCGAGTTGCTCAAGGTGAACCAAACGCTCCTCTAAAGGCGAAGTGTCTGGTAAGAGTTCCACGGCTAACTTCAACGAAGGAATCTCGCATTCAACTGGAAATATCGACTCCACTCCATGCACAAGCTGATATGGAGAAAAACCAGTGGCAGTCTTAACCGCGGTTCGATATGCCCACAAAGCAGGGTATAACATAATATGCCAATTCGTCTTGCTTTGTGCGATGGTTCATTGGAGAATGGACTTAAGTGATTTATTCACTGCTTCAACCTGTCCATTCGCTTGAGGGTAGTAAGAAGAGGATTACTCTTGCTTATACCCTAACTTGGATGCCAACTCTTCCATCATACGGTTCTAAAAGTGCGAGCCATGGTCAGTGACAAGCTCTCTCGGAATCCCGAACCGAGTAATGATTTCGTTGAATAAGAAGTGAGCGGCTGTCTCACCGTCGAATTTTACTGTAGGCATTGCCTCAGCCCATTTCGTGAAGTAATCAACAGCCAATATGATATGATGGTGCCCCCCAGCCGAAGCTGGGTTGCAATCCATAAAATCGAGCCCCCATTTGGTGAAGGGACCGGCGGTGATAATAGGGTGTAACGGGGCAGGTTTCGAGCGCATATTACGTGTGAACACCTGGCAAGGGTGGCACCTCTTGACCGCTTCAATACAATCCTTGAAGATCGATGGCCAGAAATAACCCGCTCTCAAAATATTTTGAGTTGTAGAAAGCCCAGATAAATGACCACCACACTCCCCTCTGTGGCAATCATTAAGCACTACCTCAGCATCATCATGAGTTAAACAACGTCGTAAAAGGGAATCTACTCCACGGCGGTACAAAGAATTGTCCACTATGAGGTAGTTCTTAGAGACGTGACGTAATCGTCGTCGTTCATCTCGCGAGAGGTGATTAGGGGTCCTCTGTGTTTGTAGATATACTATGATATCCCCATACCATGGATCAGCCATTGAGATTAATAAAATTTGTTCATCAACAAACGTATCTTCACATACCAACTCCTCGGCCTCGCTCGGAAAATCCGATATGAGCTCTACAAAGATTAAAGATTTCTTCGATTTTGCCGAAACAAATTCGAGATCAAACTCTTACAGGATGACAATCCATTTATTATACTTTCCCCCAATCATCCTACGTATGAGGACGAATTGAAACGGATTGACATGGGCCACAACCAAGGTTTGGCGAAGGAGAATATAATGTCTCAAATGCTGCACCGCATGTACGATAGCTAAGGCAAGCTTCTCGACATGAGAATACCGAATCTCTGTGTCAATAAGGTTTCGGCTCAGATAATATATGACATGCTCCTGGAGCTCCTCATCCTCTTGAACAAAAACCATACCAATCGTCTCTAAAGACACGGCCACATATAATAGGAAACCACGGCTATAATCCGTAGGACTAATCACCGGGGCCGATGCTAGGGCTCGCTTAAGTGCATCGAAGGACTCCTAGGCTCGCTCATCCCACTCAAAGGGAGTATCCTTCTTCAAGAGACGCATGAAACCTCTAGTCAAATTGGCAAAGTTGACAACAAATCTTTGTAAGAAGTTTTCCATGCCTTGCAAACACTGAAGATGACGAATATTGCGCGGGGGAGACAACTGAAGTATTGCCTCAACCTTCAAAGGGTCGACTCTTATACCCTCTTTTGAAACGATGAATCCTAACAAACGACCTGACTTCACGCAAAAGATGCACTTATGAGGGTTTAATCTAACAGCATAGTGCCGGCACCTTTTGAACACCAATCTCAAGTGATAAGAATGATGCATCCTCATGCGAGAATGAGCAGCGAGGTCATCCAAAAATACTTCAATAATAGACTTGAGATCATGGAAGATCAAGGTCATCGCCCGCTGAAATGTAGCTCCGGCGTTTTTAAGGCCGAAAGGCATTTTTCGATATGCAAATGTTCCCCAAGGACAAATAAATGCAGTCTTGTGTTGGTCCTCGGGTTTAATTTGGATCTGATTATACCCAGAAAAGCCATCCATAAAGGAGAACACCTCACTACCCGCACACTCATCCAAAATCTGATATATAAACGGTGTGGGGAAGTTATCCTTAGGACAGGCACGATTTAAATCACGGAAATCAGTGCATATACAGATCGCTCCCTGCTTCTTATCCACCGGAACGGGGTTTGAAACCCCGTCAAGGGAACGGGATAGATGAAACCAGCTTTCAATAGCTTCTCTATCTCTGCCTTTATGGCGGGTGCTTTCCTAGGATTCACCGCGCGTAAACGCTGTCGAATAGGCTTAGCGTTGGGGTAAGTCTTAATCTCATGTTCGACAATTCAAGGGTCAATCCCTGGCATCTCATCGTAAGACCAAGAAAAAATATCACGAAATTCCTTGAATAGCTCGGTATACTCCAGAATCTCATCTTGGGAACAATCCGCCCCAATGTAGACATTCTCAATTGTACCAGGATTGCGAGAAATGTTGATAGGAATAGTTGACGATATGTTCGCCATGTTTCCATCCGCCATCGGACCAGGTGAGCTTAATGGAACCATAGGTCTACCAAATTTTTGACTAAGAATCTCCCTATAATCCTCATGCTCCAAAAGTTCAAGCTTTGGAAGGAAGTACAATCTATGATGAAGTTCCTCCCATGGTGGCTCAACTCCCGACATAGCCTCGATAATCGCTTCATCTGAAGGGAAAACCGTATCAAGGTAGTCATGGGCATGAGAAGACTGTACTGCCCATGCCGGCAGCACATAGGGGTCTTCCTCCTCCGTCCGCGAAGAGGAAGAACAAGGCTCTGCAGTAGACTTGAGATTAGCTTGGTAAGCTATCATAACTACAGGCAACGGCACGCTCGTCTCGATGGCCTCACTCGAAGGACTCGGTGAAGGAAGAATCCAAGGATCTCCCATATGACTTGTGCAAAAAGGCACCGATCTCGTAGACGTCGAAGCACCATCGAAACTAGATCCTATCATTAGGACGGGTGCAGGACAACTAAAGGTTCCCATGAGGGATGGATACATGCCTACACCCACACTCCCAGTTGCCAGCTGGGAATGTTCAACTTTCAGAAACGAAGCTCCCGAAGATGCAGTAACGGGCGGATTCTTGAATGCCATTTGATCAATCGTTACAATCTTCCCATTATGTGGAAAGCATACAACACAAAACACGGAAGACGCAACAGCTTGCATACTATACATCCAGTTCCTTCCCAGTAAGACATTGTATTCAAGGGGTGCGTCAACCACCTCAACCTCTATCGCAACGGTCTTCCCTCCTAAACGGACTTTATGGGAAGGAAGGATACCGTGCGACCTAAATGATCTCCCATCAAAAGCAGTTAACATGGTCATATATTTTGACAACTCAGGAGAACCGAGACCCTTCCAACAAGACAAAGACATCACAGAAGTAGCAGCACCTTCATCAATCACAGTACGCTTGACGGTCATATTAAGACATTCTACATGCACCAAAAGGGACACATAGTAGGGCAAGCGAGGCTGATGTCTTGCAGTTTCAAATTTGATCACTGAGGAAGAATCATCACCATTCACACCAAGAGTGGAAAACAAAGCCTTCCTTTGCGATGGACAACTCCGAAGCACTTCCAATGCAGACATCGCACAAGGAGTATGGCCCAAGTCGTCGACAACTGAATAATTCTGGGCGGCTCGGGCATTTGGGTTATGCCCCGAATGCTTAAGTACCCCCTTAGGAATGCGAGGTGCAGCCTCAGGTTTATCCACAGGTTTCTCAATGCGCAAAGGGGTTCTTGGTGGATCAGGTTGTTTGCCTGGGTTGGGTAGTGACAAAGTATAATCTTTCGCACGCGTCACAACTTTCGCGGCACGGACCATATTAATGCACCCACAACCACTAGTCTCAGGTGGATCATCATCACTAGATTGATCATGGGACTTCGAGTTCATATTCTGGTTATGTGGTAAAGGGTTCGTTAACACAGTTGGGCCCTGTGCTATGAACTTCGAAGCTTCATCCATTCTAGGGCACAAGTAAGTGAGGTGATCGTCCTTACATAGCTTGCAAGGAAACTTAACCTTACGTTTATTCTGCTTGTCCCCCCTATCATTTTTACCGTTCTTGTCATTATTATTGGCATTCTCGTTCTTATACCCATCCTTCTTATTATTATTGTTTTTACCATTTTTTCTATTCCATCCAGGTTGCTGGTTACCCTTCTGGTCGGACGATTGCACAGCAAGTACATTCGTCGTTTGGGTAGGCTGAGACGAAGCCGTAGCTTGTCCTGAGGCAGATTGGTTGATTGACAACTGAGCAACTTGTTTCGCAACTGAACCTACAGGTTTCTTACTTGCACAACCCACAATGTCGTCGACATGTGGTCCAGGTTTGACCTTCGGATCAAAACTAGAACGAGGAGCGTTGGGTATAATCTCATATAACAAACCAGACTGAGCATAGATCAAGTCCAGTTCCCGCGCCCTAAAGATTGCTTGTTCCTCATTCTGCACTCCGGATGTGGAAACATCCTTCGCTATATATGGAAATAAAGATTTGAGGAACCACTCAAGGAGGAACTCTGGCAGTATAAAGGCTTTAATTAATATCTTCCATCTACGCCACTCCTGAATATGATCAGAAATATGGGTGGCTTTATCTTGCCGAAATGTTGACAAGAGTTCAGTACCAACATCATAGCGCACTGGTAGCTGGAAGTGATTAAGGAAATTCATCGCAAGGTTGTCGAACAAAGTAAAGGCACCCCTAGGTAACTCTATATACCATTTCACCGCAGGCCCTGTAAGGGTGAGTTGAAATAGTCTTAAACGGACTGAGTCCTGATGCAATGAATTGGAAGAGCACCATAGGTGGAATGTTGTAACGTGTTCGCTCGGATATTCTCCTGGATTTCCTTCGAACTTAGGTATGTCCGAAGGAAGCTTGGTAGGGACAGCCGGCCAAGCCGGGTCATGAGCCACAGCATCGTTCGTAAGTCTCGGTAAGTCAGGTAGATTGAGTGTCGCGAGGAAAGGGAGCCTAGGATGATGAGGCCTATGGACCACTCCCTGGTTCATATAGGATTGATTACCACCATGAACCTGGCCATAGTGACCTCCTCCTGTATGACCCGTATAGGGTGGCGTGGAAGCACCATAATGAGGTGGACCTTGACTAGTAGGAGCTACAAAGCCGTAATTAGGAGAGTAAGCAGGTTGTGAATACCCGCCTCTGTAAGGTGAAGAAACCTGTCCATACTGCGTCCCATAATAGGGTCCATAGGTCATCCCTTGCGATGCCCCATGAGACACTCCATAGGTAGGGATATAAATTTAGGAAGTAGGAATATACATACCAGAAGTAGGGATATATGTCGTGGAAGTAGCAATCTGACCTCTAGAAACATGAACATAACCTCCCGAAACCACGGGTGGTATGTAGGCTTGAGACATAATTGGTCTAGTAATCGCAGTACGGATCTGACTCATAGCTACGTGCTGACTCGAAGGACCACGTGATTAAGGTGGGGGATTTACATTTGAAGAACTCAGAAGCGAGGATGAAGGAATCTCTGTAAGAAGATATGTACTAGTGCCTATCGTCACTCGTCTGGGACCTGGTATCCCTATTGGATCACTAACTCTAGACCTAGGAGGTATATAAGATGTAGCTTCCACCACTGGGATGGAAGGTGCAATGTGACTAGTACTCCCAAAACTCTCCACAAGGTAAGGCATGGGATTGCCCCCACGCATAGTGTTAGGCTCGAAATTGGATTTGACATTAAATGATAAATCGTGCATAGGAAAACCAGTCGTAGCATAACTATCGTAGCTAGTACTGGTAGGTTCAAAGTGAGTCTCAGCGTCTTCTGGCATTCCATACCGGTAATGTGTCAACAAGGGGTCAACCCTAGAATGAATAGGTCTATCATACATGGCTCCTATCTCCGAAATCACAGGTCCTAACTCAGTTAGGTCGGGTGAAGGGTCATAAGTAGGCGTGAATTCCCCATCGTCAACGCGAATGGGAGGAGGTGGCTCAGATGTATCCTCTGAATGATCTCCCATGGTGTGTGAATCAATGTGTGATATAGTCCGCCTGGACTGTCTAGGTCCCTCTCCCAAAGGAGGAGGATAAGTAGAAGGCGGAAGTCCTGCTAAATGACGAGAACGACGCAGAACCGCACCCGAATCCACAATGAAAAAAATAGCAAAGATTCTCTATTTACGTCAACCCTAGGCCAACTAGCATGCACAGAGCAATCACTAATAAAATCTAAAGCCAAATGCAAGCAAACAAGGGCTGGATAAGTGAGCTCCTGAATGTGGTCGGTATGTCTCACCTAGGAGAGGCTTGAGAGGCCCTTGTCACCAAAAGCGGAGGTACGTAACCAATTATTGTGGCCCTCAGCTTCAACACATAAAGCGACCGTGTTGTCCGACCCCAACCTGGCCGGGACACATGCAGAATAAACTCTACAAGTACCCCCTCAATATCCTAGGTAAAGTCACTAAGGTCACCTCAATATAATCAAAGCTCAGGTGGACAGTCGCAGGAGGGATTGACCATATGGGCAGGGTAGCAAAGCCTGAAACTCTCGAAAGAGCCCCCAGATACGAATACAATCCTGGCTATATCACCGGT
>LPNX011022922.1:270234-295568 GCA_001517045.1 Pseudotsuga menziesii | reverse complement strand
GAAAAGATATTTCTATTAATATAAATCAGAGATTACAAGTGACAACCTCTGACGGCACGTCTGCGAACCGGAGAAACTGAATCCCCCACTTGGGCCTCCCTCCATCACTCAGACAGCAAGCTCGGTAGCAAAAGGCAAGCTTGGGAAGAACACAACAGTGCTCCAAGGGACAAAGGGATGCAGACTCAAGCATAAGTTCTGGAAACAATGGACTATAGTTTCGTTACTCTCAATTCTCTCTTATGCTCTCAATGTCTCAAGGGGTTCCTTATATAGCTTTTCAAAGGGATACTGAAAGGTCGAATCCGTGCGATCTCAAGGCATATGGAAGGCCAAGATTCATATGAGTCAGATCCAATTCAAGGAAAACTCCAAAAGGATTTGGATTATGCACACATCCCGATGTACGCGACTATAGGGGTCATATCCGCGTATGTACGCGGTTATCGGGGTAAAAGCTGCGTATATCACTTTTCTTATGTTTTTAGGGATGATCAAGGACACATCAAAAGACAAAAAGTAGTCCATAGGGGCTAATGAGTCTGCAACGGGACAGGGGAAGGCCATACAATGTGTGATTCACCTAGTGTGGTGAAATCCGCTATAACATCCGCCAAATCCAAGAAATCCTTAGTTTTTGCTTAGCTCATTGCAGAATTTTCATTAGAGGAAGATGTAGCCATTGAAGAAGACTCATTCCCATATGAGCATATATTTTTTATTTCCACCTCTGACTCCTGGTACGGAGATATACTTGTCTATCTCCAGACTTTGAAGTACCTTGCAGCTTTCTCGTGGGAAGAACGACGTGAACTACGCATACATGTCAAGAAATACCTCATTATTGGAGATACTTTATATCATAGGGGGGTAGATTTTGTTTTGCATCGATATCTTATCCACAAAGAAGCAAAGACTGTCCTAAATGATGCCCATAGTGGAGCGTGTGGGGGTCATTTTTCTAGGTTAGCAATAGCCCAAAAGATCTTACATGTCATTTATTTCTGGCCCACGATCTTTAAAGATTGTGTGGAAGCCATGAAGCGTTGTCATCCTTGTCAGCTTTACACCAAAAAGATGTGGTCGCATACAGCTCCGTTATTTCCCATAATCTCAGTGGGCCCCTTTATGAAGTGGGGGATAGATTACGTAACATGCAACCCAGTCTCGTTTAGGGGGAACAAACATATCATTGTCATTGTAGGTTATTTCACAAAGTGGGCAAAGGCAATGCCCACCTATAAAGCTGACGGGGAAACTGCGGTTTTTTTTGTTTTCAACCATATTATCGCACGATTCGGTATCCCTAAAGAGATTGTCACTGACCATGGCAGTCACTTCCAAAATAGTATGATGATTGAATTGACCACTATGCTAGAGTTTATACAAGAGAATTCATCTTCATTATATCCTCAAGCAAACGGTCAAGTCGAGGCTGTAAATAAAACTTTGAAGACTATTCTCAAACGTACTATTAATGCAGCCCGTTCCAATTGGAACATCATGATGTATCCTGCACTTTGGGCATATCGGACCAATGTGAAAACTGCTATAGGGTTTTCTCCTTTCCAACTCGTTCACGGAGTGGAAACAGTCACCCCGGTCGAATCTGAAATCCCGTCCTTAAATATTTTTATTCATGTGTTACCTGATATGACTGAGCTGGAAGAAAGTTTATTACATTTAGAACATCTAGATGAGCAGCGTAGAGATGTGCTGACAGCAAATAAGGCTCATAAAAATAGGGTAAAAATCCAATACAATAAATCGGTCAAGCCTCGGATTTTTTCTGAAGGGGAGCTTGTCTTGCTATGGGATCAGGACAAAGAACCCCTGAGGGTAGGAAAATTCAGGTCTATGTGGTTAGGGCCTTATGTTGTGTCAAAGGTGTTGAAGAAAGGTGCATATGAATTGACAGGTTTAGAAGGGAATAAGCTGCCTGAGCCTAGAAATGGGCTCTACTTGAAAAAGTACTATGCTTAGTCTTAGCACTTTTTCATGTATTTTTATTGTATGCATTTTATGTACAATAGTTTGTCGGTTTGTGTTTTTATACCATCTCTTGGTTGTTACAGATGTATTTCGAGTGGTTCGTAGGTTTCGCAGATGGCGCCAGTCGCCACACTTGTAACCTGGCTTCAGTCGCATGGGTCATTTACTTGCCCTCAGGACAACTAGTTGCCTCTGGAGGCGCTTGCTTAGGTCATGCTACCAATAATGTGGCCGAACATAGGGCTGTCATTGAGCTTCTAAGGGATGCTTTGTCACGTGGTATCACTCAGTTGGAAGTTCGACTTGACTCTCAACTGGTGGTTTCCCATCTCAATCGAGCTTATCAGGTGCGGAACCCTATTTTACGACGTCAGTTTATGCAAGTTAGGTTATTGGAAAAAAAAAATTGAGTTTATTACATTCAATCATATTCCAAGAAATCAAAATTCATTAACTGATGCGTATGCTAATTATATCTTGGATTGGCACTTAACACATTTTGCATAAAAATATACAACAAACACATTACAAAACACATGTAAATAAAAACTGGAAAAATATATGTGTGTGTGTGTGTGTGTGTGTGTGTGTGAATATATGTCCATATAGATAGGTCGAGTTTCTGATCCTCAGATCCAGCCATAACTGTATAATATACAAAAAATGGATCAAAGTCCATAAAATGCTCCTAGGTCTAAGCTTGACCACCCTGGTCCCCCTGAACATCCTGGTCACCCTGCTCTCAGGCTTCTTCAGCCTCCTCGGCTGCAGGAGCCTCAACGACATCAATATATACAAGTACTTCTCTAGCTACTTGCCTCATAAGGCATATCCAGACAGGTGGTATACCAACCACTAGCTCACGCATAGCGACAGGGATATGCTCAATGTGTAATGTAGGTACTCTTTGGGTAATCCTGTCCAGGTTTCCCTCAAGAACCCTAATCAAACCCTGGTCTTCTCCCAGCACAGGACGCACATACATGCGTGGATGCCCAGCAAGGCGGACTGGTCCAATATCTGCATTTTAACATTTCAAAGGATTAAAAACTCTTATACATATGTATATACCTTTATAATTAAAATTCATAAAAAATTTAAAACTTGAAAACAAAAATACCTAACTCTCCCCATGCTCCTCCAGGAGGGAGGACAGGTCGGTATCACCTCGAAAATCTAGTCCAGCATATGGAAACTGCTCCAGTGTTGGTACCTATTGCTCCCACCAAAAGTAAAAGTTGTCGTCATATACGCTCTGAACCGATCCAAAGATTTCTCCCCACCTACTCAGTCTAGGATGACAAGGCGAACGAACTGGTATTGGTACTACAAGACTCAAACCGGGCACCCTCTCAAAGAAAAAGGCAACCAATATGCTAGAATAACCAAAAAATTTCCGCCGCCCTCTTTTACAGTCAGAGAGTTGCTTCATCATTATCGGGATTACTCCCGAACACCAGTCATATAGAGCTCCATGTAGACAGCCCATTGCAAGTCTCATTTGGTTCTGAGTTGCAAGGTGAAGTGATGATGACCCTGCAACCCTCACTATAGTACTCACCAACACCTGTAATGGCAAGATGCGAATATGAACAATAGGGATGCAGCTACCCCTCTTTTGACTACCAGGCTCACCGTATATATCTATGTAGTTATGTACACTTAGAAGGTCACCGCCGATGCCGGTACCTTCCAAGTTAACTGGAGCTCCCCGTCATGATAAACAGGAGATAAAGTAGACATCTTCCAAGGTAACCTCTAGAAACTCACCTTGAAGGTCAAACATACCAATATCATGATCCCAATAGTTTATCAAAAACTCTAGTAGGCAGACATTTGATCGCATAGGTGAAGTACAGAAGAATTTTAATAACCCACTTTTCTGCAAAGCATTTACCGTGGGGGCATCTTGTAGATATTCTTGGTCCATGTCTTCATGTTCCCTCTCCCTCCACTCAAGCACCATATTTCAATCTAGTAACAAGCGATTTATCCTTTGAACAAGTTGCATATTGTACGCGACTTGCCCTTGGGAAACGCGCGTACAGAACGTGTGTACGCGACTGTTGATATACCATACCCGCGTACACAACGTTCTTGCTTTGAGGACATTGAAAAACATGAAAATTTAGCCAAAAATTAAAATTTGCTTGGATCAAATGAAAGAACATGGAGTGTAGTTTTACCTGGCACTTGCGGTTTCGAGAATTGTCCATCGAGTTGTCCACAACGAGTAATCAAAGGTTGAGGTAAAACTTGTCTATTTTGGGTAAAAAATCAAATGGTGAGTTTTGATTTCTATTTTGAAGTATTTATAGAAATATTATTTTAAAAGTGGGTTTTTTCCTATAGTTCATACTTTTTATATAAAAATCAAACTAATACCATATATTTTTCTTCAATGTGACAAGTCTATGATCGTTTAAAGTTGTTTTTTCGCTCATATAAGATGGTTTTTGGTCATTCACATGCATTTTGCATTCATATCTAATCCATCTTAATCCTAGCATTACCACTTTGACCACAGACTATGGTATTTTTAACCATTAGTACCTCGTTTATGCCATTGTTCTTCCGTGGATAGGACTTTCCTCACATGAGTATCCTCATTTAGAACCCACTTATTGTCTTTTGATACTCATGCTGTAGTTGTCATAGGTTCAGGGAAGTCTTCTTAGCTATTTTTCACGCCAAATTGAGCCTCATTTCGGTCTCTTTTTACAAGCTATCCCTTTATAAGACTCCCCACCCTTATGGAGTTTCTTTAGGCCCAGGTCTAACTCTTCAAAATAGACTTGACTGCCAAGTAAACCTGTCCATTCAAACTCATTAAGAATATGTGAATGGGCATCCACATTGGTGGTAGGTTATCTCTTTCTCGGACCATGTGGAATAATACGAGAAAGGATCATTCTCTTTTCTGCGGAATTGAGAAGAGTATTCTCAGGTATAGGTTTATCACTTTTCCGGACCTGAGGGACTAAATTTACGAAAAAGGAACACCCGGTATGAGCTCAGTTTTCTCCTTTTCGTGCTCTAGACCTAAACATGAAAAAGATTCCAAGTGTACTTCATGTCTTTGTCATGCTCGTTAAACACTAAGAACAAAACATCGAGTTTATTATTGTAAGCCCCATTTCTCGTACTCAAATGGATCTTTTCGAGTGATCTTGCTTTCCTTCACACTCATAAAACTCAAGCTATATGTTGCTCTCAAAGGAGCGTTGGGTAGGTGGTAATTTAACCTTTTTCGGACCTCCCTGACTAAGTACAAAAAAGGTGCACCTTTTCTTCTACGAAAGTTAAGAGAGTTCTTGTGTGTTATGTTTTATACTTTTTCAGCCTCAGGAGACTAAATTGGATGAAAAAGGACCCCCCTAGAGTCTTCTTCGGAGTTTTCAGACACTCTAAACATTAAAACACCAAGTGAGCATGCACTAGTTCGGGCTCATAAAATCCACGAATCAGTGACATTATCAAGCATTATCCCCTCTTCTCTTCAAGCTTGTCAAAAAATTAAGAGAGACTTGAGTTGACTTTCCTGGACTCGTTAAAATTTAACAGGAAAGATAAGGAAGAAGTTTTCTTTTGGTTTCCAGTCGGTAACAGCACGTCTTCTTTGAACATAGCACTCTCTATTTTTTTCGATACTCATGTCTCAGTGTTCACTTTCAGTTCAGCTATTACTTCGAGTTTCTTACTCCTCCTCTTGTCAGTTATACCTAGGGAATATGATCATGTCTCCTACATGACAGATAAGTCTAGTTGTACTATCTGCAAACTTAAAAGCTTCCTTGGGTCATCTTTGTGTCATGCTCACTGTTCAAGGATTTATCCCTACATCTTATCTATATCCTGATTCCATCATTGTCCTATCTATTATTACTTGTGTATCCCTTCCTTTACCCAGTTCCTAGTCACTCTTGTGATCCATTGGAGGATCTATTTCCTTCCTCATCACATTATGGTTTCCCATCAGCACTTCCTCACGACGAATACCTAGAGTTTTTGACGATCGTACATTAGGATTCACTTTCATTATTGGTGAATTCCTTTGCTTCAGTTGTCACTTATCACCTATTGCTTGACAACCTGTTGAATCCTATCCATGTTCGACTTAAATAACATCTATTCACATGGCCTGGATTGTACTGGCTCTTTTGGTTTTTACGAAGACCATAGGTTCATGTCTATGGCCTAAGTTGCACAATATTATGTTGTGATCACTTACACAGCTTCCAGATCTTTGAAGACTCATCATTATTGTATATTGTGGATTCGATCCACCTTTGTAATGTACGTGTTCTTGAACCCGTATCATATGATGTACTCAAATATTGTAAAGGAGCTAGTGTTCCTGTATATTGAACATGGCATCCTTAGATATGACTTTGTATATGACATTACTATGTATTTGTTTCAGGTACTTCCTCTGCTCCATTGGACTTCTGAGTTCTCCAAGATAATGATTATAATGTATTATAATGTATTTCGGCCATCGTTTCCCTCTGACCTCACACATTAGGGGGCATCTGTTATCAACCCAAATGGCACTTCTCCGTCCGAGTGCCGACATTCCTTATGTTGGTACACAAAAGGACATATTAGGATTGAATTTTGCCAAAACACTATATATGGGCATGACTTAGGATGCATTTACCTTTAAACCATCTTGCTACATCATTTTTCTAAGTGTTGAGTTGCGTACGCGGCTATCTCCATTGCAACCCGCATACTGTACGTGACTATCTCCATTGCAACTCGCGTACTGTACGCGACTATCTGCATTGCAACCCACGTACATCAGGGTACGCAGGTTTCCTTTAAGCAACTCGCGTGTCATACGCGGGTTTCCTATATTAATAGTCGCGTACACCTCAGTTCGACCTTAAAAAACATAAAACACGATTAATGGAGATTAGTTGGGCCCTAATCATTAACTATACCAACTGTTTCAGCCACCCCAACCTTCGAAATCACTCTATTTCCCAAAGTATAAATATAGTCCTTGGGGAGGGAATTAATCAATCAATATTGGAGAGCAAAGTTATGCTGGTGGTATATCTTCAGAAATATTGGTGCAGCAGAAACCAGAGTCCTTTGGTTGCAGAGGAGTCCTTGTCTCAGAAGATGGGTTGTATTCTTAGCTCATTCACTGATTGTTAATAAAGAGAATTCTTCTTCCAACATTTTGTTGAGTCTCTTTCATGTATAGTGGTTAATGAATATATTTGATTATGTATTTGACATATTGTTTATCTAACCTCTTATATATACATGCATGAGATAGTACTTGGAGAATTTGCTCTTTACAGGTGAAAGAGGTGCATCCCTGGAAGCTTTGGAGAGAATAGGAGCAGGAGGAGATCAAGCTTGGATCAACCGTCGGTAATCGGGTAACTCAAGACTTTCTTCCTTTTCTCTTTCTATTCTCTGGTAAAGCTGATTGTATGCAAGGTTAGTAGTAAGTTGGTAACCCCAGACCCTAGGTTACAAGGGTGCTTAATCCTGAACAACACTTAGGAAAGTTTGTTGCTTTTTCCATCAACCACCTTCCATACTTTTCTCCTAAAAGACACTCAGTTGTTGAATTTTGGTCACTCATGGATATCCTAGGCCCACCTAGCCAATTTGTGACCTCTATCCTAGAGTTGGGGTTGATTTGTTGTCATAAATGGAGAATTAGTAAGTTTAAGCTTGCCTCATGAGGGCTGATTCAAATGTCATGTTATGCTTTCAAATTTTACTCATTGTAACTATTTGTATTGCTAACTTATTATCAAACTTACGATGAATGAAAATGAATCAATCACAACTTCTTTTCTCTTATGATTCTTCCATACTTTCTTCTCAAATTTCTGCATTCTTTATGAATTTAGTGAAGTTCAATTTTGTTACTAGATCTGCTTGTACAAAATCTCACAATCAAAATGTATGAATGTCCCTCCCCCAACTAAAGGTTTCTTCCATCCTTGGAAAAGTTTGGCAAATAGGGAAGGTATATGTTGCATCATATAAGATCATGTAAACAAGGGGAATCTTCCAAATACATGTCTTCTATTATTTAAGGAATTACTAATTAAATATTAGAAAAGAACATACATTCACCCACCTGATAAGTCCATGAGTTATGCATCTAAGAGATATTGTGGTGTTTATGTCCATGGAGGGATCTACTAGTTGTTGTTCTTGGATCATGGATCTGAAGTGAAACAATCTGATCTAAATAATGTTACTTTATCCCCGTTGGCTGGAGGAACATAGGAAGAGATCTAAAAATTGAACCTTTGTACCTTCTTATTTTTAGAAATAATATACCAGTGTTGAACTTTGCAGCTAAATCTTGATTTACAACTACAAGTTGCTACTAGTGCTATGAAACCATATAGTCTTCATCCATAATCGATCGTGTATAATTGTATCTATGTGAATACATTTTTTTGAAGTCAAACATAGAGAGACTTTTTTGGATTACTGAACATTAACAAATTTTGTTAAAAATGTGATACAACTCACCAATAATGAAAATGATTGTCAAGGTACCTTAGTGCATTCTAACAAGTACAAATATATGTATTGAAGTTAAGCCCCTTGCAGAATGTGACAATCATGATACATTTATGTATTCCCACTGTTGTTAGTGAGGAAACCTGCCATTGATGTATGCAAGCTCCAAGGCACTATAAGATATCTCTAATATTAATCCCAAAGAAGGTGTTGAAGTTGATGGGACAATATTTATTGGAAGGAGGGCCTTGATAAAATCCCACATCATCCAACTCGATCATAGAAAAAAATGATTTGAAGAACCATAAATGAATTATTTTCACTATCAAGCAAGTTTTATTTCGCAAAATGAAAAATAACAATGAGGTAACTCAACATTGCAAGTGAGTTGAGTGACTTTATTCATGGGTCAGGGGTGGATGGAGACAAGGCAAGAAAGTAAGGAAACTTGTGAAGGGAAAGTGGGTTGAAGTCATCCTTTGGTAGTAGTGGTAAGATGAAAAGTTTAAGTTTGAATACCTAAAAAATGGAATTTTTGACTTCAACATTAAGATCGGGGGAGAAAAATAAATAAACATACCATGACATAAAGGGGCTATTGGAAGGCTTCATTTAATAATAAAGGCATGGTGAGTGTGACTTGGAAGTTGGCATGGTATGAATCTGAATTCTCTATGATATTGGTATGCACTTGGTATTCATTTCGTTGTTTTATGTGTATGTGTGGATGATATTCCCTTCTCAATAAATAAAAAAATGGTCTTAAAAATCACTCATCCATGGAATGACATTTTAAATCCTGGCAAGACCTGCAAAAAACTAGCACTTACCTGTGATAAAATGTAAGATAATGGAAGAATAGGGGTGATTAGTCTTTATTCATTCAATACACATGCAAAAAATGAAAAATGGCACTCGTAAATAAATCCAAGGAAAAATAAATCAAGAAAATTTCAAATTTTTATCTATTGAGAAGTGGTGGCCACCTAGACCTCCCGACAATATTTTGATGATAACTTCTTCGTTTGACACCCGATTTGACTGATTCAAAATCCATATTGAAGAGGATTCATAGGGATACCTCCTATATAGACAATATTTAAAAACATCAAGAATTTATATGTCAAATATGAGGAGGAACAGGATATAAGACAATGTTGTGCTTGATTTCCAATCTAGACCAACAATCAATATTTTGAACATAAATTTCTTGTTAAAGTTCGATTCAATGTGACTCCACTTGGATATTAAAATAAATTCATTTATATATTTCTAATAGGGACATGTTGTAATTTTAATTTTATTTGGTATACTAAAAAATCTAATGAACAAACCTAGGAGGCATAGATTTTGTTATGTTGGTTTAGGATAGGCAATCGTTAATTTCTAAATAAATTTCTCATATGAAGTCTAAATCAAGCGGTTCAAATTGTGACTTAAACTGGACTTGAATACCTTTCTCCCTTATAATAGATTTTGAAAATTTGGTGATTTGATATGTTAGATATTCTTATGAACAGTCAATATGGAAACATGCCATGATGTTGATTTTATGATCAAGAGTCTATAATTTGGTCATAAATGTTTCTGTTTTACATGGAGGTGAGGTGATTCAAGTTGGTTTGAAAACTAGATTCCAAGGAATATCTCCCTTAGAAATGGGATTTAAAAATAATCGATTTTAGCCCCCCAAATATTGATTGTCCCAACTCTATTTTTTAGAGGTTTCCGAAGTCTAAAAAATTAAAAAATGACCATTTTCTCCCTAAATGTGATCTGCGTACATGATATTCTTGGTGAGTAGGAACATGAAAAAATCATATCTATATTTTGAAATTTGCAAATTTAAAATAATATTAGAAAATTTGCCAATGGTTAGTATATGGGGAGGTTCTTACTACACCATCAAGTGAAGCAATTGGAAAAAATAATTGAAACTTCTATACCTCTATCTTATAATCAATCAAATGAAAGAAGGAAATCAAAGGCATAGAAAAATCATTTGCAGAAAAGAAATAAACTCTAATTTCCCTAATCCCTTTTGCATTTCCTCGGCAACAATGCCAAAAGTCAGTCAAATTATATGATTTAAGTCTTGTTACATTCTTATTATCAACCAGGATTCATAGACTTGTGAAATGCAGGCATTGTATGTGCAAGATTAGATCATGTCTACTCTAAGATCAAAAGGAAAATTCATCATTGAAGTATACCTATTATATCCACCTGTTGTAACTCAAGTTGTACTTAAGTGTTCAATTCTTAAAATTTGAACCTTTCTACAACTATGTTGTTACAGCTGATTTTACCGCACATGGTTGATCACACTTTTACGGCCTTCCCTGTCCCTCTGCAAACTCTTTGGACCCCGTGGACTATTTTTGTACCTATGATGTTTCCAAGGTCATCCCTAAAAACACCCATTATTTGTTGTACGCGACTTTTAATCACCTTCTCACGTATATGCATGGATATTGCCCTTAAACCCACGTACATCAGGATGTGTGCAAAAGGCCAAATATTTTTGGAGTTTTCCTTGATGTGGATCTAAGTCACTTGTCTCTTGGCCTTCCATATGCCTTGAGATCACTTGGATTTGACCTTCCATTACCCCATTGAAGCACTATATAAGGAACCCTTTGGATACATTGAAGAGGAGGAATTGAAGAGCAAGAAAACTATAGTCCATTGTTGGCGTAGCTTGCTTATACTTGAGTCTGCATCCCTTTGTCCCTTGGAGCACTTTGCATTCTTCCCAAGCTTGCCTTTTCTTGTGAGCTTGCTATCGAGAGATGGAGGATTGAGGTGGTGGAAGCCCAGGTGGAGGAATCAGTTTCTTCGATTCGCAGACGTGTCGACAGAGGTTGTCACTTATGTAATCTCTGATTTATTTAATAGAAATATCTTTTCTTGTGCAATGATGTGCATTTAAATGAATATTGAGTCCATGGATGTGTTTAATTACTTATGTATCATTGATTATATATGCTAGAGTAGGCCTAACACTATATCATATAGCATGCTTGCCTTATTTGTTGGTGTTGAGAGTAAATTGCTAAAGCAAGTGGGATTGGAAAAATCTCAACGGGGATCTACTACAACCGTTCAGAATAAGGTATGTTTTGAGATCCTTTAGTGTTAGATGTTGTATTTCTCTTGCATATTAGGAAGGGATTGATTTCTGTGGTTTCTCTGTCTGTTGTGGTACACCCCAAGCCATAGGAAGTTTCCTCTATAACAGAATTGGCAACCATACTGGAAGAAAACACCATATTTTTCCCCAGTGCAGTCGCCAATTCTGTTACGCAGCAAACTTCCTATGGGTTGGGGTGTACCACAACAGACAGAGAAACTGCAAAAATCAATCCCTTCCCAATATGCAAGATAAATACAACATCTAACACTAAAGGATCTCGAAACATACCTTATTCTGAACGGTTGTAGTAGATCCCCATTGAGCTTTTTCCAATCTCACTTGCTTTAGCAATTTACTCTCAACAACAGTAAACAAGGCGAGGATGCTATATGATATAGTGTTAGGCCTACTCTAGCATATATAATCAATGATACATAAGCAATTAAACACATCCATGGATTCAATATTCATTTAAATGCACATCATTGGATAGGAAAAGATATTTCTATTAAATAAATCAGAGATTACATAAGTGACAACCTCTGTCGGCACGTCTGCGACCCGAAGAAACTGAGTCCTCCACCTGGGCCTCCACCACCTCAATCCTCCGTCTCTCAATAGCAAGCTCACAAGCAAAGGCAAGCTTGGGAAGAACACAAAGTGATTCAAGGGACAAAGGGATGCAGACTCAAGTATAAGAAAGCTACAGCAACAATGGACTATAGTTTTCTTGCTCTTCAATTCCTCCTCTTCTATGTATCCAAAGGGTTCCTTATATAGTGCTTCAATGGGGTAATAGAAGGTCAAATCCAAGCGATCTCAAGGCATATGGAAGGCCAAGAGACAAGTGACTCGGATCCACATCAAGGAAAACTCCAAAAATATTTGGCCTTTTGCACACATCCCGATGTACGCAGGTTTAAGGGTAATATCCGCGTATATACGCGACAAAGGGATTAAAAGTCACATACAGTAAATAATGGGTGTTTTTAGGGATGATATTGGAAACATCAAAGGTACAAAAATAGTCCATGGGGTCCAAAGAGTCTGCAGAGTGACAGGGAAGGCCATAAAAGTGTGATCAACCATGTGTGGTAAAATCAATTGTAACAAATGCCCCCTAATGTGTAAGGTCAAAGGGGTAACATGATGGCCGAAATACATTATAAATCCATCCCATAAGTGGAGTGATGAAGAACCAAGTGGAAGAACCAACCATCCTACAGTATAATACAATAATCAAACTCTGCACATGACTACAAATACATATAGCAGTCTCGAATACATAAGACTACAATGGCCATGAATAGGCATGATATACAAACTGTGTCATGTGTGGTCATCACCACGTACAATATATAATAGATCAAAATCTCCATGATGAAGATATACAAAGGATCAATATCTCCATGAAATCTGAAGATATACAATGGATCAATATCTCCATAATAGCTGAAGATATCTAACATACACTGGAATCAAGACACGAGAGCTGAAATCTCATGAACACTGGCATGATCAAGGAGGTAGCATATATGAAATGCCACCAATTTGGAAAGTCTTCTACACAAACTGCTACGAGTAAATGTCCTACTATGTGAATAAATGTGTCAAGGTCGAACATAGTAGTCTATCATCTGATTACCGATCATTGAGAGCAGGATATTTTTGGTCGTCCATATTCAAAGATTGCGTTAATGCGGTCAAGAAGTGCCACCCTTGCCAGGTGTTTGCACGTAATATGTGCTCACATCCAGTCATGTTACATCCTATTGTCACCACCGGTCCCTTCACCAAGTGAGGGCTTGATTTTATGGATTGCAACCCAGCTTCAGCTGGGGGGCATCATCACATTATTATGGTTATCGATTACTTCAAGAAATGGGCAGAGGCTATGCCCACAATTAAATCCGACAGTGAGACAGCTGCGCATTTTGTTTTCAACCAAATTATCACCCGGTTTGGCATTCCAAAAGAGCTTGTCACTGACCATGGTAGGCACTTTCAGAATAAAATGATGGAAGAGTTGGCTTCCAAGTTGGGGTATAAGCAAGAGCATTCATCTTCTTATTACCCTCAGGTGAATGGACAAGTTGAAGCAGTGAACAAATCACTTAAGTCTATTCTCCAACGAACCATCACACAAAGCAAAACCAATTGGCATATTATGTTGTATCCTACTTTGTGGGCCTATAGAACCGCGGTTAAGACTACCACCGATTTCTCTCCATATAGCTTGTACATGGGGTGGAGTCAGTTTTACCGGTTGAATGTGAAATCCCTTCTTTGAAGCTAGCTATAGAGATTTTACTTGACACTTCCGCATTGGAAGAGCATTTGGTCCATTTAGAGCAACTTAATGAGCAGCGCCGAAATGCCTTAGTGGCTCTAGAGGTTAACAAGCATCGCGTCAAGGTCCAATATTATAAGTTAGTCCATCTAAGGAGGTTTAATGAAGGTGACTTGGTCCTTTTGTGGGATCAAGATAAGGAACCCTTGGGGGCAGGGAAATTTAATCCCATGTGGCATGGTCCTTACGTGGTTAAATGAGCCTTAGAGAAAGGCGCTTATGAGCTGGTTGATTATGAAGGGATAGCCTTGGCGGAGCCTAGAAATGGGCTCTATCTCAAAAAATACTATGCATGATCTTCAACCAGGGCTGATTGTTGTATATTATTGTACAGTTTTGCATTGCATAGTTATGTTTTCTTATGGTGATCGGGTTTGTTGATTAGCTTTTGTTTCTTATGGCATATGTCGATGGAGTCTTTCATTTACATAGGATTCACTGATGGTGCTAGCCGCCACTATCAAATCTCAGCTTCAGTTGCTTGGGTGATTTATACTCCTACGGGTCAAGTATTGTCTTCAGGAGGCATATCTTTATGGCCCTCTTCAAACAATGTTGCTGAATATAGTGTCAATATTGAGTTATTGTGTGATGCCATTTCACATGGTGTTCATTCTCTTGAGGCACATCTTGATTCACAGTTAGTGGTTTCACAGCTTAATGGCTTGTATCGTATTAGGGATCCGACATTATTACAAATATTCTTACGGGTTATGATTGCTAGAATGATAATTTGAGAATATAACATACATTCATGTTCCAAGAATTTTTAATCAAGTTGTTGACTCATATGCTAACTATGTGTTAGATTGGCATTTGTTTCATAGACCATAAGCATATCACAAACATACATTTTACACACATGTAAATATAAATAAAATCGATCATCATAAAAGTTTTTCATTAATATCCAAAAAGTGACGTCATAATACATAAGTGTCATATACAAAATTGGGGCTTCTGAGCCACCAACATATAATACACGGTCATACAAAAATGAATACACTCAGGTCTCTAAGCCTGAGGAGGAGGGGGGTTCTGATCATGATATAGCACTACAGCTCTAGCTAGTCGTCGAAAGAGTCGAACCCATGCTTGTGGTACACCAACCACCTGGAGCTCCATGGCCTCAGGCAAGTCCTCGACTTGCACCATAGGTACCATGTGTGTCAAGCGAACAAAGTTCGTGTGGATTCTTTGAAGCGTCCGCTCCGCATCCGCACCCATGATGTCATCTCCTCTTCCCCTCTGTCGATGAAGGGGGAAGCCTTCTGGCCGTCGTGGTCCTACATCTGCATATACATGACAGATTGTCACTATGTGTTGTCACACCAAAAAATATGTCTTTTGAGTCAATATATTAAAAAACAAAAAAAAACAAAATTAAATAATTCAAAAATTAAAAAGTGGGTTTGGGATTCTTTACCTATGTCACCATACGCTACTCCTAGTGGTAGTGGCATATCCGGCTCTTCGCAGAAGTCTATCCCTGCATAGGGGTAGTCATCTATGGCGACGATCTGTCTCCGCCACCATGGAAATAATTCTATTGGGTAGGGGTTGGCCACCCTACCTCCGCCCAGTCTACGCATCACATTCGCCCAGCGTCGCTGGGCTGGATCCTGAACTCCATGTGGAACAATGTCCACCCTAAGGCTTAGCCCTGGCACCCGCTCAAATAAAAACATGCTCAGTATACTGTCGAACCCAAAGTTACGCATCCTGCCCATCTTGCAGTCACTGAGCTATTGTTTCATGTTGATCAACGGCGTCGTACTCCAGTCATACACTGTAGGTCACATACACTCTACCGCATAGAACATCATTGGTCACGAGCCCCGGTGGAGTGACTCCAACCCTGTAATCATTCCTAGTGCCAAAAGTATGGCCTTCAACCCCAAAATCTAGATAGATTTTATCAGGATTTGACTCCCAACCTTTTCCGTCTCCAGAAAGTAGTACACCGTTATGTACTCGTCTATGGTCAGCCCGCCTCCTGGCCCACAAGATCGGAGATTCACCATCTCTCCTCATCGAGACAAACCAATGATAAAATATATGTCCTCAACCTCAATGTTGAGTGACATCCCATCTATCTGAAATGTCTCAAATTATGGATCCCAATAGTCCACCAGTAGCTGGAGTAGTCTTGATTTGGCCCTCAGCCTGCCAAGACACCAAAACTTGTATAAGCCACATGCCCATAATGCTTGTTGGGCCATTAGATCGCCTTGCACAGCTTCCTCCACATCACCATGCTCTCTTTCCCTCCACTCTAAAACCATCCTACACAAAAAACCAAAGTTTTGATCAATTTTTTTCTTTGAAAACCTTGTTTGCGGCCCTCTACGTGACTGTTCTCAAAACAGCCGCATATGTGCGCAGTTTTTGGTGCTTTTTCCGCGTATGGTGAGCCCTATACGCAGAAAAAATAATGATTTCCACATGGGCCAAAACACACAAGTATGGATGGCTCAAAAAATAAAATGGACCATGAAAATTCAAAAAAATTGCATGAAAATGAAAGAGGAGGGCATGAGAATCTACCTGGATCAAACGAGGAGAGATTCTGTTGGACGATGCTCCCGGAATTCGCTTCTGAAGTTCTGAGCTCAAATGAACTATGTTGGGTAAAAATTTCAAATGATATGAAAATTTTTAAATTTTTTACTATTTATAGAAAAAATTTGAAATTTTTACCCACTTTCTATAGTTTTTGACCATTTTGGACCGTTTGAACTAATTTGATGTTGTAGGAGTCTGTTTTGAGTGCGGTTTGACTGTCACTTTGATATGTTTGTGCCTACTACAGGTATTATGTCTAAACTGGCATATAGGTTAGGTTTCACATCCGTTTGCATTTTGCATAACCTTATGACTGTTTCATTTTAACCTTAGGTACAAGCCCATTCCATCTTGTCACGAAATCTTCTTGCTGCTTTTAGAAGTGACATGTTGTGAATGATAGAGCTTCACCATACATGGGTACCCTAGTTAGATCATGTTTTTCATTTGGTTCCCATGCCGACATTTCTCCTATAGGGTGTGGGAGTCCTTTGTATAGTATCGCCATGACTTTGAGCAAGAGCCTCATACTCCTCTTGACCTTTATGTTGGCCTTTTCCCTAGGACTCCCTTGTATATGTCAAGTTGTAATTGCATTATCATGAGTTTTTCTTTCCTTATTGAGCCTTATGTCGACTTCCCTAACTTTGATTATCAGCCATATATCTCGAGCTTGTCTCATGTCTAGCCAAGAAAAGTCTTTTTATATATCTTTTGCATCTTGATTCCCCATTTTTTACCAGGAGGGGACTTTCCCACCGAGTGTCATTATATTGTACGTGTTTCCTTGCATTGAGCATAGGTTTGTTCCACTGCTTGGAACTCGTTTTTTTTCCCCTTGACACTCGTCTCCTCCTAGATTTGTAGCTATAAAGCACTTTTATTCTTTTTCAAGCTTTTCAAAATATCTAAAAAAGTCAAAATCAAAAAAATCAAAAAAACAAAAATCCAGACATGAAGAGATGTTATCTTTGGCAGCAGTCGAGTCATGTTGCCTTCGAACAGAGCACTATATATCACATCCATTGGTTGGGTTAATAGTTTGACTTTAGGAGCTGTACTTGTTTCTCTAAGTTTATCTCCACCGACCAGTTAAGCTTCCAGTCCCTCTAGAGCCTCTGTTGATGCCTCATGTGTCGCAGAGATGTCCCAGTTTTGTATATTGAGTCTATGCTGCCTACGTTCAGTCACCATTCACCTTTACGCTCTTGTTTGAAGGAAGTTGAAGCCTTAGTCAGCCATTCCTCAGTTATCTTGACTTTGCATGTCGTCCATTCCCGGTACTATTACTGGTTCATGCACATCTTGTTCGAGTACTTCCACATTATACAGTGTTGTTGAGTACCTCGTGTCGGTTTATGGGGGATGCCTTAATGCCCTCCTTCCAGCAGATTCCATCCCATCAACTTCAGATCATTTATTCTGGGATAGGAGTCTTGAGTCATTTGAGTGCCTTGAGACTTACAGTCATCAGTGGTAGGTTCTCTCGCCATCGTCAGTTTTGGGAATACATCAATGTCCCTTGATCGATGGATTCTTCCAAGTGTTCGACCTCAACACATTTATTCGCACTTATTAGATTGCACTCTAGTACCTTGATTCCCATTTTCATTATCGATGGGTGATCTCGCGTCTGTTAATGGTATACATCAATGACTAGTAATCAGACGATGGATTACTATGTTTGACCTCGACACCTCTATTCACATAGTAGGACATGTACTCATAGCAGTTTGTGTAGAAGACTTTCCAAATTGGTGGCATTTCATATATCCTACCTCCTTGATCGTGCCAGTGTTCATGAGATTTCATCTCTCATGACTTGATTCCAGTGTATGTCAGATATCTTCAGCTATTATGGAGATCTTGATCCATTGTATATCTTCAGCTTTCATGGAGATCTTGATCCTTTGTATATCTTCATCATGAAGATTCTGATCTATTATATATTGTACGTGGCGATGACCACACATGACATAGTTTGTATATCATGCCTATTCATGGCCATTGTACTCTTATGTATTCGGGACCGCTATATATATTTACAGTCATGTGCAGAGTTTGATTATTGTATTATACTATAGGATGGCTGGTTCTTCCACTTGGTTCTTCATCACTCCACTTCTAGGATGGATTTATAATGTATTTCGACCATCATGTTACCCCTCTGACCTCACGCGTTAGGGGGCATCTGTTACAGCTGATTTTACCACACATGGTTGATAACACTTTTATCGCCTTCCATGTCCCTCTGCAGACTCTTTGGACCCCATGGACTATTTTTGTACCTCTGATGTTTCCAAGAACATCCCTAAAAACACCTATTATTTATTGTACGCGACTTTTAATCCCTTTCTTGCGTATATACATGGATATTACCCTTAAACCCGCGTACATCGGGATGTGTGCAAAAGGCCAAATATTTTTGGAGTTTTCCTTGATGTGGATCCGAGTCACTTGTCTCTTAGCCTTCCATATGCCTTGATATCGCTCGGATTTGACCTTCCATTACCGCATTGAAGCACTATATAAGGAACCTTTTGGATACATTGAAGAGGAGGAATTGAAGAGCAAGAAAACTATAGTCCATTGTTGTTGTATCTTGCTTATACTTGAGTCTGCATCCCTTTGTCCCTTGGAGAACTTTGTGTTCTTCCCAAGCTTTCCTTTTCTTGTGAGCTTGCTATCGAGAGATGGAGGATTGATTGAGGTGGTGGAGGCCCAGGTGGAGGACTCAGTTTCTCCAGTTCGCAGACATGCCAACAGAGGTTGTCACTTACGTAATCTTTGATTTATTTAATAGAAATATATTTTCTTGTCTAATGATGTGCATTTAAATGAATATTGAATCCATGGATGTGTTTAATTGCTTATGTATCATTGATTATATATGCTAGAGTAGGCCTAACACTATATCATATAGCATGCTGGCATTGTTTATTGTTGTTGAGAGTAAATTGCTAAAGCAAGCAGGATTGGAAAAAGTTCAATGGGGATCTACTACAACCGTCCGGAATAAGGTATGTTTCGAGATCCTTTAGCGTTAGATGTTGTATTTCTCTTGCATATTGGGAAGGGATTGATTTCTGCAGTTTGTCTGTCTGTTGTGGTACACCCCAAGCCATAGGAAGTTTTATCCGTAACAAATGCTCTATTTTGATATATATTGTAATTCACTTAATGAATATAAATCGAATCAAATGCAGAAAACAAAACATGAACATAACTAATCCTTCTTGAGACTAGTGAACCCTTAGATCAATTAATCCTTATAATAGCAGGTCACAACAATTATTTCATGATTAAATATCACTTTGTTGTCCTTGAGACTTCATTCCTAATTTATATGGATTGACATGTTGAGGTTATGCTCAAATATTGATATGTGTTCTTTATTAATGAAATAAACACTCCATGCTTCATCAATCAAAGCACACTTGCATAAATGTAAAGGCACTTGCAGGAAAATAAATCATATTTATGAAAACAAATCAATAGAACTAAAATACTGTTAGTTTTTCTATCATTAAGCTAGCATAACATTAGAATCTTTAACTGAGAGAATAACAAGTACAGCAATCAAACACAAGAGACAATGAACACGGTGTTTATCCTTGGGGAAACCATAAATGGTGAAAACCCCGCAACTTCCTCTGAGAAAGAATCAGCACCAAAAGTAGAACCCAAAACAGTAAGATATCTCTCAACAACAGTAACCTTCTTCTTATCTAGCCCCAATGTCTTCTCCTTCCTCAACTATGCGCTACACTTCAATGTGTATAATTTGTGTGATAAATAGAGATTCCAGCTCTCTATTTATACTAATCCCGACATGACTAAAACCCTACTAGGGCCGACCTCACTAGGAAAATCTAATAACCCTAGTGCCCCAAAACTCCGAGGACTTTAACCCTTAGACAATAGGAGGGCTAACCACAATGACTTGGCATGACTTGTTTACATTATAGATCTTCCCGATAGGAACATTGGGGCATGACATGACTTAAGTACATCCCGGAATAAACATCGGGTTACAATATATAATAAATACAAGTGAAATACATTCCGAAGTTACATATACATCAACACTCCCTCTTAACTAGGAAGGTTGTTGTAGGGTTTTTCCGGACAATCCGCAGTAGACATTTTTAGGTCGACGTTTCGATTCCGAATCTGGAACCATCATCAGGACAAGTAGTCAATTCGTAAAGCTGCAGCTCTGGATTTAAATACTGGTTGGCGTAGTTTTATAATTAAATTGGCCAACTAGTCCTAGGTTCAAGGAAGGGAATTTAATAAATAAAAGATTATTTTTAAAAAATTAGGTTAAAATACATGTTTAATAATTGAAATATCTTTATTTAATTTAAAAGGTTTAAGATTAGGGTTAATGAAATAGGGCTTAAGGTAGGGCTTAAAATAGGGCATAAAATTAGTGTTAAAGATTTTTATTTCCAATTAAAAAATTTTAATACTAAGTTTAAAATAATTTAATTTCTAATATAATTTTAAGTTTTTTGATATATTTTTGTTTCAAATTTAATTTATTTTAAATTGTTAAAATATATTTATAATTTATAATTTAAATTATTAATAAAATATTTACAAATTATTTTTAATTTATTATTAGGTTAATAAAATTATTTATCAATTTTATGAATTGAAATAGGGCTTAAATTAGGGCACGACTAGTCCTAGGTTTAAGGAAGGGAAATTAATAAATAGAAGATTATAATTTGTTTTAAAAATTAGGTTAATGTTTAATAATTGAAATATTTTATTTAATTTTAAAGGTTTAAGATTAGGGTTTAAAATAGGGCTTAAAATAGGGCATAAAATTAATGTTAAAAATAATTTAATTTCTAATATAATTTTAAATTTTTGATATATTTTTGTTTCTAAATTTAATTTATTTTAAATTGTTATAATATATTTATAATTTATAATTTAAATTGTTAATAAAATATTTACCAATTATTTTTAATTTATTATTAAGTTAATAAAATTATTTAACAATTTTTTGAATTGAAATAGGGCTTAAATTAGGGCTTAAAAATAGTGTTAAAGATTTTTAATACTAAGTTTGAAATAATATAATTTCTAATATAATTTTAAATTTTTGATATATTTTTGTTTCTAAATTTAATTTATTTTTAAATTGTTATAATATATTTATAATTTATAATTTAAATTATTAATAAAATATTTTTAATTTATTATTAAGTCAATAAAATTATTTATAATTTTTTTGAATTATTAGTGAATTATTTTTAAGTTATTATTAAGTTATTTTTAAAAAAATTTACTTTAATTTTAATTTACTTCACTTTAAAAAACTAAGTTAGGCTAAGGTTTAGAGAGATTGGACTTGTCTATTGGACTTGTTTAGACCCTTGATAAGGGGGACCCAACTTTTGCTAACTTCAAAACCGCCATCTCTGTTAAGGTTGTTGGGATGTTTGATGATCTCTATAGCTTCCTTGAATCTTCGTTTAAAGTAGTGGTTCTCTTGTGCAAGCAACGAAGTTTCCTCAAGACAAATATGATGTTTTGACCTCTCCGAGTGTTCAGCTAAGGCAGAGGTGCGAATACGTTGGTTGCGGATATCAGCCCCATGTTCCCTTAATCTAACCTTAAGGGACCGACCATTTTCTCCAATGTAGTTGAGGCCACATGAACATGTAACCTTATATACACCTTTCCGTTGATGCTCCTCAACCTTGTCTTTAACAGTCCTCATTTTTTGCCTAATGGTTACTAGAGGTTTAAAAGCTGTAAGGATATCTTTCTTTTTCAGGATTTTGGAAACCTTATCCGTGACGCCTTGAATGTAAGGGAGATAAGCCCTCTTTTTGTCTTTGCGTTGTTGGGGGTTCTTTAGTTTACCTACGGGTTTTTTAAGGGTTCTCCTAATGTCATTTTCTTTATAACCGATGTTTTTGAAAACTCTAACCAGGTTGCCTTGTTCTTCTTTGAGATGTTCAGCATCACAAATCCTGGAGGCTCTTATAGCCAGGGTATTGATGATCCCCAATTTTTGAGCCGGATGATGATGAGAATCTGCCTCAAGATAACTATCTGTATGGGTTTTCTTCCTAAAGACCTTATGTCCCAGGGAACCGTCGGGTTTTTTGTATACTAAGACATCAAGGAAGGGGATGCTCCCATTATTTTCCACTTCCATAGTGAATTTAATGTCAACAGATTGGCTATTCAGATGCTCAAAGAATTTGTTAAGTTCTTGTTCTCCATATGGCCAAAGGACATTAGTGTCATCCACATATATTTTCCACATTTTCGGTTTCAAGGGATAGGATTCAATCGCCTTCTTTTCAAAATTCTCCATGAAAATATTAGCGACAATGGGTGAGAGGGGAGATCCGATTGCTACTCCACTTGTTTGTTCATAGAATTCCCCTTGGAAACTGAAGAACGTGGAGCGGAGACAAATTTCAGCGAATTTTGCTATCTCGGGGTCGATGACTTCATGAATGACTCTAATGGCTTCGTTTAAGGGGATCTTAGTAAAAAGACTCACAACATCAAAACTCACCATGATGTCATTAGGGTCAATCTTCTCTCTCGAAATCAATCGGACGAAGTCACTTGAATCTTTAATGAAGGACTCTGTGTGTCCGACTAGAGGACTTAAAAGTTTGGCTACAAACTTAGCAAGCTCATAGGTGGGGGAACCAATTGTATTAACGATTGGTCTTAGGGGGGCCCCTTCTTTTTGAATCTTAGGTAAACCATAAATTCTAGGGGTGACTTCTCCTGCCGGCATGCGGATTGTCCGGAAAAACCCTACAACAACTTATCTTACCATAGAAATCTACAAGCTGAAACTAGGAAGGTATTCTTTCGACACAATTTTCAGCACAAGTCTTCTTCTCTATATCTTCTGGATCATCATCGAGTCTTCGTCATCTTCAAGTCTTCTTCATTTTCAAGTCATCTTCATCTTCAAGTCTTCTTCATCATCGGATCTGGATCATCACTGGATATGGATCATCACTCGATCTGGATCATCACTGCTGGATCATCATCACTCGATCTGGATCATCATTGGGTCATCATCATAGGTGTTATCTCTTGATTCTTCTCATTATAGGAATCTCTACAGAGCCAACCCTTTTTCATGTTGGATGTACATCTACAGAACCAGTCCTTTTTCATATTGGATGTATCATCACACAGAGCTAGTCCTTTTTCATACTAGATGTGGCATCCACTCAAAGCTAGTCCTTTTTCATACTAGATGAGTCTTCACAGAGCCAGTCCTTTTTCATACTGGGTGTGGGATCCACTCAGAGCTAGTCCTTTTTCATACTAGATGAGTCTTCACAAAGCCAATCCTTTTTCATACTGGGTGTGGCATCCACACAGAGCTATTCCTTTTTCATACTAGATGAGTCTTCACAGAGCCAATCCTTTTTCATACTGGGTGTGGCATCCACACAGAGCTAATCATTTTTCATACTAGATGAGTCTTCACAAAGCCAGTCCTTTTTCATACTAGATGTGGGATCCACACAAAGCTAGTCCTTGTTCATACTAGATGTGTCTTCACAGAGCCAGCCCTTTTTCATGCTGGGTGTGGAATCCATACATACATCTAACAATGGAAGTAACCAATCCTCTCACCATGTCACAGCTCTTACATCCGACCATGGAAGGAACCAATCCTCTCACCATGTCGAAAGAGCGCATCACTTATATCTGACCATGGAAGGAACCAATCCTCTCACCATGTCAGAATGGCACAGCACTTACATCTGACCATGGAAGGAACCAATCCTCTCACCATGTCAGAAGGGCTCAGCATGGACATATCACTTCCTCTTGGGAGGAATCTCAATCTGTAGAACACCAATCTTCTCCCTGAAGTATTCAAACTTCACCCTAGTTAATGGCTTAGTCAACACATCAGCTATCTGTTCGTCCGTCGCAACATACTGGAGCTTCACTGCTCCTCTCTGCACCATATCCCTGATATAGTGATACTTGATATTGATATGCTTCGACTTGTCATGGAACACTGGATTCTCTGACAACTTTACACAACTCCGGTTGTCACAGTATATACAAGTAGCATCTAACTGGAGATCAAATAAATTAGACAGTAGCTTCCTCAGCCATACTGCCTCACAACTACCTGAACAGGCTGCAACATACTCTGCTTCAGTTGTACTCAGTGCCACAAAGGATTGCTTCCTGATAAACCACGAGATCATACCTGATCCCATACTGAAGCAACACCCTGAAGTACTATTCCTATCGATGGCACTTCCTGCCCAATTTGAATCAACATAACTCTCCAGGTTAATCTTCTGATCAGTCTTATACTTGAGCCCATAATCAACCATACCCTTCAGGTACCTCAGAATACGCTTTGCAGCAGTTAAGTGAACATGTCTCAGATCTGTCAAGTACTAGCTCAAGGTGTTCATAGAAAAGCAAATATCTGGTCTTGTGTTCGTCAAATACATCAAGGACCCAATCATCTAATGCTACATTGTGGCATCAACTGTCTCTGATGAACCATCACTCAATAGCTTTAGGTTTGATGCCATAGGTGTGGTTATTGCCTTGCATTCTATCATCCTAAATCTCTTCAGGATCTCTACTGCATACTTCCCTTGTCCAAGGAAGATTCCATCCGTAGTCTGCCACACCTCCATCCCTAGAAAATAATGCATCATACCCAAGTCCTTCATTTCAAACTCAGCAGCAAGCTTTCTCTTTGTATCAGTAATCAACCCATCCATACTTGTCACAAATAGA
>LPNX011022922.1:202779-270187 GCA_001517045.1 Pseudotsuga menziesii | reverse complement strand
GGGTTGCCATCTTCAACCTTGTAGTAAAGGTTGGAATCTGCTTTACTCTTGGTAAAGCCCAAACTGGATAGAAAGCTGTCAATTCTGTCGTACCATGTCATGGGTGCCTATTTCAAACTGTACATGGCTTTCTTCAATCTGCACACATGAGACTCCATGTCATGTGTCTCAAAACTGAGTGGCTGCTCAACATACACTTCCTCTTCTACTACACCATTCAAGAAAGCAGTCTTGACATCCATTTGGTGTATCTTCCATTTCATCACTGCAGCCAGAGAAAGTACTGATCTAATGGAAGTGTATCTGGCTACAGGTGCAAAGGTTTCTTCATGGTCTATTCCTTCTTTCTGTGAGAAGACGCGAGCAACAAATCTTGCTTTATATTTCTCTATGCTACTGTCTGCAGCATGCTTAATCTTGTAGATCCACTTGGAAGTTACAACTGACTTCCCTTCTGATCTTGGGACAACTTCCCAAACATCATTCTTCATGTTCGATTGATATTCTTTGATCATAGCATCCTTCCATTCTTTCCATTCTGTCACTTCTTCAACATTGGAAGGTTCTTTATCAATGAATTCACATAGCAATGCTACATAACTGGAACAGGATCTGGTCCTCTTTCTTTCTCTAAGATTCTCTTCTGGAACCCCATATCTTTCTGCATCTTGGATAATCTCTCGTACCCAAGCAGGTTTCCCCTTGTGAGGATTCTTCTCTTGAGGTGGATCTACAGGTCTTTGTGGTTCTTCAAATTCTCAATCTTCTTCTTGAGTTTCTTCATTCATGATTGTATCATGAGTTCTGGGAGCTTCTGCTTCTTCAGGTTCTTCAACAGGTTTCTTTCTGGATTTGATGTAGGCTGAATCTTTGTCAAATGTTGCATCCTTGCTGATATCAATATTCTTGAACCTTGGGAAGTATATTCTGTAAGCCTTCGAGCTTTCAGAGTATCCCACAAATATACCCTTCTTTCCTGAAGAATCTAATTTTGTTCTCTTCTCTCTTGGAATGTGTATGTACATAGGACAACTGAATATTCTAAGATGGATGACTTCTGGTTTCTTACCGAAGAAGAATTCTTCAAGAGTCTTGTTCTCGAGTACTCTATGTGGAGTATGGTTATGTACATACACTGATGTTCTGGCTGCTTCTGCCCAAATATGCATAGGAAGTTCTTGATCATGAGCATAGCTCTTGCAGCTTCCATGATAGTTCTATTCTTCCTTTCTGCAATTCCATTCTGTTGTGGATTATAAGGAGTGGACAACTCCCTCTTAATCCCTGAGTCTTTACATAGTTCCTTGAACTCATTCGAAGTGAATTCTCCACCATTGTCTGATCGAAAAGTCTTGATCTTATTTTCAGTGTGGTTCTCGATCAAGGCTTTGAATTCCTTGAACTTGTTGAATACTTCATCTTTATTCTTCATGAAGTAAATCCATGTCTTCCTAGAAAAGTCATCAATAAAATAAACATAGTATGCATACCCACTTACAGAATTTGATGACATTGGTCTGCATACATCGGAGTGGATGATTTCCAAGATTCCTTTTGCCTTGCTCTCGCTACTTGGAAATGTCTTCTTTGTATTCTTTCCTTTCGCACATCCTTTACAGGCCCCTTCATGTTTTGCTTGAATTTTTGGAAGACCTTCAACAGCTTTACTTGCAAGTGGTAGTGCTCTGTAATGCACATGTGCAAGCCTTCTATGCCAAAGTTCATTTGGTTCTACTGAGTCATGAACCAAATCGTGTTCTGGTTGGCCCTTCAGTTTGTATAGTCCTCCTTCTTGTTCCCCAATCACTATTGCATCGTCAAAAGTCTTTCCCTTTGGCCACATAAGAACTTGGCCATCTACAAAAGCAACCCTCATTCCTTTTGCATCCAATGCGGATATGGAGAGGAGGTTCTTCTTTAGTCCTGGAACAAATAATACATTCTACATCTTCAAATACTTTCCAGAGTCTAGTATATAGGAGGATTCACCACTACCTTTTATCGGATACTAGTAGTCATCCCCAAGGTTCACCTTGTGAGGTGACTCGTGTTCAGATAGCTTCACAAATGAATATTTGAATCCCGTCATGTGCTTGGAAGCACCATTGTCTATGAGCCAATCATTGCTTCCATGTGAAACAATTCCCGTAAGAGCGGATATCAACACATATTCTTCATCACTTGAAGAATCACTTTCTTGTCTGGTTCTCTTTATGGAAGGTTCATCATCCTCTATAGCATGAGCATGATGTCTTCTCTTACTTCCCTTCTTCTTCTTTGAATTCCCTTTGTTAAGACAGAATTTGGATATGTGACCTTTCTCATCACATGTGTAACATATAACAGTAGCCCAATCTCTTCTAGAGTGATAAGGCTTGCCTTTGGAGTGATGATGGTCCCTTTTGGTTTTCTTGGTGTGGGTGGTAAGAGCTTGATCTTCACTTCCCATATTTTCTTCTCAAGCTGTTATCCAAGCTTCTTCTTGAGAGCATTCTTCCCATAGTCTGTTGAACTTGACTAACTTATTTCTGGCACAGATCCCTTGAATGAAAGAGTCCCATGATCTAGGGAGACCATTCAAGGTGGTCATCACAATTTCTGCATTTTCCACTTCTTGATCTACTGCTTCCAGCTACTCCTTGATCTGAGAGACCCTTGTAAAGTAATACTGAATATTCTCAGCATTCTGGATCTTTACATTCTTCAATTGGTTTCTCAGAGTCATCTTCCTGTTTATGTTCTTCCCTTCAAACAATTTGGTTAGGGCATCAAACATAGCTTTAGGTGTCTTGAGGGAGGACACCTATGGTATGAGGTGATCCTTGATAGAATCAGCAATGATTCTCTTTGCCATAACCATCTTCTTCTTATGTAAGGCCTTAGCCTCATCTCCCTCTGGAACTGGAACCTCCTCACTAATATAGGAGTCCAACTCATTTTCTTCCAGGACCAGGGAGATCCTATACTTCCAGGCTCGGAAGTTATCAGCTCCCTCAAGCTTTTCATCAAGCTTGGTATGATGAGACATCTTAGACTGAGAACCTCAAATGGAAATACAAAATATTTAGATCTTACCAGGTCAAGATGTCGGATCTGAATTTGGAGATGAAATCCTGCAGTGTTGGTTCAGTAGCAAATTAGGGTTTTGATTTTCTGGAGTTCTGTCCACCCAAATGCCTTGAAATTTATCCCTAACTTTGATTTTGGGGAGGATATCAATCCAGTCCTGGGCTCACTGAAAAATTCCTCTTCCGTGAAAAGCCCTAATTTCCGGCAATAGTGTAGGGTCCAAAACTAAAAAACCTCAGAATTGGATTCAGCTTCGACAGAAATATGCGCCCTAAGGAAGAGAGTTGTTCCACCTTACTTTTGCTGAAAATCTATGGAGGAAGATCCACAAACTAGGAAGCCCTAGTTCCCGCAGCTGCATAGTGTCTTCTTCTCAGGTTAGCTCTGATACCATGTTAGTTTTTCTATCATTAAGCTAGCATAACATTAGGATCTTTAACTAAGAGAATAACAAGTACAACAATCAAACACAAGAGACAATGAACACAGTGTTTATCCTCGGGGAAACCATAAATGGTGAAAATCCTGCAACTTCCTCTGAGAAAGAATCAGCACCAAAAGTAGAACCCAAAACAGTAAGAGATCTCCCGACAGCAGTAACCTTCTTCTTATCTAGCTCCAGTGTCTTCTCCTTCCTCAACTATGCACTACACTTGAGTGTGTATAAGTTGTGTGATAAATAGAGAGTCCAGCTCTCTATTTATACTAATCCCGACATGACTAAAACCCTACTAGGGCCGACCTCACTAGGAGAATCTAATAACCCTGGTGCCCCGGAACTCCGGGGAATTTAACCCTTAGACAATAGGAGGGTTACCCACAATGACTTGACATGACTTGTTTACATTATAGATCTTCCCGATAGGAACATCGGGGCATGACATGACTCAAGTACATCCCGGAATAAACATCGGGTTACAATATATAAGAAATACAAGTGAAATACATTCAGAAGTTACATATACATCAACAAATACATCCTAGATTAAGCAACACTATGTTCTCTGGTCGCGGGCCCTTGCTGTTGTAAAACAAAATGCTAATACTGATCTATAACATAAATAAACCAAATTAAAACATATTATTTATAAAACTAAATAAACAGAAACTATACGAAGAGAAATATGAAAATGGTTTACTCTATTCCATCGTAATCTGGACACATGCTCCAAGTGTCCTCTCCTTTGGAATGGAGAAGGCACTCTTATTTATACATAATTTTCTTTGCGAATGAGACAAGATATTAATAAATTTATATCCACTTTTATCTCATATGGTTTAACCATTTGCAAATAATCAAAAAATAATCATCTCACAAATCTCTAAGATATTTAATAAGAAAACTTCCATGATTTAAATATGGCTGAGTGATCAACCATATTTGTTCAAAGGTTTAATAGGAAATTTGAATTTGAGGATAAGGGGCAACATTTGACTTTGTTGAAATCTTCAAATATGCTTGTACACATCACAAAACTCATCCAATTTTCAAGATTAAGTAAAAACATGCTATGTTTCCAACATTTAATCTCAAAATGTTAAAATAAATCCTTTGGAAAATAACAAGTCTAATCCCACATATAAACATTAAAATGGTCTTAATGCATGGTTACGGGAAGGCATAAAATGATTAAAAGTAAAGGGAAATGTGTGAAAAGACGATAAAAAGGATGGAAATTTGGTGACTCAATAAGACCAAAGTGCAAATTTTGAAAGATTTAACACGTGTCATGCGTAGATATTTACATGAATACTATGTGTTGACATTTGTGTCCAAACTCAAAGTTTGAATCAACTCATGATGGAAAGACCCAGGTCATGTGGTGGTGGATGTGATGGGAATGAGGGCTAAAGTCATGAAAATGATGCATAAAGTTGAAAGTAGTTATGAGAAAGTAGGTGAGAAAAATTAGGTTGATAACCTGGGCTCTAAGAATAACATCTTTCTTATTAGTAGTTCATTGTATATAAACATCTTTAAAGGTTCTAGGAAGAAGAAATTTCATGAACTAATCCAAGAAAAGCTACCAAGAAAAGGGGACCTTGCACATTCTCTTCTACATCACCACTCATGAATGTATTATATTATGTGAGTAGATTAAGTTGTCTAATCAAAATTATCAAGGAATTGAATAATAGTCTTTTGTCTAATGGGTGATTGAAAGTGATCCAAAAAAATATGAAGCCATAGATACTAAAGTAAATAAAGAACCACCTTTTTTGTTCATATACCATCTGGTCACTTTGTCCATGAGGGTATGCTAGAAAATCCCAAGTCTAACACTTCCATATTTGATATTGTTCTAAGACCACTAAATATGAAACAATACTATATGATTCAATCGTTTTTTTTTCTATATTCCCCCCTAAACTTAAGAATGTCCAAGGGACCTAGTAGGAATAACAGGCCAAGTCACATTATGATAAATAACATCATTTGTTAACCACAACAAGTTTAAAAGGCTAAGTTCAATTATCAAAGGAAATGTTTTAGGCGCTCTACCTCTACCTCTAGGTGGAGGAGGGGGAGTGGGGATGCTCTTCTTGAAGCATTCCCTCTAAAAGAATTACCTTTTGAAGAGCCACAACTAGGACTAGACATGTTGGGCCCTAGTAAAGTGCCACTAGGAACCTGTTTAAGAGGGTAAAACAACCCAATGAATGGAGGAGATACTCCTTGTAATATAAGATAATGTATAATTAGGAAATTTTCTTAGACTATAAGGGTTGAATAAATAAGTCATTTTGTTGGATTACATAGAGTGACTAAATTAGACATTCAATTAAACTACAAGAATCAACTTCTTCTTCTTGTATTCTAATATGACATCTAATTAATGGTTTTCTTTTAATCATAATGGTTGGTTTTCCTCTTTCTATGATTGTTGTTGCTATAACTTATTAATGTTTCATTTATTCAAAATAAAAAATAAATAAAATAAGAAAAAATAATGAAATAACATTCATTTTCAAGTTTTCAACACATTAACCAAGTTATGTTACATTTTCACTAGTAAACAATATGTTACACTTGAGCATGAAGGTTTTCATAGTGATTCATAATTATGCTAAGATTTTTTGGAATTACAACATGTTTGAGTACTTTATAAATGTCCAAATATTTATAGTGTACAATCTACCCATCATCAAGGGATCGAAATAGAGCTTAAGAAATATAGAAAAGAGCGAGACCATAATTCAAATAAATAGGATACATGATATCTAGTTGTTAGGATAAGTTATTAATATAGAAGAAAGATAGGTCAAAATCATAAAGGAAATTGTTACTTAATGAATAGTATTTAAAGAATAAGGCTAAATGTTCTATGAATTTGAACTTTTCCTTTTTACCATCATCTGAATCTGACTATGCAATATTTTCCAAATTTGTAATTTTGGACTAATAAAATTGTTGTTTTGAATGTAAACATGGATTCATCACTCTCGAATACATATACTACAACCAAAGTGTAAAATGATCACATTTTATATATTCAATTCCATCAATCTAAAATAATTCTTTGCAGATTTTAGGCTAAAATAATGGTTTTCCCTTCTCGTTATTTTGAGTGTTGAAAACGTTCAAATTCATGGAATATTTAAACTACTACATATTTAAAATGAGGATGACCATGTCAAATTCAATATGGGTAATATGATGCTTATCGAAGAAATAATAAGGGTAATTAACCTTTCCTCCTTCTATTTGGATCACTCTTCCATCAAACTTCTTCAAAAATGATTAAATTTTACCATTGGTCCTAACCACATTCCCATTGGGGTCAATATTTGTTTTATAGAATCCATTACTCAATGCCTTCCCTCTCACTGGGAAGAGGAGATTAGCTAAGATTACATGAAGATCCTTCATTTTGAAAAACTCCCCAAACCTAACCCTCCCAAAGAAGAATTTATTTACCTTCGAAGGCTTAATGAGAACCCCAATATTGTTATTGTTAAAGCCAATAAGGGTTATTTTTTTGTAGTTATGAATTTTATTATGAAGCTAAATTAATGGAGAATTTGTCCCTTTATTATTATAAACATCTTGCTAAGAATCCCATTAACAAACTACTAAACTCATCATTGATGCCATTAAAATCCCCATCCCTAGATCCTTTTTAAAAAAGTGCATTCTTCCTCACAATCCTTTGTGCAACCTAAAATACATAAGAAATATGATCTTCTTAGACCCATTATGAATGCTATAGGAGCACCAATGTATGCCCTAGTTAGATAAGTAGTTATTAAACTTCAATATTTTATTAGCCAAGTCCCATCCTTTGTGAAATATTGCTTTGATTTTATCCATAAATTCATAATCTATGTCTCAATGATTGAGATGTTATGGTTAGCTCTGAGGTTGTATCTTTATTCACCAAAATATTGATCCTCGAAGCCTTTGACATCATGCCATTAAAGAAAATGTGAGTTTTAAATGGGCCTCCTAAGAAAAATAATAAAATAATAGTTAAAATAATAAATAATAGTTACGAATTTTGAAGGAAAATAGACAAAAACTACTTTTTTTTTCTTCTTTTTCTTTTTAACTTATCCCCCTATTTTTTTACCCAAATTTCAAGTGGGAGCACTCGTTGGATGCAAAATTCCCCTTTTTCACTATTTAAAAACTTTTACCTTGTATTTTGATTAATAAACTTGACCTCTTCTCTTTTATTTTCCATTGTTTTTCTATATTATTTCTTCAATAAGTTTATAGGTGCTTAGCCATCCTCATTTCTTCCATATTTTGAATTTGACTTGGCCATCCTCATTTCTTCCATATTTCGAATTTGACTTGGTCATCCTCATTTCTGCCATATTTTGAATTTGCCTTGGTCATGCTCATTTCTTCCATATTTTGAATTTGACTTGGTCATCCTCATTTTTCTTTAACTAATTATTTCATCTATTGATTTTAACATATCCTTTTCCTATATTAATAACTTATCACTAACTTTCACCTATAACATATCTCATATCCTATTTATTTGAATTAAAATTTTACACTTTGTCATATTTCTCAATTTTGTTTAGATCCCTTATAATGAGTGAAGTGGTTCTATAAAATATTAACACAACTATGTTACATTTTACTATGGAATAATAAATAAAACTTGCATTTACCATACAACATGAAAAATGGATATTAATCATGAAATAAAAAAATTGATTGAATTAGACCATGAATGTAACAAATAAGCCTTGAACCTTGTAATTTTTTGTTTGAAGGAGGAGGCTAAAGACGATACACTAGCGTAATTAGGGAAAAAATACTTAATAAACTGCAAATTGAAACGACTTGTCTCACAAAAGCAAAGAGGTTGGGAAAAATAATTGAGAATAAAGACAGGATGATCCAAGTTAAGGTTATCTCTAAAGACCATAAATTCGACATACTCAGTAAAACCTCAAGTCTAAAAGGATCAAGAATAAATGAGAATCGCATTCCAGAAGATCAAGACAACCTAAGATAATAAGTTCAAAACGTAAAAGAATCCAAGAAGGAAGGAAAATGGGCACTAATTAGAAATAGAAAGGTTTTTATCCGAAGATAAAGTCCAAAAAGATAATAATAAATAGGAATTTGGGATGCTCTAGATCCTCTCTTGGAACTGTTAGGTCTTTACATGGAATAGAGGTCCCAAGTTAATTTGGATTTCAAATGAAATTGATATTATATTACTGGTTGAAACTTGGGATCATGAAGAATCTAAGGTCCCCAAAATAGAAGGATTTGTCTTATGGTCGCTATGGAACAAGCGATCTTATTGCCAAGGAATTGGAGGCATGGCTTTTAAGAACATTTCCCCTCGTGTTAGGCTCTATAAGAAGGATCCATTCAAAAAGTACATATGGATGGAGATTACAACTATTAATGCCAAAAAAACCTTTATAGCAATTTGTTATTTTGCGCATATCAATTCTATCTTTTGTAAGAATACCAACTTCGATAAAAACATGTCCTTATAATGGCATTAAACATGGTATTTATAGTTTAAGAAATAAAGGAAATATCCTCTTAATGGGTGACTTTAATGCATGAACTACTAGTAACCTAGATATTCTCTTAAGCAATGCTTCCAACTCTAATCCTCTATGGTTAGATGAAGACCTTACTTTATCCAAGAACTACAAAATAATTAATGAAGATTTAGGGGGGATTTATTTGTTTCTAAGCTAACTAAGCTTTGTAGTGCTCAACCCTAATTATTTGCAACAATCTTATGAAATAGCCTAGTTCTATCCAAATGATTTGCATTCATGGGCTTAGGAGTAGTGTGGTTGACTATGTCATTTTTTATATTCCTTTAAACAAACAAATAATAAATTTTGACACTTTAAATTACCATGAACCTGACTCGGATCATAGACCTTTAATTGTAACTCTCAACTTTGTTTTGTGTAGTAGTCCCATAGAAACAAATTCTCATAGACAAAAGTACTTAATCTTCAACAAAAGTAAAGGTTATATTTTTTTAATGATTTAAATAATAATATGTTTCATATATCTAGTTAGGGAAATATGCAATACCTTTATCATAATTTATCTACAAATCTCGCCTCTTTCATTAATAAGTTCTCTATTGAAGTGTCGTATAAAAACGTAAATAGAATGATCAATCCTTGGTATGACAAATAGTGTAAAATCACAAGAAGAGAAATCAAAGTATCTATTGAGGAGTCCCTAAAAATTGACAAAATAAAAAGGTACAAATCCCTAAATAAAAGAAACAAATGACCTATATAAATAATAAGTAGGAGAATCTTTTACACCTCTAAGATGGGTCCTAAGAAATTATAGAGACAAATTATAACTCGCAAAACTAAAGATAATAATATGATGATATCAAAGGATTGGAATTCCTATATTAAGAAGCTTTATGATTCAAATGATGTCGTGAACAACATTCAACCCCTTTTTATGGAAGATGAAGTTTTTTTCTTTTAATTAAGCGCCTTGGGAATTGGAAAGCTAAGGACATCGAAGGCTACTAGGTCGAAATCCTGAAAATTGGGGGGTCGGTCTTCATCCCTCACGTCCACAAGATCTTCAATCTAGCAGTCAAGAAAGGATTCCCTAAACCTTGGACTCAAATACTTATTGTACCCATTTTTAAAAATGACGATAAAATAACCTTTCTAATTAAGACCATTATGATTAACCCTCTCTTAGCATAATTATATGGTATTATTTTGGAAAATAAGATCATCATATGTCTAGAAATCTAGGGTAAAAGAGATAAAGGGAAATCATGTATTTTAAGGTATCATCCCACCATAGACCACCTGATTACTCTCGGGATCATTGCAGAGGAATGTTGCAATAATAAGCTCAATCTCATTTTCTTCTTTATGGACTTTAGGAAATATTTTGATATAGTTCCTAGAAATAACTTGTGGAAAAGGTTAGAAGAGTTAAAGGTTCATTTAGAATTGAGAGACATTGCAATAAGGTTGTACAAGAATTTCATTTCCAAGTTTGCGAACATTGAGGGTTGGTCGAAAGATATTGATTGTAATATATGAGTTAAACAAGGCATCCCCCTCCCCCCTGCCCTTTTTGGTATATGCATTGATAAGTTAGAAGGTTGTTTAGTAGAGACGGGTTGCATTGGCATGACGTTAGCATGAATTGTCATCCTCCTCCTTCTTTATGTTGATGATATTGTTCTTCTCGCAATATATCCTTGTGATCTTGCTAAGAAATTAAGAATTCTCAAGGGTTTATGCTATGGTATGGGCATTCCCATTAACACCAACAAAACCAAAGGTAGGTTGATAAAATCTAATAATGTCACTTATACTCATTTTTTTATGATAATAACAACTTGGAGGAAGTGAATTCCTACATATAAGTTGGGATTGATATCCATCATAAGCTTAACTGGAACTACAAAATTGAGAAAGGGATCAATGGAGGGTGGAAAGCTTGTTTTAGTCTTGAAAACAATTGCAAGTCGACAAGCCTTGTGATGTGGGATTAAAATAAAATCCTCTCTGAAACTCTCATTGCTCCCATTTTCCTGTATGGGTGTGAAATTTGGGGTTGTGGCCTCTCTAGAGAATATTGGAGAAGGATTGCTCAAATCCATAAGCTTTTCGTAACTTACAATCTTAAAATTTAAAGCAATACGCCATATCCTATTATTTTGATTAAAGTGCATCTTTCCCCCATTGAGAGCATAAATATGACTAGGTAGCTAATGTATAAGAAAAAAATAAATAACTTGGGAGACTAAATACTTTCAAAAATTGCTTTAAATTCCAGCCAAAACCACCTAAGGCTCAAATGAGGTTGGCATAAATATGCCATGTCATGGTTAAAGATGTGGGGGATTGACAAAAAATTCAGTCACCAAAATATAGATGATATTAAAAATATTATTACTTCGAAGTTTCGAGAGAAGTTGTGGTGTGATAAAAAAATTAGAGGATAAAAGAAAATTAAGATATTACAAGGAAGTCATTAACCCTAATCTTGGAGATCAAAATGATTTCTCTGTTTTAACTGGCGTAAAGAAGAATATCCACATAGCTAAAATAAGAACGAACTCTCATGAGCTACATAGTGAAATAAGGTGTTGGGACTTTCCTAAAACTCTGTGGGATTAAATGATCTATCATCTTTGTGACACTATAAGTGTTGAGGATGAAAAACAATTCCTTTGAGATTCCCCTGTGCACACCCACATAATATCTCAGTTTCAAAATTTTGGTTACAATACAAACTTGCTCGACCTTCTATCTCATCAAAATTATAATAATTTAGGAAGACTCCTCTCTAAGCTTTTTTAGCACAGAAATAAATCTCTAGAGAAAACTAAGTAGTTCATTACTTTTCTTTCTTAAGGTCTGATAAATTTAAAGTGGTCTAAGTGGGAATTAACTATCATCATCATTTTTTCCTCATAAAAATTATCAATAGTTTCAAATTATTGAAATCACATGTGTCAAGACCAAGGGGCCTTGCTTTAACATGTGGTAACTTTTACCTACCCTGTCCTCATTAGGATATGAATCAAAAGTTTGATTAAATCAATTAATTAAACTACCATATGATTAGATAACTTCATTAAATTACCATCCGTTTTACAAAAAATAAAGCACTAAGAAGCTTTCTCTATGACTAGCATATCAAAATGGGAAAGTCACATCATGTATCTTGCCTACAATAGGAATGGAACAAATTTATCCTTTAAAGATTAAAAGTCTAGATTTTTCCTAGTACTGGTCCTGGATCATGCTCCACCAATTGATATCTTGTAAATTCCCATCATGCCAAAGCCCAAATCTAGTGTGGAGACCATCTGTGGAAAGCCTATGAGCCTCTGTATTTGTCTCTCTAAAGATGTGCTAAAAATAAATTTAATTAAAAGATCCAAGTAGTATTTTGATTTCTTTGAGGAGAGGTATGGAAAATATGTTCTTGTGAGGTCTTCTATTTTTTTCCATTCAATAACTAGTTGTGAATCCCCAAAAACTTGTAGCTTTTGTACCCCATGAGACACAACAAGGCCCAATAGAATTTTGAGTGTTATTAATTTAGACATATTATTTGAGCATGGACTAAGACCTACTTTGAATTTAGTCCATTTAGTATCATTTATATAGAGGATTCCCATTTCTCCCCTAATATTTAGGGTTCCCTAGTATGCTCCATCAAAATATGCCCATGCTCCATATTTATCTATGCTTTCTACCTAGATACTCCTTTGGGTATTATCATAATGTACCTGAGGAAAATATTTCAGGATGGTAGGAGCCTTTGATGCATAAACATAAGGTGGAATGAAATCATTGCAAAATATTGCTATGTTCCATGCCAACCAAACCCACCAGATCAAAAAAACAAGTAGTGCCATAAACTGTTTTTAGGCTATCTTTTTGGACCATGAATCTAGTGATTTTGGTATGTTGTTACTTGTCCAAATAAAAATATAACCAAAAATCCAAGAGGCATGAAAAAGAATCTGAACCATATAATAACAGTTGATTAACATGTGGTCCACAAATTATGAGTTGGCTTTGCACAAAGGACATCTACTGAGCCGTAACCAAACCTTGTGTCGTAAGTGATCCCATGAGGGGAATTTTTTGTTCAAGGCCATCCATGTAAACATCTTGTTTTTAGGGGGAATCGTAGCGACCAAATGAACTTGTGCCACCAAAGAAACTTATTCTGAACTTCCTCTTCTCTTAGGAATTTGTATCCCATATTTGGGGTGTATTTTCCTCCAGTAGGGTTCCTAATCCCTAATATTTCATCTTCCTTTTTTCATAGTCTATCATGACTATTTTGAAGAGATTTTATGTAACCATTCCATACGGAAAACTCAACATACATAAAACTAAAATGTTCACCAAGGATCCAAGCCTAATTGAGAGTAGTGTTGTCTCTATCATTCCCTAAATGGGATAAATGAATGTACCCTTAGTCCCTAAGATCAAGTACCATATCCTTCAAGAGTAAGAACTTCCCCCACATCATACCCATGGGTTCGATCGGATTCTAATTTTGTCACTTAAGCCTATATGCCATGCAAGCCACTCACCTATGAGATCAAAGGACATAAGGATTTCCTTCCAAACAAAAAAGATGTTGAAAAAATATTTAACTCCTCCGCTTAATGATTCTAGAATGTTCATGGGGTAGATATATTTATGTTTCATAATTGAAACCCATAAGCCATTACCTTTCACGATCCTCCAGAGTTTCTTAGCTGCTAGGGCCTGTGCAAAAAATTGGAGGTTTTTTAAACCCCAACTGCCAAACTCCTTTGGTAAGGCTATTTTTTCCCATGCTTCCTGTTTGTGCCAGAAATTGTTTCTAAGGCCAGAGAAACAAGCCAACACACACTCAAGATAAACTTCAATAAAACAGATTAGGTTTAGCGTTTCTGCAATGTTTTAGTGGTTGTAAACTTTTGGAGAAAGACAGGGAATGCATTCATGAGCAAAGTAGTAACTAAATCATAAACAGAAAATGATAAAGATGCATAATATATCACACAAGATCCAACAAAAACACTATGCTGAGGTTCATTCATAAAGGATAAGCATCACCAGCAAATACACATTAACCAGTAATGAATATATCAATTAAGAAACTAAACAAGTTCAATAATGAAGCCAACACAGAAAACTGAAGGGGAACAAGGTCATATATTTCATAATTTCATCACCAAATGCATATGAGAGTCTTGGTACTTAACTCCTAAACAAGTCTGAAGACAAAAGCAGTTTGAAGACCTCCTGTAGCTCCCAAAAATCAGAACCCTGCTAATGACTCTCTAACCTCTCTAAATAGTGTTTTTTACAAAAATTAGTTAGGTATCAAAAACCCTAACTGCCTCCATCAACTCGCTGAGGTAAAGTAAAATGTACAAAGTTACAAAATTACAAAATATGCTAAAAATAGTAAATACTAACATATGTGTTTATCAACTAGTGACAACAAATAACTAAATGGACAACTAACTCATAGCTTTTTCGTTGCCTCAGCTAGCAGGGCAATGCCATCTAGTGCTTGATCCTTCCTCTTAGTTTTCTTCTTCTCCTGCTTCAGGTTAGTTATCCTTTTAGTGAGCTTCTTTTTTTCCTGCTGCAAGTTCTTTATTGAGTTTTCCAACTCTGTACAGTGTATGTCAGTAGTTCTTTTCCTCTTGAGAACCTCTTTGGATACTTCTGACAGCTCCTGGAAATGATTATGGACATCCTACAGTTCTTCTATAAGCCCTCTGTTAACCTTCATTAACCCATCATTAACATCTTGTAAGTATTTCATCTGTTGCTTATACTGCTGAATACTTTCCTCCAAGTTTTCTTTATCAAAACTAGGGATCTCAGGTATGTTTGCATCCTTTATTAACCAGTCTGAGAAATCAGTAGGAATACTAGGCTCTTTTAGAATTCCTGCTTCCCTAAGTATAAGCTCATCTTCTTCTTCCCACTCTTGATTTTCAACAGGACATATTTTAGCTTTCTCTTCTTGCTGCTGTCTTAAAAGTTTATTTTTTATCTCAAGAATTATTGCAGACAATTCAGACTTGGGCTACCCAAACTCTTTTACAGACTGTGATCCTTTCAGCTTTGCAGGCTGAGAAGAAGAAGGTTTAGCAATTGATTTCCCTTTGCTTTTACTGTCCATTTTACCAATTTCTGTCTCTTCATTTGAGGAAGTATCAATCAAGACAGTCTCTTGTTTGGAATTCAATTTTGGATTAAGCAACCTCTTCATATTCCATTTTAGTTTATTTGTTGGCCTGGTTTTAGGCCTCCAATATGGGGTTACAGTCTTTTTCTTCTTCTTATTAGGTTTAGCTGCTTTGATCTCTGAAATGAAGAATTCTCCACAGGTTTCATGCTTGCCTTCTGCTTTATCAATGGGCTGATCTTCTTCCAGTAAATATCCCTCATCATCGGAGAGAATGGTGAGTGGACTTATCTATTGGGCTTGAAAATCATCTTCAGGCATATAAACCTTTTCTATAACAGTAGCTCTAGGTTCCTTGGAAACTGCTGTTGGTCTCAACTGTTGCCTATGCTGTAATTCTTCTTCTGAAAACAGTGAATATCTTCCTACAGTACTAACTGAAAACACCTTGGGTTTACTATCAACCTCCACATGCTCTATTGCATTCTCAACTTCAACATCTTCTTCGTCTTCAAGTTTGGCTTTCTAACCTAATTTCTTCATCATTACCTTCCCTTTATCTGCTTGCCTCTTAGGCTGTTGATCTTCCTGTTTTAGATGGAAACCTGACCAAAAAAGAAAGAAGTCCCAACTTTTACCTTCATGTTGCAAAACAGTGCTAATAATTAACTTAATCAGCCCATGATGAAAGATGGAATGAGAGGAATGATTCATATGCCCTTTGACCCTGCTAGCCATTTTTTGCAAGCTCTTCAATAAGAAAAATGGAAGGTTCTTCCTGGACTGTCCCGCCATATGTTGCAAAAACCTAAAATGATACTTAAACACATAAGCATACCTGCCCTCGCAAGTAATGTAACTCTGCAAAATTCTAATTGGTTCAACCCATTCCTTTCTGAAATTTTGAATAAGAATGCCTTTATTCCAGTCAGGAGTGACATTTGGTAATAGATATCTATGAGGATCAAAGGTAAAAGGCAATTTCTTAAACCATAATTCACCTTCATTGCTAACCCCTGTGCCTTCTGCAATCAGCTCTACTGTCATCCTGAACTTAAGAGTATCAAAGGTCACCATGTCATCTTTTAAACACTGTGCAAACTTGCAAGAAACTTCAGCATTATACCCATTTATTCTTTTAAAGAACTCAAGCCAACCAGCCTGTTGAAATAATTCAACACATCCAGGGAGCTTTTCAATCCACTCTACATCAATTGGTTCAGCTCTGTTAATTTTACCACTCTTGCCCATTTTCCTTCAGAGGATGAAACTGTATAGGTTTTATGATTCAATTAATAATCAGTCAGGTGACTGTCTCTGTCTCAAATCCTTCAGGTTTCAAAAACATCTCTTTTTGCTCTTCTCTGTCTGCTGCTTTGTTTTCCTAATAAAGATTAGGTTTATCATAAGCATAAGAGACTTAGGTCATTTGAAATCTTCCAAACTCCTCACTGCAACTAGTGACTGTCATGCAATTTAATTGTTCTATTGGCTGTCCATCTTCAGCATGTAGAATAAGCCTGTATATTGGTATTCATAACCTGCCAGAACCATATATAAACCACCTCTACACTAAAGAATCACAACTGTCAACCTTTAGACTAAACGCAGCCTGTAAACCATCTTAAACATAATCCATTGTCAGTTCAGTAATCTCAGGTATCAAACTAACAGTAGATCTTCTTCTGGTTTCAAACCTGCTGCTTCTTTTAGCTTTCAAAAACAGTGAACTTCAAAACCTAGAAAAATTAGGTATTTAGGCTATATGGGTTTTCACACTATCTGAAATGTCTATGTCCCTCATCTCATGTTGTACCAGCAGCAGTATCAAATTTGAATCATCATAATCTACATTGCATTTCAACCCAACCTTTTTCGAACTTGAACAAATGAACAGTTCCAACATAAGGCTATTTTTCAGTATTCCACTCCACAGAACATTTCAAAATGACTCAAGCAGTTATTTTTTTGGTCGAAATATCATTTGAGTGCATAATTTATCATTTCCTTTGATCAATTTGGATTAAACGAACCCCACCAAAAAAGCCCCAAATTTGCAGTTATACTGGCTTATCGTGGAATACCTGACTGTAGATGCTTTAAACCGCTCTCCATGCCATTTGAGTAACGGCCTGAAAACTACAGGTGTCTCTCCAGGTCCAATTTAACTCCAGGTGTCAAGATGAAGAAGCCCTAGTTTTCTGGGCGACTATGAAAACCTGCACTATCTCTGCAACTGTAATCTCCGTGTTTTTAGGCAGGCACCATCATTCTATTAAGTCCTCTATCATCAAACATGCATGCATGTAACAATTCACTTCGCATTAGACCAAATTATGCTACTACCTGTCAGGCTCAACTGCATTAGGGGTAATGATAACCACGTTTTGCCTCACGACCTGGAAACACTTGGAATCATGATACTTCTGGAGTTCACACGTAGCAAACAACTCATAGCATGGGATTAGTCACTCATCATTTGAAATCGTGACAAAATTTTGCTAGAAAACCGGGAAAAATGAAGGTCGCGATATTCTTGCAGCGAGCTTCATTATTTTTTTACCCCAGTGCTACAAGAATATCTTAAGTTCTATTTTCTCGATGTTTTTCAGCTTTTAGGCATTTTGAATGCAGTTTAAAAGTTGTTTGAAGTATGACTAATGCAGGACCATGCTCAAAATGCTATTTGTGACCACATCATTTAATAATATGACCTTTTAAAACCTTTTAAGACCTAAGGGAGGAAAAAAAAATACTCTAAAGGCAAAAAACTTAAAAATTAAAGTCAATACCCAAAAGCTCCTATGGTAATTGAAAAGATAAAGTCAAAGAAATAAGAAAACTTGATCAAAAAGGTAATCAAACATGAAAAGGTAAGAAACAAAATCCTGACATAACATCTGGCTCCAGCTGTGGGATGAAGTCCTCCCTGTGAGGCTTCAAGAACCTGTAGACCAGTGCCTTCTGTCTTCTATCTACCTATCTGCGAAACTTCCATTGGGCTATGGAGTCTTATTAAACTTCACTCACACCGGTATGTACAATGAAAAGTGAAAATGCTCTTATAAACTATAGAAATGCTTGAGGAATCGCCCATTAACAGGGTTGGACAACTCCTCACCTTCCAAGGACTGCAAGATAAAAGTATTGTTCGCCAAAACTTTTGATACTATAAAAGGGCCAAACCAAATATTGTCAAACTTACCATGCTTACCCTTTTGCTCATTTCTTGCATCCCACCTTAGAACCATATCAACAACTGAAAAGGTATTTTCTTTACTATTTCTGTCAAATCTGCTTTTGATCTTGGCTCTGTACAGCTGTGCTTTTTCATCCACCTTCTCTCTACTTTGCTGTAACTCTATCATTTCAAAGATTCTCCTCTGCATATCATCTGGTTCCTCTTGAGCATTCTGGAGAAATTTCATCACTGGAATCCCTAAATGAACAGGGAAAACTGCCTCTGCACCATATACTAACTGATAGGGAGAAGTCCCAATGGCCTGCTTCACTGTAATCCTGTCTTCCCACAATGCATATTTCGACATTGAATCCCAAGACCTTTTGTTATGCTTGAGCAGTTTCTTGATGCTCTAAATGATGTTCTTGTTAGAGGATTCAGCCTAACCATTTCCCTGCGGATAATAGGGAGTTGAATGCTTCAATATGATGCCATTTCTTTCACAAAAGGTCACCATTGCTCTGGATTTAAAAGCCTTTGCATAGTCTGTTATTAATCTCTGTGGACAGCCAAACCGGCTCGGGATATTTTCCTCAATGAAATCCATGGTTACCTTATCTGTAGCATTCCTTGTAGGAATGGCTTCCACCCATTTTGTGAAAAAATCTGTTGCAGTGAGAATCCAGTGATGCTGTCCTGAAGATGATGGATTTATTTCTCCAATAAAGTCCAGACCCCGTTGTTGAAAAGAGGCATTGACTGCAATAGGTTTCAAAGGCAAAGACAATAATTTCTGCTTACCAGCAAATTTCTGACAAGGAATGCAGGCTCTTTCCTGCTGGTAAACATCTGTGAACAAGGATGGCCAATAATATCCAGCTCGTAAAATTTTGTAAGCTGTTGCTTTCCAATATTTATGCCCTCCACAGGCACCTTCATGGGATTCTGAGATCACTTCTCCTATTTCAGATTGGTCCAAACATCTGAGCAAGATACCCCCTGGATCCTTCCAGAACAATTGATCTTCTACCAAACAATACTTAGTAGCTTTGAGTTTCAAAGATCTAGCGGCCTTCTTGTCTAAATGCTCAGGACATTGCAGAAATAACAAAAAATGAACAATGTCTGCATACCAGGTAGATGCTGAGTAGAAATCCATGATCTTCTCTTTCTTCAGAGCTGCTTGATCTTCTTCTTGAGCTATTTCTTCATCCATAACGTACAGTCCCAAATCCTGACAATTTGATTCAGCTAGCAGCTTGTCTAAACCCTGTCCCTTGACAAGCTTAGTAGGTCTGATCTCCACATCATACTCCATAATTTTTGCAATCCATTTGCCTCTCTTCCCTTCACTATCAAGCTGTGTTAAGACATCTTTCACAGCAGCATAAGCTTGCTTCTCCAAAATTTTGTCACTTAAGCGTATATGCCATGCAAGCCACTCACCTATGAGATCAAAGGACATAAGGATTCCCTTCCAAACAAAAAATATGTTGAAAAAATATTTAACTCCTCCTCTTAACGACTCTAGAATGTTCATGGGGTAGATATATTTATGTTTCATAATTGAAACCCATAAGCCATTACCTTTCACGATCCTCCAGAGTTTCTTAGCTGCTAGGGCCTGTGCAAAAAATTGGAGGTTTTTTAAACCCCAACCGCCAAACTCCTTTGGTAAGGCTATTTTTTCCCATGCTTCCTAGTGAAGAGAATTTTTCTCATTTGCACCTTTCTAAAGAAAATTATAGCTGATCCTTCTAATCTAGTTGAGGAATGCTTTGGGTATAAGAGATAAGAGAGTCAACATACTGGTATGGATTCCAGCAATGCCTTCATCAATTCTAGCTTTACACGTTTGGAGATCCATTTTGTTACACCAAAGAGGAAGGATTTTCTCCACTTTACCAATGATCCAACCCCAATGCTCTTGATTGTAGTCATTTGACTTAAGTATGAAACCAAGATACATGAGTCACTCCTGTAGGTCTATAAAGGAGAAATTGAAGATATTATTCAGCTAAACAATATGGTCATATATCAGGTTCAAGAAAGATACTAAAGACTTATGTTCAATAAAAACCATCCCTATTTCGTTTGAGAAAAACAACAAGAATTCTTTCAACTTTATATCCTCCCTTCTAGATCCATCGTAGAACAACAAAATGTCATCAACAAATAAAATGTGGGTAACATGAACAAATATCCCAATTTTAATGCCATTATAAGAACCGGTGGACTTAGCATGTGATAATTTGGCTCAAACCTTCGGCTACTAGCATAAAAAATAGTGGAGAGAGAGGGCATCCCTGTCTAAGGCCTCTCTCAGGTCTAAAAAATGGAAGCAAATCCATTGATTAAAAAAACAAATGAAGCAGTTTGGATGCATGCCATGATCCAATTGACTAAATCGAGGTGGAAACCCACCTACAGCAATATGATCCAAAGGTATAACTAGCTGGCCCTGTCATATGCTTTAGACAAGTCTACCTTGATCACCATGGTAGATAACTTTTTAGTTTCGGTTAAATGGATGACCTCATGTGCCACTCTAATGGGATCATGTATTTATCTATCATGTAAAACAAAAATATTTTCTTGAGAGATAGAGGACAATAGCATGACCTTGACTCCCCTAGCTATGGCATTATTAATATTTTATATAAATAATTGCACAAATATATGGGTTTGTAACCCTCTAGTTGATTTGGGTTGTATGATTTAAGTATGAGGGAAATGAAGGTGAAATTAAAAGTTGATAGGATTCTACCCCTTTGTCTTGATTCTTCAACTACAAGGAGGAGATCCTGAATGAAAAGTTCTGTAAATCCTTTGAAGAAATCCAGTGGCCACCGATTCAAACATGGTCTTTTATCCTTTTGAAGGGAGTGTATGACTTATTTTAGCTCATCCATAGCCACCTCCTCCATGAGTGATGTATTTCCTTTATCATCTACATATGATGAGAAATATGAGACCATTATGATCAGATCAACCATGGATTCCCTAGAATCGTCTTTGAACAAATTTGAGAAGTATGTTACACCTTCTTTTTCCAGACCTCTAAAGCCAGTGATCTCATTCCCATTTTCTTCCTCAATATTCTTGATATAATTAACCTATTTTCCATTATTGACATGATGGTGAAATTCTTTTGTGTTGTCATCTTCTTTTTTAAGCTAAATCACCTTGCTCTTAAGTCTCTAGGTTGCTTCATTTTCATCAAGGATTTTCCTTCTTTTAATTTCAAGATTGAAAACTTCCTTTTTTTCAACTCATCCTTGAAGCCTGTAGCTTCTGCTACCACAAGACAATCAAGGGCCTCCTTTGTCTCCCCTATGTCTCATTCCATCCTAAATTTTATGGTGGCTGCCCATTTAGTTTATAATTCCTTGATAGGTTTTAGATTATGGAGGAATTGTACATTGGTTGAGAGTCTAGTAGAAGAGTCAAAATGCACCCAAGTGACCTTTAACATATGACCATATTCCTCGTCCTTTAACTAGAAAGCATTGAATTTGAAAGGGATGGGTGGTTTTTCATGTCCCAAGACAACATGCTCCAGTAGTACAAGGAGATGCTCAAATTCACCACCCGAACCCACCCACTATCTAATATGTACATAGGTCTGAAGAGTTTTTTCATTAACAAGAAACCTGTCAATTCTCTTAGCTATCTTCTTGGTCCCAGTTCTCATGTTCCTCCAAGTTGGTATCATATTTACTAAGGGGATATCATAAATAATATTCTCTTCAAGCTTTCTCAAGAAAAATGTAGCTAAGACATATTTTCGAGCATTTATCCCCCATATCTCAACCTTTACTAATGATAGGTTAAGGTCACCTCTCAATGTAATTTTTCCACTACCCAAGATGTTAGATATGAATATCCTCTCCCAATAGGATGTTGAAATTATTCAAATAACTAAGAGGGGGATTGAATTATTTATTTCTAAAGCTTAAACCATTTTTCAATATTTAAATCATTATTACTGATTACATATTTACAGTTATGATAATGCAGCAAGTACAATAGAAGAGACGATGATCATCAATCACACACACACATGATATAGACAAACAAAAATTCCTATTTATTTGAGCACCTACTCAAATGAGGCTGCAACCTCTGTTTACAAATTCCTTCTTGTGGAGAGCACCAACTAAAATAACATTCTCCGGCTACAACTGGGTGGAAACACCAACTTCCAGTTGTACAGGCTCCAACTTGTACAGAAACAGAAACAAACAAAAAAAAACCATGTTTTTCCTAGCACCACCCTACCACCCTTGTTTCTTAGATTTAAAAATGTTCATTACAAAAATGTATAAAAACAGGTATACCAATGCATACCAACTCTTTTCTGATCTACTTCTGGATTTTCTTATGCGCCTTGGTTCCCCTCATTGTCTCTATTCTGTATATTCTTGAAAGAACTCAGATTCCTCTATCATTCTGCAACCCCACTTCCACGTCAATCCATGCACTAGCTCTCTCTCTGCAGAGAGCACACCATATTATTCATCATGCACATCCTTTTATACAAATCAATCCTTAAACCCTTTCCATGTTCATATGCTTGATGGTCCATTTCCATAACTGATCAAACCGTTCGATGCCTTAAGAAGTCCAATCGCTAAGTAATCATGAGTTTCTGCAACGCATCTTCGCCATTTGGCTTCTTTCGCAATTGTCATTTTCTGCAAGTCGACTCTTCAGCAATTTTCTTTCTTCAACAAATCAGAGTGTTCGCACTTCTAGTTCTACATGATTCTTGTTCCGCGATACTAGTTTCGCACCAATCATTCCACACCATTATTCTTCTTTGAGCTCTCCGTGCCTGTTGATCTAAGAAGAAAATCAGATATTGGATATGTGATTTTTCTAGATATCATTCCATGATTTCCGCTTTCTACCTTCTGCACATCCTTTTTCGTAGGACTTCTTCTGCAACGACGATTTCCTGCAACCTCTCTACTGTGTTGGAGTAGGGTCCCGCAACTACATAAGAAGCTGCTATTTTGACTGATAGACGGTTTTGGCGGAGATATAAGAGGCAGAGCTACGACACTGTAACAGGTTTCTAGCTACAGATCAGAGCCGGAAACCATGACGTAGAAGACAGAGAAGTCAAGGAAGACGACGGTACCTGAGCGGCCGAGAAGAGAGAGCTCACCCACTGCATTGAAGGCAGCGGCAGAAGACAGGAGGGATCAGCTACCCTCATAAAGGAAAAGGAGCAACGAGGCCGAGGCATTGAAGACGAAGGACAGAAAAAGGGAAGCAGCACCGGTACCCATGGTCAGCGCTGGGAAGCATGGAAGACTGCAGGAAGTTGTGGTGAAGGGAAGTGGTGCATAGTACCCATGATCAGCGATGGGAAGCATGGAAGACCACAGAGAGCTGTGGTGTGACGGATAGCGGCTACTTCAAAGTACAGATACGCCGACTGTCACTAGTTAGGGTTTGGGTTACTGTTGGGACAGGCCCACAGTGTTGTAATGGAGAGACCTTCGGGCCGCCTATAAAGGGATATATTTTGTATTGTAAAAGGGTTCGTTCAGCTGTTAGTTGTTTTGTAGATTATTAGACAGTTGTAAAAGCCAAGCTCTGGTTCTGTTATTAGCTATAGTATCTTACTGTAACCAGTAGCTGGCTCATAGGGCATGCATGTAACGATCCGCAGAGATCGACAGAGAGGGAAGAGTATATTGTAAGAGGTGCAATATAGAGGTAGAGAAGAGATCTAAGAGAGAAGATCCTAAGTTGCATATGCGGTGCAACAGAACTGTGTTTACCTTCCCCTGAGCTATAACAGAAACACAGTTCTGTGGACGTAACTTCCATCCTGGAGGTGAACCACGTTAAAATCGAGTGTTATGCGATTGGTTCATGTGTTGTGTTTATTTGTTGCATCTGTCAGTTATTATATGAGCCTTGTTTACAGTTTAATGTATGTATGCGTTGTTCAGTTCGCAGTAATATAGAAGGATAGACAAAAGTTGAAGTCGTTGGCATGTTGTATGCGGGTTCATTTACGCTTTGCTTGAAACGGTCACTAGTTGCAGTGTTAAACATCCTGTTATGTTGAGTCTTGCAAGTCGACACGAACAACGCTAAGTGCGCTGAGCCGCGGGAGTAGGATATCGCAGGGAGGCGATACCGCACCGGCAGAGGAGCTGCGATGCGCGATACCGTAGGCTAAGGACTTAGCGTTGGGAGGAAGTTACGTGTCGCCTGGTGCATGACGATGTGATAAGGTTGGAGTCATCGCGAGTCAGTGGAAGTTGCGCGACGTGGAAAGGGACCGCGCGATGGGGAGAGAGAGATCTTGTGGCTAGAAGAGCTGCGAGACGAGGAGATCGCGCGACGTGAGCAGAAGGGTCGCGCGACGCGCAGAGAAAGAGGCCTCGCGGCTAGCAGAGCTGCGAGTCGAAAGTAGGATGCCACGGAACCTGGTCCAAGACGCTTGATTCCTTGGCCAACCCATTCGAATCACTACGGGTGAGACTTCAGGCCGCTTCGCGGTCTGTCGCCGAAAGGGCCAGTGAGCTAGGGGTGTTGTTGGTTAAATACAGTAAACTCGGGTCTGCCCATCATAGCCAACAAATGGTTCCGTTACCGGTTTTGAACAAACTGAGCGCTAATGTTATGGTGGCGTCCTACAAGAGACGAACTCAACGAGTGGGTTTGGTCTAACCAGAAAGAGTTTGCTGAACGAGAGAACAGGAGTCCTAAACTGAGTACAGAGGCCTGGTTACAGAAACATATCATTACAGACCTGCATGCAATATTTTTTACGACCTTTGGGAACGAGCTTTATGACTGGTTATCAAAGTTGACTGATACGAGCATATTCAAGAAGAAAAGAGACATTGTCTGGACACCGAAGCTGATTCAAACCGTGAAGAACCTGGATAATTCTGTCACGAGGGCAGTAGAATTCTGGCTTGCGAGTGTGCTAGAAGGCTTCGTCACAGAGTTTGCAGTTGACCAGAGGAAAAGCTTCAGCGAGGCTGAGCACTATTTCTTCAAGGGATATTGTGGTAAGTACCTAATATCTTTAAACTTGTCCATTAAGATGCTATTACATGAAAAAGGAAGAATGGATCTAGTTTCAGATGAATAAGTAAAGATAGTAATGTCGCAAGAGTTTGAAAGTGATTTTGATGACATTGGACGAACACGTAGTGGAAAGAAGTATAAAGTAGATTTCAAATCTCCAATATTTGAAGACAGTTCAGATAGTACTAGACAGCAGAGTCACAGTACCACAAAAGGAACAGAGGGGGGTATCCCTTACCACCCTTACACCCCACAGAAATAGACCGGGACTCAGAACAATCCCGTAGGAACTCCATCTAGTAGCTCACAAACGGTACCTACCACCGCTACATCACCTCCACCTACACCGCTGAGTGGTAGTAACACAGTAAATCAACATCCACCACGTAGAAATAGAATGGGGGATGATATGAAGCTACCTATATTTAAGGGAACAGGGGCAGAAGACCCAGAGCAGCATTGGTTTCTATGTGAAGCCATGTGGACCATTAAAGCAATCAACGACGATAACCTTAAACTTGTACAGTTGGTCACCACACTAAGAGAACAAGCCTTAACATGGTATATAAAGTATACCACAGTACCCAGGACACTTGTCCAGGTCAAGAGAGTTTAAGAAACCTAAGTCTAAGTCACAGTGCATTACAGAACTCAAAGACATCAAGCAGTTACCTACAGAGTCGGTGTGGGACTTTGATCAGAAATTTAAAGCCCTTATCGACTAAGTCAGTTTTGAGTTCGCGCTGGAGTAGCATAAGGAATGGTTTATTGCAGCGCTGCTCCCTCACATTAGACTGTCGTTAATGCAGCAGAAACTCCAGACATAGGATGATGCGTTGGAGATGGCGATGAAACTAGAGGCTTCACCTCTAGCTGAGAGCAGTACAGGCATGGCAACTTTACAAAACCAGTTGGCTAATCTCACATTACAGTTGCATGAACTTAAGAAAGGGAAAGACATTGCACAAGACATATGGTGCGTAAAATGTAAAGCACAAGGCCATAGTAAAGACAATTGTCCAGTTTTTGTAGAATATATAGCAACAGGGGCTCCAAACCCCTTACCACAGACCCACGGGCCGTGGTGTGAGATATGCAAAATGCGAGGACATCTACCTCACCAGTGCCCTCTACTTCAGAAGTACATACAGACACCTAAGAACTTATACTGGGTCTTCTGCAAGTCTGTAGGCCATGATGAACACGAGATTGCAGAGCCTATGATCTCACGGTCGGGAGCAAGCAAGACTTGTACAGAGTCCAGTCAAAGACACAGGGTCCAGCAGCAGGACCACAGCATGATCCGGCTTATGGTGGCCGAGGAGGAGGATTCAGAGGACGAGGCCGTGGAGGAGGCTTTTCACAAGGAGAAGGCTTCGGCAGAGGAGAGGGTTTTGGCCGTGGTCGCGGACCAGTTACTTGTTACAACTGCGGAGTTGTAGGACACTATGATAGGGACTGTCAGAGCCCCACTACCACTTGTAACTACTGCAAATCTTATGATCATACTATAGAGGAGTGTCCTACCTTGATAGCTAAGATCAGAGAACCTAAGCCAGCAGTACACCAGAACATCCAGCTTATTGCTGCTGAGCAGGAAGAGCCAGAACCATGAGTCAATATTGTGAATCGCAGCGGTGTTTCTACCAGTGGGACATCACAGGAGACGAAAAAGAACACAGGTCAGGAGTGGGTACGCAGAGCTCCAAATAAAGCAACACCACTCAACCTGCAGAAGAACAAACAGACATTTCAGGAAGCTAAGGCTTTCTTTGATGACCCTACGCAATCAGGATCGCAGGTACCGCCGTCTGCGGGCGTACCGGAGTAAGCACCTTGTGGCGATAGCCTTGTACAGACATCGCAGGCTACCACATCGGGAAGATGCGATGAGGACGAGATGACAGGAAGTGTACATTCCTTCCTGCGGAGTTGTCTAAAACTTGTAATAAATGAGCAAGCTATCACAGAACTTCAGCGCATCATAGATCAGTGTCAGCCATCTTCTTCCGTGAGCAGTACACAGCATGGTGTTCATAAAATTACAGGACATACAAGAACAGGAAGAGAGATGCGACTCACAGCACAGGTTGGAGAATTTGAAATGGATGAGGTGATCCTAGATCTAGGATCAGACGTGAATGTTCTGACTAAGTAGACATGGGAACAGATCGGTAGCCCTAAGTTAATCAGGTCGCCTATCCATATGAGATTAGCTAATCAGTAGCATGTATCACCTCTGGGTCGGTTACCGCAGGTGCCAGTTGACATTGATGGAGTTCGCAGCTTTGCGGACTTTGAAGTTATAGAAATCATTGGCGATAGTAGACCCTATCCAGCATTGCTAGGCATTGATTGGGCGATCGGTAACATGGCCGTTATCGACCTAAAGAGAAGAAAAATGACCTTTGAGGACATGCAGATCTGGGTCATCGCACCGTTGGATCCTTTTCAGGGTCCTAGATATATTGAACCTATCCGAGCAGAGGAGGAGGCACATAACATGGAGAGCCTCTATCAGATGACCGCGAACCAAAGCGACTACATCAATCCAACCATAGAAGGGAATATTAGTTGGCAATGCGACAACTCATGCGCATCAGATTCAGATGTTGGTCTAGAAAACTGGCAGAACAGACTTCACGAAGTCTCAGCGCGCAGATGCGCGTACTTGACTAAGTCACTGCGATGGATCGGCGTAGAGATCAATGAGATTCCATCCTTTCATGGTCTAACAGATATCCAGGACTTTCTCGAGCAGTTTGAACAACAAATTCCTCATGAGCAAAGGATCGCAGCTATGGACCTTGCAATACGAGCCACACCTGCAAGATGGTGGTATGCACATAAAGAGAACATCGCATCATGGGATGATATTAAGAGATTCATGGCGATCAGATTTTCTATTGACAGAGAGTATGTCCAGCAGAAATACACAGGAGAGAGTGATCCTAGATCACACATTCAGACATGTGAACAGAATTGGTCGGACATTCCCGAGGATGAATGGGTTCACCGATTCATTCATACTTTGGATACAGTTCCAAGGAACTGGTATACAGAGACTAAACTGCGCAAGGGAACAACAACATGGCCACTGATGATAGACAGCTTCCTACTCACCTTCGCTTTTGAATCTGAGTATCCAAGTGTTGATCAGGCCCTACAAGTAATAAAGAGTAAGATATTTGAGGATCGTACCATATCAGTGTCAGCTCAACCTGAGTGGGCTATCCAGCTAAAAGAGGCGTTAGAGTGTTATAATTTTGCATCTGAACCAGAGGAGGAGGATGAGGATCCTCACGACACCAATATTCCAGAGTCAGAAGGCACTCACGATGTTGAGGGACCACAGTTAGAAATTCCAGGAATCACAGAGCCCATCAAGATTAAAAAGATCAATATTGGCACAGACACAGAACCTAAGTTTGTCTCTATTGGAGACTATTGGAACGATGAAATAATCGGACAGATTGCAGACTTGCTACATGACTATCAGGACCTATTTCCCACCAAGTTCACAGAGATGAAGGGAATAGTCGGAGACCTGGGAGTCATGAGAATACCGTTGAAGGAGGATGCTAAACCAGTCAAGCAGTGCCCATATAGATTAAATCCGCGGTATAAAGAAAAATTAAAGGATGAGATCAATAAGATGCTAGCAGCAGGAATCATTGAGCATGTAGAAGAAAGCGAATGGGTTAGCCCCATGGTCGTACAAGAGAAGAAAACCAAAGGAGACATCAGGATCTGTGTCGATCTACGCAAGCTCAACGATGCATCGCTTCACGATCCATTTTCGACACCGTTCACTGATGAGGTATTAGACAACGTGGGAGGACAGGAGGTCTACTCCTTTACTGATGGCTTTTCAGGCTACCATCAGATCAGAATACATCTAGAAGATCAATCCAAGACCACCTTTGCAACAGAATGGGGCTCGTTCCAGTATACGGTAATGCCCTTTGGTCTTAAGAATGCACCAGCTATATTTTCTAGAGTAGTAGTTGTTGTATTTAAAGAATACATCCATAAATTCCTAGAAGTATATTTTGATGATTGGACTGTATTTGGACTAATTGAAAAACACATAGGAGATCTAAGACTGATGTTAGAGAAATGTAGGCAGTACCAAATTTCTCTAAACTTGAAGAAATGTATATTTTGTGCACCATTTGGTATTTTGTTGGGTCACAGTGTTTGCAGACAAGGCTTGATGGTAGATCCCGCAAAGATTGCCATCATTGTAAATCTTCCAGCACCCAACTCAGTCAAGCAACTGAGGACAGTACTTGGTCATACCGGGTATTACAGAAAGTTCATCAAGGGCTACGCAAAGATTACAGCACCAATGGAGAAATTGCTAAAGAAAGATGTAAAATTCCTATGGAATGAGGAATGTCAACAGAGTCTAGACACACTTAAAGAGAAGATGGTTACAGCGCCCATCCTAGTATTTCCAGACTGGACTAAGCCATTTCATGTACATGTGGATGCATCTGGCATCGCACTAGGGGTTGTCTTAACGCAACCAGGAGAAGGGGATATTGACCACCCTATCGCATACTCCAGTAGAAAGCTATCGACAGCAGAAAAGAATTACACCACGACAGAAAGAGAAGGCTTAGCTATGGTGTATGCGCTGCAGAAGTTCAGGCACTACCTATTGGGTGCCTCATTCAAGATGTTTACTGACCATTCCACATTGAAGTATCTGGACAATAAGCCAGTGTTAGGGGGGAGAATCTGCAGATGGTTACTCCTCTTTCAGGAGTATGATTTTGAAATCATTGTTAAACTAGGAAGATTGAACGATGGACTTGATCATCTGTCGTGGATAGACTCGGGAGAAGAGCCAAGTAACCTAGAGGACAATTTGCTAGATGCGCAGTTGTTTTCTATCCAGATCGCAGACGACTAGTATGCTGATATTATTCACTTTCTCACTACAGGATTAGCGCCTGATGAGTTTACTAAGCAGCAAAAGAAGCAATTGGTTGTTAAAGCAGCAGACTTCACCCTGATCGTAGGACACCTATACAAGTTAGGACCGGATGAAGTTTTGCGCAGATGTGTGATGCCACATGAAAAATATGCTATTATCAGAGAGGCACATTCAGGAACCGCAGGAGGTCATTTGGCAGGAAATCCGACTGCGCAGAAAATCCTAGATGCAGGATTATGGTGGCCTACGTTGCATAAGGACACCAAGGACTTTTGCAGATGCTGAGATATCTACCATAGGGTATGAAAACCCTCGCGACGCGATGAAATGCCACTGCGACCGCAGGTTACGCTGCGTGCATTTGACAAGTGGGCTATAGACTTTGTGGGTCCTATCAACCCACCAGGAAAGCGCACTGGCGTGAGATATATTATCACTGGAACAGGGAACAGAGTACATCACTAGATGGGCAGAGGCCAAAGCAGTAAGAAATTGTGATGCTGCTACAGCCGCACAGTTCCTTTTTTAGAACATCATCAGTAGATTTGGTTGCCCTGTAATTTTGATGAGCGATCAAGGCACACATTTCTTGAACCGCACCATTGAGGCCTTGACAGAAGAATTCCAGATTCAGCACCATAAGAGCACTCCCTACCACCCACAAGCTAATGGTATGGTGGAGGCCTTTAATAAGATTTTAGAAAATGCTCTTACTAAGATCTGCAACATCCAAAGGAATGATTGGGACCTCAGAGTTAACGCTGTATTATGGGCGTATAGGACCACATGCAAGAAACTTACAGGACACACACCTTTCAGCTTGGTGTATGGACAGGAGGTTGTTATGCCTATGGAGTATATTCTTCCCAGTTTAAGAATCGCTCAAATCACCGGGATGACTGATACAGACACAGTGGAGGAAAGGCTAGCACAGCTGCTTGCCTTAGAGGAAGACAGATTCATCGCCGGATTCCATCAGAAAGTGCAGTAGGCACGAGAAAAAGCTTGGCATGACAGACACATTAAGAGTAAGACTTTCCAGATTGGAGACCTAGTACTCCTCTATGACAGTAAATTCATTAAGTTTCCAGGGAAGTTCAAGATGCATTGGCTGGGGCCATATCAGATACAGCAAGTTACAGAGGGAGGTGTCGTTCAGCTCAGCCAGCTAAATGGGGAGCTTCTTCCCACATTGATTAATGGAAGTAGGCTTAAGCTCTATAGTGATAGCCACCCCACCTCTCAGCCCTAGCTTAGCCAGTTTATGGTGGTACAGATGTCCAGTGTAGTTGAAAGGAGGCATCGCACTGAGAACTAGTCTACACCGGTAGGTATTATAAGTATGACGAATCGCATAAGGTCGGCTCATTTTGTGCAAGTCATCAGTGGCTTGCGGGGAAAGAAAAAAAAACACTTGTTTGTTTGCGCAGGTGAAGCGGTGTTGCAGCGCAGCAATGCGATGTTTCCCCGTGCCACGTATCCATTTTTGCAACCAATAGAGGGCCAGTCAAGTCGCCTTCTGACAGGCAGTTAATGAAGAGATGACCGGTATACCTTACCGTAGATTTGGCAGCAGCATAATTAAGTTTCCAGATTTGGCAAATCTTCGACGAGACCAGCGCCTGTACACACACGTTTCGAGGGAAATGAGATCGGATTTCAGCATTTATTGAGGATCGGATGATGGGTGTGGTCTCGTCCATGCAATTATTACAACCGATGGGTTCAGTCAAGATGACCGTTTCGTCCGGGATTGTTGCCTTCGGCATAAAAGCAGAAATTGTTCATTCGAGAGGGTTACACTTGCAAAAACTCGAGAGCTATAGAGTAACATGTTAAGAGTTCCCTGTGCAGAGTTCACCCCGTTACAGAGTGTTGTGATTCCCAGAGTTCGAAGCCATTGCACGCCCAGGATATTCCACCAAGTGGGTTCTGTCCGACGACGAACCTATAGAAGACATTTTGAGAAGGTTTGAGCGTGACGGCCTTACAGGTATTATGACGACATCGCCTAAGGGTGCCCAGCCAAGTTCATCACAGACCAGACAGCCGCCACTCTCAGATACTAGAAGAATCCAGTTTGGAGTTGGAGGAAGAAGTTCATAACGCAGCAGACTACATTATGCCATGACCTGAAGACGCACCTGAAAATACGAAGCAAATACGCAGCAGGTGTTTAGTGGGTACTCAAACTATGTCTTTGGTAAGGGTTTAGTGAAGAGATCAGCAGTCTGTTATGTAGAAGGAATAAAATTCAATTGAACCACTATGTTTGCAACCTGCTCCCTTAAGAAGTGATACTTAATAGGTATCATGTGCTTAGTCTTGGAATGAAGGACTGGGTTTTCGAACATACTAATGGCGATGGTATTATCACAATGGAGAGGAATGGGATAAGCATATTTTACCTCCAAGTCTTCCAGTTGTAACACCCCAGTTTTGACCCCGTTGCATTAAATGTACATGATATATATATATATTGTAATGATCATGGTGCGGAGCTAAAGGCCAAGGCCCCACCATTGATCGGTTATGCTATGTTTTGGATTTAAATTGTCACCGATGGTATATCGAGGCATGCGGCGTATATTAAGTGTATCATCATGTAAATATGCATTTTTAATTAAAATAAACCCGACCAGCTATGATCGCGGCAACTAAATTGAGAAGGGGCATGATTTTCACAAGGATAAGGGTGTGGGGGGGGAATTGTCAAACCTTGGCCAATGAGAGAAGAACCCTTGTGTCATCTTCCCTTATTATTTTTTATTCCAACCACTTTCATTAAGAATTGCTGCTGGTGGTTGAGGCAGTTATGGTCTTTGGGAGTGGGGTGGCAGGACTGTCAATCCTCACCCACACGCACACTCCACCATGGTTGACTTCACAATGGAAGAAAAACCACTGCGATCACTCACACAGACATTCATTCTCTCCACGCCTGTGCTGAACACTCACGCACTTCCAATTCGCGTCCTCTCTATAGGTTTTTCGTCTTCATGCAGGGAATTGTTGTTCATTCTCACGCACAGGTATTCTTCTGTGTTGAACTCACATAGCTAGCTGGGAGCTGTGCGTTTTCACCCACGATCTGTTGTGTTGCTGTGGTCTTCCTTACGTTTTGGGACGGGAGTCTGCTCATTTCACACACAGTTTGGAAGTCGGTATTTTTCTCTTCCTCAGCGTGGTTTATGTATGTTTTTTCTTACCAATTCGTGGCCGGTACATATGTTTTCCTCTGCCCAACTGTGAAGGTGGTTTTATCTTTCCGTCCTTAGACTGTGTAAGCTCCTTGGAGACTTCATTGTTCAGATAGGGTCGCTGATTTCCCCACGTGGTTGTCTGTGTTTGCCGTGGTCTTCTTTACATTTTGGGGATTGTTGTAAATTCGCTTGAGAGTCATTTTGGCCACGATAGGGCCAAGAATGACTCAGGAATTGGCTTCCCTGTCTTAAGCTGGATCAGTTGTTTGATTGCATGTGTGCAATGGTGGGTCTTCGGACTATGTAGGGAGCAGGGATGGGGCTTAGTTTTGCTTGACAAATATGGTGGCTGGAAACCACACAAACAGATCTAGAGGGTTGGCCTTCTTCTCCACCACCCCTGAATAGCACCGGAAGGGAATGCAGGGCCTGAGGGACTGTGTAGCAGAGAAGGGACTGATTCCTTGTGTTGGGTGTGTGTGGGTGTCTTAGAGGTCAGGCTAGTTCTAGTGTAGGTGTTCTTGGCTCTGTAATGAGCTCACCAGCTTAGCATTGAGCCTTTCCCCAACTCCTTGATGGCTTGATAAACCCAACTGTGTTGGCTTGGCTGTGTTTTGTATGTCCTTGGCTATGTGTAAGCCTGCTTGTTCCCTTATTCCTTGGAGAATCATGCCCGGGGGTGGCAGTGCTGCTGAGAGATTAAGGAGCACGCTGGCCTATGGTTGGGTGGAACGTTGCAGCGATGTAGCTGGTTGCGGATCGACTTCTTCATAAGATAAGTGATCTTGTCCATTTTTACTTCTGCAACCATATTTTCTGTTAATGAATGTTATGAACATGTGGAATGCATGCATGTATGAATGTTGTCGGTTCCCGCTGTGTATGATGATTAATTGCATATGTGCATGTTTTAGTTCAAAGTCTTTGTTTAAGCATGTTGTTTCAGCAATTTTGTGCATGCATATGTTCATGGGGCTCTTAGCCCGGGTGGTTGAAGCTTGGTTCGCGTCCTCTTCGCCGGTCAGGAGGGATGGGGACGTGATAGTTAGTGGTATTAGAGCTCATGTCACAAGCATGGGCCTGAATGAGCCTTGAATGAAGTTACAGTGACATAAGGAGAACTTCTTTCTGCCCAGCAAAGATCAAAATTTGATGACAGGAAAGTTCCATAAAATTTGTCTAAGTGTTGAATAGTCGGAACACTTAGTGGTAAAGACTTCTGCTGTAGCAGAAGGGTTAGTTGGAAAGACTTCCGACGAAGCGAAAGAGCTAGGCGGAAGCATGTCGATGTTTGCACTGTCTGATCATCGGAAGAGTTAGTGGTAACGACTTCCGATGTAGCGAAGGAGTTGAACTGTCGGATCATCGAAAGAGTTAGTGGTAACGACTTCTGATGTGGCAGAAGAGTTAGGTGAAAGTATACCCGACAGAGGACCGTTGAAAAGAAAAGTTAAAAAATTTTCTAAGTAAACAGCCGTCGATCGGAAGAAGTTCGTGTTTGCTGTGCCGCCGATCGGAAGAAGTTCGTGTTTGCTGTGCCACCGTTGCGGAAGCCAAAGGCACTAGTATTCCGATATAAAAGGTCTGCTGATACCGATCAGGTTGTGCCGCCGATCGGAAGAGGAAAGAAGATCATTTTCCACCGTTGCGGCTGCGGATGGAACTAGTTCGCCGATGAAAAGGGAAAAATTGAAAATTTTGGTTAAGTATAAAGACATCAGAAAAAGTTAGAGCTTCCGACAGCCGATGAGCTACGATGGATGAAGTTAGTGGATTGGACGACCGTCGTTGCAGCTGTCAAAAGGACTAACTTTTCGAAGGGCTAGAGGACCCAATTGCCGACGTTAGTGCTTAGCAGATCCGACGGCCGATGCGCAGCGGAAAATTTTAGTTGTTTCAACCGCCGATACAGTAGAGAAGTTAGTCATTTGGGCTGCCGAAACGTCAGGTCAATAGTTGAAATGAGATCCGATTCTACAAGGAGGAAATTTTTGAGTTTTCCATGGGATTTCTTAACAGATTTTGACTGTTTTTCAGTGGTTTCCAGTGGATTTTCGGGGCTGAAAAGGAGAAAAGTGGCAGCGATTTCATGCGCCAGAATGCGCGAAAACCAATGATTTACAATAGACAAAAAAAAAATGAGGGCGCTACCCTCGACCCACCTTGCAGTGAGGGAGCAAGCCCCCTTGACCCCCATCGTCTCCCCTCAGATAGACGTTCTTTGAGGGAGGAAATTCTATGTTTTGGGAAAACTTGTAATTTTATAATTTTTCCAAGAGAAGGTAAGTAATTCTGGTTTATATCAATGTTATGCATCTAACACTTGTGTTGCTAACACATTTGCAGAATCATAGAAACCTTCCAGAGCAGTATTCCAGGTAGTGCAGTTTGATAAGTAAGTGGTGGTTCAGTATGAGAACCCATGATGGGTATGATGCTCGGGATTCTTATGAGCGAGCAGAAGATGCCATGGGAGAAAATTTCCGTAATAGAAATGATGACATTGAGTCTAATGGAAGGAGATTCCAAGAGACACCGTCAGATGTTGCAGCTACCATGAGAAGCTTGATTAAAGCCCAGAAAGAGCAGCATCAGTTGAATGCTGCTATGTTGCAGAGTTTGACAGACTTACATGGAAAGATAGACTTTGGACGAGGTACAGCAAGACCAGAAGGTAGTAAGAGCAGTACTAGGAGAAGGAGAAGGACTTCTAGTGGATCATTTGATTCCGAAGAATCCAGCGGGGATTCAAGTTCTTATTCTCATAAAAGAAAGAGAAAGAGACACCAAAGGTATCACACTCGAGATGAATTTAAGAAAGATAAACCTCCTACATTTGATGGTGAGGTAAAGACTGGACAAGAGGCTGAAGCTTGGCTTCTTGGGATAAAGAAGTACTTTCAAGTGCATGATTATTCAGGAAACATGAAGGCAAGAGTTGCCATATTTAATCTGAATGGAAGAGCATCCATTTGGTGGGAACACTTCAAGCAAGTAAAGAGGATCAGTGAAAGGAGACTTAAGTGGAAACAGTTCAAGAAGTATTTCAAGCAGAAATACCTCTCTAATAGGTATTATGATGACAAGATTAAGGAGTTCCATGAGCTAAGATTGGGACAGCGAACCATGGAAGAGTATGCAAATAAGTTTTTGGAGCTATTGAGGTATGTCCGGTCCATCAGAGAAGAAAAAGTGAAGGTCCAGCATTTTCTAAGTGGATTACCTCAGTCTTACAAAGATAGAATTGAGTTTTATGAACCTAGAACTCTTGAAGAAGCAATAAGGAAGGCTAAGTATTGCTATGAGCAAAGCAAAGGTAAGACGGATTACCATAAGGCATGGAAGGACAAGAAGAATGAGAAGCTTGACCAAAGAAAGAAAGGTTTCAAACCTTCTAGCTTCAGGAATCAGCAGAAGCAACCATCCCAAGTTGCGAGTATGCCAGTTGGAGTGATAGGAGAAAAACCTAAGGATCCGCAACAGAATAGAGGGCCACTTCAATGTTGGAAATGTGGAGGACCCCACATGCATCGAAATTGTCCACTCGAGAATGAGAGCGCAAGACCAGCTTATAACATTCAAGAAGCAGAAACAGTGGGTCAAGTAGCAAGGGCAGTCCCTAGGATTTATGCAGCATTGGAGGACCGTCAAGCGGATCACCAGTCAACTGTGGTTGAAGTAGCAGGTAAGATTGTTGAGCAATATGTTTCTATTTTGATTGACCATGGTTCTACTCACAGTTACATTACTCCTAGCGTAGTGGAGATTTTTTCTTTTAAGAAAGTAAAGCATAGGAAGTCTTGGTTAGTTCAGCTAGCCACGGGAACTAAGAGAAAGGTCAGTGAAGTGGTAGAGAAATGTCCATTGGTCATGAATGGATTGGTCACTTGTGTAGATCTGAATGTTCTACCACTTGGTTCCTTTGATGTTCTCATTGGAATGGATTGGTTAGAAGCTCACCGGGTGAATCTTGACTGTTACAATAAGACTTTTGAATGCATGAATGAAGAAGGAAACCTGGTAGTTGTGAAAGGTATTCCAAAGGTGATTTCAGTACGGTGGGTTTCAGCTATGCAGTTAAAGAAGTTCTGTAGGAAGGGTTGCCAGTTGTATGCAGCTCATATTTTAGAGACATCAGGAGATGGAACTCCGAGGTTGGAGGACTATCAGCTGTTACAGGAATTCAGGGATGTGTTTCCTGATGAGATTCCAGGGCTTCCTCCAAAGAGGGACATTGACTTCACAATTGAACTCGTGCCAGGAGCAGCACCAGTGTCCAAAGAACCCTACAGGATGAGCACACCGGAGATGCTAGAGTTGAAGATGCAACTGCAAGAGTTGTTGGAAAAGAAGTATATCCGACCGAGTGTGTCTCCTTGGGGAGCACCGCTTCTGTTTGTAAAGAAGAAAGATGGTACACTCAGGTTATGTATCGATTACAGACAGTTGAACAAGGTTACTGTGAAGAATAAGTATCCTTTGCCTAGGATTGATGACCTCTTTGATCAAATGAGAGGAGCAAAGGTATTTTCCAAGATTGACTTGAGGTCTAGTTACCATTAGGTGAGAATCAAGGATGAAGACATTCATAAGAAAGCCTTTAGGACAAGGTATGGGCATTATGAGTTTGTAGTGGTACCATTTGGTCTCACAAATGCGCCAGCTACGTTTATGTGCCTTATGAATAGCGTATTCAGCAAGTATTTGGACAAGTTTTTTCTTGTCTTCCTTGATGACATTCTTGTTTATTCTAAGAATGAGGAAGAGCATGAAGAGCATTTGAGATTGACATTGAATTTGCTCAGGGAGCATCAGTTGTATGCCAAACTGAGCAAGTGTGACTTCTATAGAGATAGAATTCAGTATTTGGGTCACATTATCTCAGAAGAGGGTATATCTATGGACCCTAAAAAGATTGAAGCCATTATGAATTGGCCTACTCCAAGTAATGTGACAGATGTAAGATCTTTTATGGGACTTGCAGGATACTACAGGAGATTCATTGAGGGATTTTCCAGGGTTGCACATGCCATCACTTCTTTGCAAAAGAAGGGGATGAAGTTCGAATGGACATCAAGGTGTGAAGAAAGTTTCCAGAGGTTGAAGAATATTCTCACCAGTGCACCAGTATTGAAGGCTGCAGATCCAGAGAAATATTTTGTGGTATGTACCGATGCATGCGGACAAGGGCTTGGAGGAGTCCTTATGCAAGACAACCACGTGATATGTTATGAGTCAAGAAAGTTGAAGGAACATGAGATGAACTATGCCACTCATGATATAAAGCTTGCAGCCATAGTACATGCTCTCAAGATGTGGAGACATTACTTGATGGGTAGAATATTTGAGCTTAGAACATACCATTGTGGTTTGAAGTATCTATTTGATCAGCCTGCTTTGAATGCTAGGCAAGCAAGATGGCTGGAATTTTTATGTGAGTTTGATTTTGAAATCAAGCACATAAGGGGAAAAGAGAATAAGGTAGATGATGCACTCAACAGGAAGGTGCAGGAAATGCATGTGACATCTCTTAGTATCTGCCAATCGGATTTGAGGCAGCAGATTGTTAGTCATGTTGCTGGAGATGAATTGTATGAGCAAGTAAAAGACAAGTTGCAGCAACAAGGTCTTGAGAAGAGGTATGAGGGATATAAACTCGAAGAAGATCGACTTCTCACTTATAAAGGTAGAGTTTATATTCCGAATGTAGTAGATTTGAGGAGAGCTGTTATGGATGAAATCCATCAAGCTCCGTATTCTGGTCACCCAGGATATCAGAAGACAATTGCTACAGCTAGAAAGCGGTACTTTTGGCCAGGAATGAAAAAGGACATGGCTGAATACATTTCAAGGTGTATGAAATGTCAACAGGTAAAGGTTGAGCATCAACATCCAGCAGGTTTGTTGCAACCTCTGCCAATTCCGGAATGGAAATGGGAAGTTATTTCCATGGATTTTATTACAGGGTTGCCGATGACTTGGAGACAACATGATTCCATCATGGTTGTGGTAGACAGGTTGACTAAGGTAGCACATTTTATACCAGTTAAGTCTACGCATAAGATGGATGACATTGCAAAGATCTTCATGAAGGAGATATTCAAATTGCATGGATTGCTTAAGGCAATAGTCTCTGACCGAGATGTCAAGTTCACTTCCAATTTTTGGAAGGGATTATTTGCAGATTTGGGTACAAAGCTAAACTTCAGCACTGCATACCATCCTCAGACAGATGGGCAGACAGAAAGAGTTACTCAGGTGCTTGAAGATATGCTTTGCATGTACGTGATGGAAAAACCATCCAAATGGGAAGATTACTTACACTTGGTAGAGTTTGCTTATAACAATGGACAGCAAGCATCCTTGGGGATGAGTCTGTATGAAGCTTTATATGGAAGATGGTGCAGGACACCAGTGACTTGGGACAACCCAGTGAACAGGGTTGTGCTTGGACCAGAATTGCTCAAGGAAATGGAGCAAGAAGTTGTAAAGATTAGGCATAATCTGAAAGCAGCACAGGACAGACAGAAAAGCTATGCAGATAAGCATAGGGTGAATAGGGAGTTCAGTGTTGGGGATCATGTTTACCTCAGAGTGAGGGCAAAGAAAATTTCCTTGAAGCTTGGAATTTGTGCCAAGCTGTCACCTAGATATTGTGGGTCATTTGAAGTGCTTGAGAGGATAGGGCCAGTTGCATATAGACTTGCATTTCCTGCTAGCATTAGGGCTCATAATGTTTTTCATGTTTCTTTGCTTAAGAGATATGTACATGATCCTAACCATGTGATAAATTGGGATGTGATTCAGGTGGAACCCGAGGGAGAGTTCTGAATCGAGCCAATGCGCATCCTCGACAGGAAGGTCACAATGCTCCGGAACTGGGCCATAGGGCAGGTAAAGGTGCAATGGGAGCACTACGAACCTGAAGAGGCTACTTGGGAGCTGGAGGATGCCATGCGATTGGCACATCCATTTTTGTTCAATTTTGCGGAACACTGAGGCGATACCAGTGTAGCATTTTGTTCAATTTTGTAAGCACTGAGGACAGTGCTATTGAAGGGGGAGGGGAATGTAACACCCCGGTTTTGACCTTGTTGCATTAAATGTACATGATATATATTGTAATGATCATGGTGCGGAGCTAAAGGCCAAGGCCCCACCATTGATCGGTTATGCTATGTTTTGGATTTAAATTGTCATTGATGGTATATTGGGGCACGCGGCGTATATTAAGTGTATCATCATGTAAATATGCATTTTTAATTAAAATAAACCCGACCAGCTATGATCGCGGCAACTAAATTGAGAAGGGGCATGATTTTCACAAGGATAAGGGTGTGGGGGGGAATTGTCAAACCTTGGCCAATGAGAGAAGAACCCATGTGTCATCTTCCCTTATTTTTTTATATTCCAACCACTTTCATTAAGAATCGCTGCTAGTGGTTGAGGCAGTTATGGTCTTTAGGAGTGGGGTGGCAGGACTGTCAGTCCTCACCCACACGCACACTCCACCACGGTTGACTTCACAATGGAAGAAAAACCACTACGATCACTCACGTAGACATTCATTCTCTCCACGCCTGTGCTGAACACTCACGCACTTCCAATTCGCGTCCTCTCTGTAGGTTGTTCGTCTTCACGCAGGGAATTGTTGTTCATTCTCATGCACAGGTATTCTTCTGTGTTGAACTCACATAGCTAGCTGGGAGCTGTGCGTTTTCACCCACGATCTGTTGTGTTGTTGTGGTCTTCCTTACATTTTGGGACAGGAGTCTGCTCATTTCATGCACAGTTTGGAAGTCAGTATTTTTCTCTTCCTCAGCGTGGTTTATGTATGTTTTTTCTTACCAATTCGTGGCTAGTACATATGTTTGCCTCTGCCCAACTGTGAAGGTGGTTTTATCTTTCCATCCTTGGACTGTGTAAGCTCCTTGGCGACTTCATTGTTCAGATTGGGTCACTGATTTCCCCACGTGGTTGTCTGTGTTTGCCGTGGTCTTCTTTACATTTTGGGGACTGTTGTAAATTCGCTTGAGAGTCATTTTTGGCCACGATAGGGCCAAGAATGACTCAGGAATTGGCTTCCCTGTCTTAAGCTGGATCAGCTGTTTGATTGCATGTGTGCAATGGTGGGTCTTCGGACTGTGTAGGGAGCAGGGATGGGGCTTAGTTTTGCTTGACAAATCAAATCTGGTGGCTGGAAACCACACAAACAGAGCTAGAGGGTTGGCCTTCTTCTCCACCACCCCTGAATAGCACTGGAAGGGAATGCAGGGCCTGAGGGACTGTGTAGCAGAGAAGGGACTGATTCCTTGTGTTGGGTGTGTGTGGGTGTCTTAGAGGTCAGGCTAGTTCTGGTGTAGTTGTTCTTGGCTCTGTAATGAGCTCACCAGCTTAGCATTGAGCCTTTCCCCAATTCCTTGATGGCCTGATAAACCCAACTGTGTTGGCTTGGCTGTGTTTTGTATGTCCTTGGCTATGTGTAAGCCTGCTTGTTCCCTTATTCCTTGGAGAATCATGCCCGGGGGTGGCAGTGCTGCTGAGAGATTAAGGAGCACGCTGGCCTATGGTTGGGTGGAACGTTGCAGCGACGTAGCTGGTTGTGGATCGACTTCTTCATAAGATAAGTGATCTTGTCCATTTTTACTTCTGCAACCATATTTTCTGTTAATGAATGTTATGAACATGTGGAATGCATGCATGTATGAATGCTGTTGGTTTCCACTGTGTATGATGATTAATTGCATATGTGCATGTTTTAGTTCAAAGTCTTTGTTTAAGCATGTTGTTTCAGCAATTTTGTGCATGCATATGTTCATGGGGCTCTTAGCTCGGGTGGTTGAAGCTTGGGTCGCATCCTCTTTGCCGGTCGGGAGGGATGGGGACGTGACACCAGTGTCTAAATCATCCAGAGAATTTGTGTACACCAGGTGGCAGCAGCAATGTATTCATCTTTTGTAGTGGATAAATATATTGAGCATTGCTTCTTACTTAGCCATGCAACTAAAGAATCACCCAAGAAGAATGCACCTCCACTTGTGCTCTTTCTTTCATCCAAACAATTTTCCCAATCAGCATCTGAATATGCAGTTAACTGAAGATTCTATTTTCTAGGATACCAAAGACCATAAGTCATTGTACCCTTCAAATATCTAAATATCCTCTTAACAGCCACCAAATGACTTTGCTTTGGAGCAGACTGAAATCTACCTACCATTCCAACAGCTTGCATTATATCAGGATGAGATGTTGTGATGTATAAGAGACTTCCTATCATTGACCAATATGTTCTCTGATCAACATTAGGTGAGCGGTCATCCTTCCTAAGTTTACAACCAACAACCATAGCTGTACTGACAGGTGATGAATCTTCCATCTGAAATTTCTTCAACATCTCCTTCAAATACTTCCCTTGGGAGAGAAATAAGCCTTCAGGACTCTGGATAATGCGAAGACCAAGAAATAATGGTAGTTCTCCTATCATTGACATCTCAAACTCAGATTGCATGGCATTAGCAAACCACAACACAGAAGAATCATTAGTGCATCCAAATATAATGCCATCCACATACACCAAAACTACTAATAGATTATCACCTTCATATTTGATATACAAGTTACTGTCAATAGTACCTTTCTTGAATCCTTTGTCCTGTAGATATTTATCCAGTCTATAGTACCAGGCTCTTTGTGCTTGTTTCAATCCATGTAGAGCCTTCTTCAGTTTGCAGACATTGTCAGGATTGTTTGTCAGATGGAACCCTTCAGGTTGCTCTATATAAACTTCTTATGTTATATCTCCATTGAGAAAAGATGACTTAACATCCATTTGATACACTTTGAAGTTCTTATGAGTGGCATAGGCAAGAAACATTCTGATAGCTTCCAATTTTGCTACTGGTGCAAAAGTTTCATCAAAATCTTGTCCTTCAACTTGGGCATACCCTTTACAGACCAATCGAGCTTTATTCCTCACAATTTGTACTTGTTCATTCATCTTGTTTTTAAACACCCACTTGGATCCTATTACACTTTTATCTGTGGGTCTAGGAACCAACTCCCAAGTGTTATTTTTCTCGATCTAATCAAGCTCTTCATTCATGGTTTTAACCCAATCTTCATCCTCACTGGCCTCTTCAAAATTCGTAGGTTCCATCATATATAGGAAAGCAATCTGAGATTGTTCTGAAGCTTTGATCAACTTTATTCTTGTCTGCACTCCTTTATTCTTGTCACCAATTATCTCACGTTCATGATGATTCTTCTGAACGATTATGGAAGATGATTTTGTTTTTGTCTGTTGTATTGAATCTGTCTGAGTGTTTTCACTTTCATCATCTGACTCTTAATCTTCTTTTTCTAATTCTTGGACCTGTTCTTCTTTAAATTCAATTGTATCTTATGTATCTGGTTCAACACTGGTTATTTGAATATCTTTTACAAGGATTCCTTCATCAATTTTAATGTCAATACAATCAACCAATTTATGCATCCTCTTATTATAACAAGTGTACCCTTTACTATTTGCAGCATATCCTAAGAAAATACCTTCATCAGCCCTGTCATCATATTTCCCAAGATGTTCATCATTATTTTTAATATAACATTTACTTCCAAAGACTTTAAAGTGTTTTATAGAAACAGGTCTTCCAAACCATAATTCATAAGGAGTCTTCTCGTTGTTCGGCCTTAGGTGAGATTTGTTAAGAATATGGGTAGCTGTGTGAATTGCCTCTACCCAGTATGTCTGAGAAATATTCCTTTCATTCATCATTGATCTTGCCTTCTACTGTACTGACCTATTATGTCTCTCAACTACTCCATTCTACTGTGGAGTCCCAGGAATATTGTATTCTCTTTTAATTCCATGTTTATCACAAAACTCCTTGAAGTCTCCTGAACTAAACTCTCCTCCTCTATCAAATCTTACTGCCTTCATTTTTCACAAGCTTGATTATATGATCAAAGTTTAAATGTCCAATTCTCCTATGCCAAAGCCAGCTTTAATCATACTTGCTTAGATGGCATTCTTATTTTTCTTCTTTCAAGACATAGACCTTGTTTTCAGTTCTTATACCTTTTGCAACCAACTATCCTAAGGGTACAGACTTTGTCTTACAATATTTAGAAGTGAAAACAACTTCACATCCTTTGTCACAAACCTGACTGGAACTAAGAATATTATGTTTTAGTCCATCTACAAACAGCATATCTTGGGATTTCCCTTTGTCATTACCAACTTGACCATTCCTTATCCTTTGATTTTACCTAGAGCATCATTTCCAAAAGTTACATTTCTTGATTTATTTTCACTTAGAGACAAAAACTTACTTTTATCACCAGTCATGTGTTTGGAACATCCACTGTCAATATAACACGAGCCTTTTTGCTTTTGAACAGAAAGGACTAGGCCACAATTGTTATTTTTTTTCTTCTTCCAAACTTTATTACTTTCAGCAAAGTAATTCATTCTTGGGTTTTTTTTGTAATCCTTCAGATGACAGTTTGAAGCCTTGTGTCCAAATTTATGACAAACATAACATTCTGGCTCATTGTACAGTAGATCAAAACAATTGTTATTTCTATCATGAGTTATTATCTTAGTTGTGAACTGAGTTGTATGTTGTTCATGTTTGCTTGTTGACTATCTTGTTCTATGTTGCAGCAAATGACTTTTCTTTGATTGCATATTTCTAAAATTGAATGCACAGTTTGCAGCTTTGTGACCAAAATTAGAGAAACAATAACAGTAACCATGGAAAAAAAATTGGTACATGAATCTTGGAGGTCTTCCCTTCTGTTGACTATGTTTTTGGGCTATCCTTGGTTGATAATTATGATCTAAATTTTTTATTCTGGTACTTGCTTCATTTCCTTTTGTTTGCACAGTATGTTCGCATTATGACGGATTACTGCATGAACCTTCTTCATAGCCGAGACCTATTTTTAACCATGGGGATCTTTGATTGTTCATCTTCTATCATCTAATGTGTTTGTCTTGTTTCCTTCTCGGACTTTGATCTTTTCCCTTTGTTCTGCAATCAATAGCCTTGTGACCAAACGTATGACAACAATGGAAATATCCAAAGAATTCCTTTTGATCTTTCTAATGACTGGATTTAGTCTTCCTGGAATTCTTCTTATAGTCCTAAACCTCCGCTTGTGCTTTGCAATTCAAGGCTTTATGTCCAAAGTTATTACAGGAGTAGCAATCACCCAGGAATATTTGTTGATATCTACTTGACATTGGTCTTCTAGGAATCATATAAGTTTTGTGTAAGGGAGGGGCGTTTTTCTTACGTGCAGCAGCATAGCTTCTTTCATCTTATTTTGTGAAAGAGGAATATTCTAGCTTCTTTTCTTTGTCATATCCTAATCCAAATTTATCACTTGATGGTCTTTGGCTACTTAAGATATCATCTAAAGTCCTTGAGTTGTTCTCAAATTTTGACTGAACATTTTTCTCATCAAGCTTCTTTCTAAGTTGCATAATCTCTTCTTCAAGCCTTTTAAATTCTTGGATTCTCCTTTTGAGTTGCAAATCTATGTCTTCTTCAATCTTCTTGGCATCTTGAAGCTGGTTCTTTAAATCAATAATGATTTGACTTGACTCTTTATCTTTTGATTTCTGCTCTTCTTTGCATTTTGACAACTTTTCTTCCAAAGAATTGTTCTTCATTCTATTTTTCTTTTATTCTTTAAGAGCACTCATGAGTTATGCCTTTAGGTCCATAACTCCTTCCATTTCTGAATGATATTCTAGAGTTACTATCTCCATGAATAGTTTTTCTTCATCTTTATTAAATTTTCTTTGTATATGGTTTTACTCCTTTGATTTTCCTTAAGACTGCAAGATTTTTCATCATCACTTTCATTCTCGAAAATAGGAGAGCTTGTTTTGGTTCTTTGTTCAACTAGAAAAGTTTCTCCAATTTGACCTAGAGATCTTTAGCTGAGAGACATGGTCCTATCTTTTCCTTGATAGGTTGAGGTAATCCATCAAATATAGCCTCCATTGCCCTTGAGTTATTTTGTTTGGATTCTTTCTGAGATATAGTCCTTATTCTTCTTGGTGGGATGTAATCAGAGATTATTGAATTCCATACTTCATATCCTAATGACTGTAAGTATACTCTTATTCTTATGCTCCATAATGCATATCCTTCATCATTAAGTACTGGAAATTTGTTGGAGGCAATCCCTCCATCACTTGTAATGTTTAAGCTTACAGATCTACCTATAAATAAAAGGAACCCGCTCGGATACCAATTGTTGAAATTATTCAAATAACTGAGAGGGGAGGTGAATTAGTTATTTCTAAAGATTAAACCATTTTTCATTATTTAAAGCATTATTATTGAATACAGATTTACAGTTATGATAATGCAGCAAGTACAGCAGAAGAGATGATGATCATCAAGCACACACACATGATAGAGACAGGAAAATATTCATCTTTATTTGAGCACCTACTCAAATGACATTGCAACCTCTATTTACAAATTCCTTCTTATGGAGAGCACCAACTCTCATGTTTAACTAGCACCAAATAAAATAACATTCTCCAACTACAACTGGGTGGAAGCACCAACTTCCACTTGTACAAGCTCCAACTTGTATAGAAAAAACAACATGTTTTTCCTAGCACCACCCTACCACCCTTGTTTCATAGATTTAAACATGTTCATAACAAATATGTAGAAAAACAAATATACCAATGCATACCAACTTTGTTATGATCTACTTTTGGATTGCTTATGCACCTTGGTTCCCCTCATTGTCTATGTTCTGGATATTCTTGAAAGAACTCAGAGTCCTCTGTCATTCTGCAATCCCCACTTCAACGTCAATCCATGCACCAACTCTCTGTCTGCAGAGAGGGTGCCATATTCCTTCATCACGCACATCCTTTTATACAAATCAATCCTTAAACCCTTTTCGTGTTCATATGCCTGACGATCCATTTCCATAACTGATCAAACCATTCGATGCCTTAAGAAGTCCAATCACTGAGTAATCATGAGTTTCTGCAACGCATCTTCGCCATTTGGCTTCTTCTGTAATTATCATTTTCTTCAACTCGTCTCTTTTCAATTTTCTTTCTTCAACAAATCATAGTTTCTACACTTCTAGTTCCACAGGATTCTTATTTTGCAATACTGGTTCTGCACCAATCATTCCGCACCATTGCTCTTCTTCGAGCTCTTTGTGACCGTTGATCTGAGAAGAAAATCGGATATTGGATATGTGATTTTTCTAGATATCGTTCCACGATTTCTGCTTTCCGCCTTCCACACATCTTTTTCCGCGTGACTTCTTCTGTGCGGTCAATTTCGTGTGGAATCTCTACCGACCGTTGATATGAAATCAAACACCTGCTTCCACACATCCTTTTCTGCAAATTCAATCCACGTCATCGATTTCTTGTACAACATTTCCTAATTGTTGATCTTAGATTCAGTGCGTGATGCGGATCCCGGGTTTTCAACATTTTGTTAAACCACTTCCATACTTTTCCGATTTTCGCCTTCCACTTGCAAAACTCGTTCTGGATCATCGATTACTTGTGCACCCTTTCTCGACCGTCGATCTTAGATCCGGTGCAGGATGTGGATCTCGGGTTTTCAACATTTGTTTGAACAACTTCCAAACTTTCCGCTTGCAAAACTCCTTCCGGGCCAACGATTTCTTATGCACCCTTTCCTGACCATCGATCTTAGATCCAGTGCGGGATGCGGATCTCGGGTTCTCAACAATTGTTTAAACAACTTCCATACTTTCCGCTTTACATCTTCCTTCTGCAAAACTCCTTTTGTGCCGTCGATTTCTTGTGCAGGTTCACTCCTGACCGTCGGATCTATTCATCAGATTACCTTTCAACCTTTGGTTCTCACAATAATTTTGCATCCTGCCTCTGTGAAATCGTTGAGAACCATCGAATCAGCTCTGTCTGTTGATCTTGTCCGTCGGATCTCTGCACAAGCCATGGATTCTTCTAAGTCCTCTGTTCATTTGGATCATATGCTTGGAACTATGTTGCCATCAATGACAACCATATCACACTGTGATCTATTTTCCATATGACCACAAAACCTCCAACATAGGATATTTTTTCATGATAAGAGTTGTACATATTTGCTAATATGAACTCCATGTCAAGCTCCATAGAGAATAGGGAGGTTCCTAAACCTTAATGGAAAGCTTACGAATTAGTGCATGTGAAGGATTTCATTAACCACCCCGTAATAATACTCCTGGTCTTCCAATATCATCCACGTGTACGAATTCCCATCCTCGAAACAAATAAACCAAGTAAGATATAATTAGAACCCCGTAGGTTAGGGTTTCTTGAAGGAGAACGATAGAGGGTTTTTGAGTTTCTATCAATCTTTTAAGGACTTCTTTCTTGGAGGGAAACCCCAACCCCTAATAATGGAAAGAAAGGACTATCATCAGGGAAACCTTCCAGTTGGAGGACAAGCTCTAAGGGCCCTTTTTATGCTTTGCTTTCGACCAACACATATGTCCATATTAGCTTGGGACCAAGCATGAGATAAGGTAGACAATCTCCCTATTAAATGCTTGGAGGAGGTTTCTTTCTTGAAATTATGTAAGCCTCCAAAAATGCTTTCAAATTGATCTGGTCCAGTTGACTTGCCAGGTTTCAAGTGATATCTCTGGTGGCTAAGGGGAGTCAACGTGTCCTCTCCCCCTCCATTGTGACAGAGTGAACATAATCAAAATTTAGAAAAAAAATATCTTGTCATGCAAGAGGACTGACAAAACTCTAAACATAAAGAGAGACTTGAAGTAATGCTTTGGGAAGAGACTTGTCTAAAGTAATAATTATCATCAATAACATACTCAATTCACTAAATGTTTATTTATTTATTTATAAATTAATTATATATATTTAAATTAAAAAATCATAATAAAACTTTAAGTAATCTTTTCATAATAACAATCCTCTAATAATACAAAGAATAAGGTATATTTATTAATTTATTATTAAATTTTAGTAAATATATTCTTTTTTTTCGGGAGAAAAATAGCTTATCCTTTATATTCATTGAGAATCAAAGGCACTGGTTGCATAGCAGTGATATCAGAATATCAATCCCATAACACATCATATACAAGTAGTGCAGAAAGTAGCCACCATAGACAAATAGTGCAGAATAAAACAAACATAAATTCTCTCAGATGATTACCAAACACATCCAAAGAAAGCACATGAAGAACCCAGCCTGTTTATCCAGAGAGGCACTCGAGGGAGCGACTAAACATAAAAAGATGTTCTTCCTCAAAGGAAGACGGAAAAACATATATATTCATCCATTAATGCCAAGAGGCATTCTCAAAAGACATGAGTATTTAAACTCCTTCACTGAAGCTCGCATGGAGTTATGTTACAACTTTGTACAATAATAAGAGATATTGTACGTTCGCGTCTAAATTAATAGCTCATCCATTAATAAACATTATAAAGCTTACCTATTATGCTATGGAGTAGTTGTAAAAAAATGGAATAAAACTATTGGTGAGGGTATTATTGTATTCGATTGGTGTTGACCTAGTATTACTTTGCATTTGACTTTTTTAAAATTAAACTATATTCAATGTTTTATTTCAGAGTTTTTATTTTTGTCATTAAATAATAAGCTTAATAATATTTGTTTAGAATGTTATTGGCTAAATACTTTGGGGTCTTATTGTTGGACCGGTGGCGTTGTTTCTCGGGATGGTGGAATTGATTCTTGGTTTGGTAGTCAATTAATACGCCTATTACCAAATAAGCCAATTTACATATTATATTTTAATCATTTATATGGTTTTTTTTTTTGCATTCTCGCAATGTACTTCTCAGGAGTGGGGATCCAATTTACATATAATATTTTCATTGTTTATATAGTATTTTATTAGTTTTTTTGCATGTTGCCAATGTACTTCTTGGGAGTGGGGAGCGAGGGATTGAGTTCTCGAGATTAAGACAAGGAAAGAATAATCAAAGCCAAGTAATACTAGATTTACATTATTTGGCGCTTAACATTACATGTGGCTTGCAATACATTATTTGGTGAATCCAATGTTTTGCAAGCTTACTGCCCAATCTTCCTGCACCGCCTAATCTATGCAATAGTATCCTTGCATCGCCGCTCTTCAGGCTTGCACCACCTGATCTCCTTTCACTGCTTGATCTCCCTAGCTTCCCGGACTTACCTTTAAAGCTTTACAAACTGCTATTAGACACTATTATGGTATTCGGACAAGTTCAAGATAACTTAGAGAACCTTGTAGAAGTCGAGAACCTTGCGATGCTGATGTTAATCAAGGTAAAACATAACTCTCAATCTCATCAATAAAAGAAAAATAAATGAAACCTTTTGCTAGCATTGCTTTTTAATAAACAATTCTACATTTTCATGTGTGTCTTACCAGTCTATTTTCATAGTCTCTGTCTTTCAATTGATCAATGTTTTTGCATCTATTGACCATCCATTACTTGCTCTCCCAATTCTATTCAAAATACTAGCCCTAAGTATTTACATGCCTTTGTGCAACCTGAATTATAACTAAAAAAATGACAGTTTAAAATCAAATTTAAGATGTAATTTCCAGGGATTGACATCAATTTGGAAACAAAGCTAAATAGGACTATTGACTGCTTGAAATTAATGATAGTTCCTCTCCTTATCTTTCAACACATGTTTCCTACATTGGTAAGATATTTATTGTAATGTTAAGGGAAGAAAATAGGAATTATGATAAGAAGAAAATTATGCAAAAAACACAATACCTTCCAGGTGATCTTCCAAGATTTTTTCACTAGCCAATATTCCTTTTCATAATCCTAACTCCTAATATTTTATGCTTAGAAGTATATCGATTGATGCACAGGTGTGCACAAACATAACAACAGGTATGCACTTGCAACTACATATTAGATCGTCGATTCCGCCTAATAATAAGAATGGATTCTCTCTGCACCACGACCCTATATTTCAAGAATACTTTTGCAGTCGGCAGGTACAATAAAATAATTTATAAATTGCAGCCACACGATTCGATACTTCATATATTTGAATAAGCACCAAAATGATCTAGTATTTAGCTCTGTAAAGGGTAACTAATAACCGGTGCTATCATTAAAAACATGAAAATCAAGCTTTGAAAAAAAGGAAGATCAGATAAAAACATGTCAGCATGATGATAAGTCGATGCATAATTTCTCTCTGTCATTGAAATGATCCATAATTATCAAATGACATCAAACCAATTCTCTCAACGCCTCCCTTTCGTTCATATGATCAGGATGTGGGTGCACTCACCACCTTCCCCCCACATTGCCTCCACCCAGCTGCCCTTCACATGCTCGTTCATGTGCGAAGTGAGGAGCCTGGACACCTACATGTGGGGAATATCATACATGTTAAATTTCATTCCAGGATTTATTCTTATAAGTAACACATTTCATTCCCTATAATCATCTTACACTTGTTTACTTTTCGGATAAGTATGGTTGTCACGTCCCCACCCCTCGACTCGGTGGAGAGGACGCAACTCACATAGCTACTAGCTATTTAATCTGGGAAAAGTAGACTCATAAACATGATATAAAAATGCATTGGAAATAAACATACATAGTTGCATAAACATTCAATATACAGCGGAAGCATTTACATATCATTCACACATTTAAGCACTAATCATGTTCATTTACAAACAAAAAAACAGTTGCAAGGGTTTAAGTACAAGAAGATACTTATCTTTAACAGAAGCTTGTCCCGCAACCAGCTATGTCACTGCAACGTTCCACCCAACCATAGGCCAGTGTGCTCATCAATCACTCAACAACATTACCACCACTGAGTTGGGCATGATTCCACAAGGAATAAGGGGAAACTAGCAGGCTCACACGTAGCCAAGGATACACAACTCAACCAAGCCAGCACGGTTTGATTTATCAGGCCATCGGGGAGCTGGAAAAGTTGGTTGCTAATATAGTGGGCTCACTGAAGAGCTATGGACACCTACACCAGAACTAGCCTGGCTTCTAAAACATCCACACACACCCAACACAAGGAAGCATCCCCTTCGCTGCTACATAGTCTATCGGGCTATGCCTTCCCTTCCAGTGCTATTCAGGGGGTACAAAGAAGAAAGCCAGCCCTCTAGCTCTGTCTGTGAGGCTCTTGCACACGCTAGGTTTATCAAGCAGACTCGGACCCCATTTCCACCCCCAATTCAAAACCGGCCAAAGCCAAAAGATACACCCACAACACAATACGATTTCTGGGTTTGAAAAAAAATAGTATGGGCAACAAAATGAATTTCCAGGATGGGTAAAACATCCCCCTAACAACAATTCGATTTCCAGGGACGTTTTGGCCCTAATGTGGCTAAAACGGACTCAACAACGCCCAAAATCGTGGGTCTCTTCTTCCCCTCACTGGGCATTGCCAGAAAAAGATTTCCATCTTGGAAACAATGGGAAAAATGCAGTAAAAACGTGGGAAAGGAAACTCAGCCACTGATAATCACCAAAAACGATTTCCTAGCCTGAGCAAAATGAGGTAACAACCAAAAACGTGAATGGTTTCACACACAGGAAGTTCCAACTGCCTCCCAGAGCTCCACGTGAAGGAAAAATGGTGGTGAAAACATGAGAACCCCAAAACATGGTAGAATGGCATACGTTTTTGGGTTTTTACTTACCCAAGGAGTCAAAACGCATTTCCCAAAAACTGATGGCTTCTCCAATTCGAATTTGGGCTGTCATACCTTGCCCATCCCATGCAATAACCAACTCAACCAACTTTTGGCAGTAATAAATGATTGGGTGAATAAGACAAGAAAGGTAGTTGACAGTTTGGTGGGTTCTCCCTTTGACATTTGGCTTTTCCCCATTGGCCCCAAAGGTTAAATATCCCCCCCCCCTTATCCTTAGGAATCATGTCCCCATCTCATTATTGTTGCATTGAAATAGCTGGTTGTGGGTTTCTTAATTAATTACATATTTACATGATGATTTAAAAAAAGCATAACGTGCATGGCTAGCACAAAATACCATCGGCACCGATTTAATCGCTGAAACATAAAAACGATAATCCATGGTGGGGCTTTTTGCCTTTAGCTCCACACCACGATTAATTTCAATATATACATCATATACATTTAATGGAAACGGGGTCAAAACCGGGGTGTTACAATGGTTTAGGCTTGAGTAGTTGCCTTCCCATTTTCTTCCGGATTTTTGAAAAAACCTCCAAACTTGTCTCCTTGGGATTTTGAAAAAAAACTGAAACTCAAGAATAAACATCCCCTAACGATGCAGAAACTTTACATCGATAAATACTTTTATTTTTTCATTTTTTAAGTCTCTTTGCCTATACATATATCGTCTAAAATTTTTAAGCAAATGAAGTATTTAGTTAATAGGTGTCAGAGGGACATGATTTTAATTTTTTTAATGGGTAAAATTAACTGAAAAACATTGTTATTGGCCCTTTCAGCTTTTACCCTTTGTGCTAAGGCAAATTAGTGAGTGGAATTCAACTTGGGTGGGATCCTTCAATACCACAATGGTTTCACAAGTCTGTACTACTTATCAAGCTCTGGAGAAAGATAACCTGTGCATATTAATGGCAGATGCAACCATTTTATGATTAATGAAAAGATGATTCTGGCAATCTGATTCCTCAATTATATTAAGATTAATCAAATGTTCTTTAGCGCAATCTAATTTTGGGTTCTTCGATATTTGGAATAGTACCAATCAACCTAATTGTAATTGTATCACTCATAGGATTATTTATATTCCTTAGATAGCTGGCAACTAGACTATTGTTTGAATTATAGTTGTTCGACGTCACCCATTGTGAAAGGATATGTTTGCACAACCCACATACCAAAACGAACTATTTCTTCTACCATTGTGATGTCAAACAAATTGGTGTCCCAAAAGTGATTCCAGATCGGGAATTACTCAGTTTACTCTCTGATCTTTATCTAAATCCTATTAGTGGTGGGGGACAGAAAGAAAAAGAATTAGAAAAATTTACTTAGGTTTACGAGGATTTAGAATCAGCAATTTATTCACATAATTACCCGTTTCACATTCAAAAGTTATAGTTTCATCAATTTTAACTGACATAATAGGGAGGAAAAAAATAAATGGCTGAAGAACAAATTGTTGTAACATGCACCCGAATTTGATTGCTTTTCCATATTCTGGATGAATTCTATTTTAGACATGCTCTTTAGCATACCTTCGTTGATAATGACTTGGGACGAACACAAGACACTTAACTATGCAATCTCCCTAACTTTTGGCTTGCATGTGGATTTTGCATGGCTTAAACGTGGTCATGGCAGTTCAATAGATTTTTTAGGGAATCCTGCATAAACTAGCAACAAACAATACAATACATTAATCGCATTGTTAGTGGGCCATCGTATGGATATCATTGCATTTTTTGCTCCACTACCCTACATCGACATTCTCGAGACACCTTTCTTTAATATTTATATTAGTAATTATTATCTCATTCTCTTATGGAGATATATGCACTCACATTGTCATTGGGTGTCCTAGAGCTAAACATTATTATACGGACTATGATGGCACACCAACATATGTTAGCATGAGTAGCTTAATTATTAAACATGTAGTGTCGTGTCACTACCACCACGAGCAACTATGGTGTGAGCAGCTTGTTGACAACAACTTGGTAAAGTGCGATCCACTGCGAATTAGAAAGTGTTAAATAAAAGAAAATTGCTTGCAAATCAGAAATGTAATGCAGATACAAATTCCAGAGCTGTGATTTCCACTACGTTGTATGTTGGGCGTGTCATGGTGTGGATTTAAAAGGGCATGCCAAGGATAGATTGGCATTTAATCTTCTGTAGACGCAAAAAAAATATGATAAATACAAGAGATGCATCCCTTAACTTTTTGATATATCGAGGAATGCAAGAAATGCGTCCCTAAAATTTTATGTGCATATGTATATAACATATGTGTTGTGTTGCTCTATTTGTTTATTTGTCTATGTATTATAAATACACAAATATTCTTCACAATGGTGAATGGCTTGAAGTGGAGAAGTTATTTGATTGATGCAATAGTTGTAAGATATATCACTAATTTGGGATCAGTTTTACCAAATATACCTTTTAAGTAGGCTTTGCAATATTTGAAAGTAAGATTACAATGCATTTGTAATGCCACAAGAAGCTTGTAAAAAATAAAATTATTTTTCGATGTTGTTTGCTTCCTCGGGGCATCATGAAAGCTTTGCAAATGGGTGTTTGTTTGTTGCATTCCGAAGACAATACTTTGGAACAAATTTACAAACTCTGTCGAAATGTTCTTAGTTGTATTAATGAAGGCGATGGAATAAGTTGTATTTTCATTCATTTGATTTACCATAAATGGATTCAGAATAAAAACTAGTCGACTCGTAAATCTAAGGTATTAACACTAAGTCACAAACAAGACGGTCAACAAATATAGTTAACCACAACACAATCCACAAATATAGCTTTCTATTCTTGTTATTCCTCAACAACAACACTATTTCGTACACAAACAGAGCTTACTTTTCATATCGACAAGGACATCGCCATGCGATGGCACTTGTTAAGATATATAGTTTTATGTCCCCAAAAAGTACCATTAAGATTGTTTAAGAAATGTTGTGTTCTAATACATGTTATGATTGTAAAATAATGTTAATAAGATCATGTTTCTTATATAAGTCGAAGATAAGTTTATTTATTCTAAGTTTTGGAATTTTATGTGATTTTTGTTTGATTAAAGTAAATTTATTTTGGTTAAATTCAAATTTAAAAATAATATCCATATGATACTTATATTATGTAATATCCACACACACACATATGTGTGTGTGTGTGTGTATGTATGTATGTATATGATACTTAAAAACAATATCCATATGATACTTATATTATGTAATATCCACATATATATATATTATTTTATTTTTTATTTTTTTTGAAGTAAGCTAATTTTCTAAGAAATATATTTGTTTATAATCAAGATTCTTTAAGGTGTTGTTATAAGTGAAGCACACTAAGAGATAGATTAACAACAATATCATTCTTGACTTTAGATTTATGCAGACCCAAGGAACCATCACTTACTAGCATACATACAAGATCATTCAGGGTCATGAGTTTTTTCTTACCAACTAGGGTTCTTCCTTCCCCACTTCCATGAGATGATCTACGGGGTTCATTGCTACTCCTCTTACCCCATAACATTTACCTAGCCAATGTACTCCTCTTACCTCATAACATTTACCTAACCAATGTTTAGCTCCAACTTTATCGAAACTTCTATTGTTTGCAGTGATATTACCCACTTCTCTAATGTTATATTTGTAATTAGATTTTTTTTGAATTAATAAATTTTAAATTATAACATGTAAAGTCTATTTTTTATTGATTTACATATATATTGCATTCTATAACCTTTACTACAATGCTCACCTTCTTAACCTTCTAACTTGTCAAAATTATGGTGACCTAGGAACAGTTGTTTCTAAGCTTTTTTAGCATCATAATAAAATGTTATAACAAACCACTTAATTCTTTCTGGAGTTGGCTAATCTTTAGACTATTTGCACCTTTTCAGGTAAGTTTGGTCGAATTCTGGCAACACAATTTGTTGTTGAAAATAAGATCTACTATAAAGACGACGACTCCTGACGACTCCTGACTTCTGTTGGTGAGCTATGTTGTCATTGACATTGTTGCACCAACCGATCCATTGGCATATTCGGTAGAAAAAATTCCATTGAATTCCTAGCGTATCTCGTCATCACGTAGCATAAACTTTTTCATCATAAATCATCCTCGGAAAGGATAGCATACGGGTCAAGCAATTTCGTTCTTTGAAGTTGTATCTTGGATTATACCATGGATTATCGTATGACCTTTCAATCTTAAAATGGATGGACGGGTGCTTAGGGATTTTAACAATTTTCTTTTTGACAATTTTAAAGATCATTATACTTCCACTTTAATTAATTCCCGGTTTGAATGAGCGTATTAGATGCAGATGAGATTGAATAATTTTGGATAATTTGATACTTATAAGGTTTATCGCAGCTAACAAGGATTTCAGTTTCGTGGAGCGAGTGGATGAAATCGAGGAAGAGAAGATGGTGTACAAGTATACAACAATCGAAGGAGAGTCGCCAGCAAAGAAACTGAGCTCTGCGAGCTTTCAGGTCAAATTCGTTCCCAGGAAAGAAAGGGGATGTGTATGTGTATGTGTAGCGAGCTGGCTCTGTAACTACGAAACCCTTTCTGGTGCTCAGCTTGAGGAAGGTAAAGCAAAAGAAATAAAAGAAAACAGCATTGGCATGTTGAAAAAGATCGACCAGTATCTGCTCTCCAATCCCAACTTATACTGCTAAATTTCTCTACGGAAAACTGTCTACCTATGGATAAATAGTTTGGTGCCGCTTGTTATATGAATGAAAAGGCTTAATAAATTTCTCTACGGAAAACTGTCTACCTATGGATAAATAGTTTGGTGCCGCTTGTTATATGAATGAAAAGGCTTAAACTATATATCTATAAAATAAAGAAGAGCGATATGCCTTCGTCTAGTGAGCTGTAGTTGTTGTTATGTGACACAGTTATTGTCCAGTTGTTTTGTTGATATATGTTTTTATTTGAAATTTGGGATGCAGTAGAGTTTATGTTTTTTATCTACAGAATAGGATGAGATAAGTGTACTGTTGATATTGATTTTATGGCAGTCTTTCAAAATATAAAAAATAAATCGTAACTAGCTGATGAATGGATAACTGGTAGCAAATTGCAATGCATATGGATAACTCATAGTTGAACATGTTTAATTAAAAGAATATGATGAAGAATATAGCTGATGAATGGATAACTGGTAGCAAATTGCAATGCACATGGATAACTCATACTTGAACATGTTTAATTAAAAGAATATGATGAAGAATATTTCTTTTTCCAAAATATCTTTTGATTCCATAACTATCTCTTAACCCTTTAATCTCTTTAAACCTCTTTGATCTCTTTAAACCTGATCTAGCCACAAATTATATAAATGTGCTAGTTAATAGACTATTAAATAAGTTATATATATATATACTTGCAATCGTACTTTATCCGGCTAAGATGTACTTTATCCAGCTCAGATGTATGTGCCTCCGTGAATAGAAATATATTTCAGCTTTCTTTCATCATTATGTTTTCTTTTTATTTGACTCCTACACCAGTAAGTAAATCTTAAAGAAAAAACCTACACAACTAAGCAAAACTTAAAGAAAAAACGATTTGAATAAGTCATATAGAAATATGGATTTGACTTATCTTATACTAAATGGATTGGAGGTTTTGGATGGAAATCTCTTTTGACTTTCCTGCATAATCATATTGAACTACATAACTAATTAATTGAAATAGGAGGTCTTGTAAAACATATCGGGTTTATATCATCATTGAATCCTCTTAATTCAAGGTGATAACATTCAACTCCATACATTAAGCATTAAACAAATGTTTCTAATTACAATCATATGGATTTGTCATGCATTAACCCATAGTTTATTTTATCCATAGATTAAGCATTAAACAAATGTTTCTAATTTAACCCATAGTTTAATTTAGCCATGAAACTTGTAGATGGGTTTGGTTCTAGTGCATGGTGTTACTCATGTATACAATTAGTGTTATTTGAGTATGTTAAATTTATGAATCATATTAAAAGAACTTACATTTTAATTGAAAAATATACTTTTCTATTAAATTTATAATTCAACCGAGTAATATTCATTTCTTTAAATTTGTATATTTATAAACAACTTCATAAATTATAAAAGCTTTATGATGACCACGCTCTCTATTTTAGGTTTAATAATCTAACATCAATATTTATATATAATTTGTTATTAAATAAAATAAGATAATCTTACAAAAATTTAATCATATAAATGAAATATACAACTAATTTAAGAGTTGCAATATGGTAATAAAATAAAATACACATTTTTTTGTTTAATTAGTTTAAACTTGTCTAATTAATATATATTTTAATTACACTCATACTATTTAGCATAATAGAGATAATTGTTTTCAATGCATTTTCTATCTATATGAAGTGTAATATAATCTTATCCGTCTTTAAGATAGTTGATCTATAAATTGTCATATATATTTCACTAAACAACTCATCACAATAAATTATTTATCATATGCTTCTCTATATAAGGTGATATTGAAATTAAATTGAGATTAAGTTTCACTATGTAGAATTGTATGTTTCTATGCTTTTAAAACAATAAACACATCTATGAAACTACAATAAATAGTGTCACAAATTTGACATAACCCTTCATCACCCACACTTAGAAGACAATGGATGAAAAAATGGCAATGGGGTGCACAAGAATGTGCTCTTGCAAGAATGTGTATGTGTTTCTTTTTCTATTGTTTCGGTGCTCTTGAATAACCACCAAGGCTTGCCAAATAGGATGCCAAGTCATAGTTAAAAAAATGTGTGTGCATGTGTTCTTCTGTCTCAAAATGAGGTAGCCTACTAGTGAAGGACCACAAATTTGTTTCACATGTTGTGTCGAGGCTATCACATCTAAGAGAATAATTTTGAAGGCTTTTGACATTACATTTAATGAAAGGAGATGAACTTGTTTGAACAAATGATGCTTTCTTGTGATCTTGCTAACCATTGATTGTGATAATACACATGAGGCTACATTGCAGTATTTTGAATGAGTTTTCTTACCAATTGTATGAAAATCATCTACAAGGCTTCTAACAATATGATTACTTGTTTCTAAACTTTTAACTATTTTATTGCCAAAAAAATTTGTAACGAGCCTAAAAATCCTAGATTTTCATAATGATAAAAATAACTAACATTTAGCTACATCATATTTTGATTCAAAATATTCTTCAATAATTTTGTGGGACAAATAATGAATACTTTAGTTAGATAACTTGCCTTCAAGGGGTGTTAGGCCACTTTCATCCACTTAGATGCATTTCAAAGTTCTTTGTTGCACATTGCTTAGTCTAGGACGATGGGCCCATACTCTGAAACTCTTTACCTCTTTGTTTTGGCATTATAACCATTGGATTTTTTACCCCTGGTTGAACTTGCAAGTCAAATTTGGGAGGAAAGTGGTCATGATCGTGTGTATTTTTAGTAATTTCTTTAAGTGTTCAACAAGAAGTCCCTCCACGTGAACTTCTTCATTAGGAGTTTATGCACTAGTTGTCTCTCTAATTTCATCCATAGTATAGTTATCTCCAAGAAAGTCCATAATCACTTAATCATCCACAACAAATTGTCTTGATGGAACAAACATTAAAGGTTCAAAAGATGTTGGAATCAGGTTGACCTATACTAAAATATTGTTTTTTACTTGCGTTGAAGGAGAAGAAATAATAGTGGCATCTATTGTGCTAAAATTTGGGTTGGCCTCTACTGAAAAAGCCTATGTTTTTCCATGCCTAACCTTTTCCTGTATCTTCCTTTGAACACCAACCTTTTCACTAGGATGCACTTTCCTATAAGACTTTCTTAATCGATTCATTTTTCCCCATCTTAACATAGAGTGGAAACAAGAAACAAAGAAAGAATTTTCCTTCCAATCACATAAAAATAAAAATAATTGTATGCAATGTAATTATTCCTCAACGAAGATGTCAAATAACATGAAAAAAAAGATCAATTTTCATAGAGTTTGAGGTGGGGAACGTGATGTTTTATTTTCATGTGAAAATAAGGCATGCATGTTCTAAAGCCCATGTGTGTTATTAATGCATATGCACTTTAGAATGTGCACACATTCTTTCCACAATGCATTACCTAATCTATAGCCAAGCAACATTAATCTATAACCTCTAACAACTAAACAATATCATCCCAAATGGTTAAATGGACAATTACAAACCTCTAATTAAAATTATCAGCATCATCTATCAGATTTGCATAGTAGGGTATCAAGGTCGAGTGTGGTGATTCAAGGCATAATGTTTGGGCCTACATGCCAGGAAGATTCATTTATGTGGTAAACCATTTAGGTTATACTAAAATAACACTTAGGTCCTTTATGCAACCTAGAGTGACCATGTTAAACGCCCCAAGACCAAAAGTCCCATACCTAGTGTTATGCATGCCCCGAGAAGTTATGCATGGTTATTTAAGGTGTAACACCCTGGTTTTGACCTCATTTGCATTAAATGTATATGATGTATATATTGTAATTAATTGTGGTGTGGAGCTAAAGGAAAAATCCCCACCATCGATTTAGCGTTTTATGTTTCAACGATTAAAATCATTGCCAATGGTATTTTTNGGGGGTAGGGGGTATTTAACCTTTGGGGCCAATGGGGAAAATCCAAATGTCAAAGGGAGAACCCATCAAATTGTCAACTACCTTTCTTGTCTTATTCACCCAATCATTTATTACTGCCAGAATTGGTTGGATTGGTTATTGCATGGGATGGACTAGGCATGACAACCCAAAATTCGAATTAGAGAAGCCATCAGTTTTTGGGAAATGCGTTTTGACTCCTTGGGCAAGTAAAAACCCAAAAACATATGCCATTCTACCATGCTTGGATGTTTTCATGTTTTCCTCGCCATTTTCCTTCACGTGGAGCTCTGGGAGGTAGCTGGAACTTTCTATGTGTGCAACCATTCACGTTTTAGTTGTTACCTCATTTTGCTCAGGCTGGGGAATCGTTTTTTGGTGATTATCAGTGGCTGAGTTTCCTTCCCCACGTTTTTGCTGCATTTTTCCCCATTGTTTCTAAGCTGGAAATCGTTTTCTGGCAATGCATAGTGAGGGGAAGAAGAGACCCACTATTTTGGGTGTTGTTGAGTCTGTTTTGGCCATGATAGGGCCAAAACATCTCTGGAAATCGAATTCTTTTTAGGGGAATGTTTTACCCATCCTGGAAATTCGTTTTTGTTGCCCAAACTATTTTTCCTCAAACCCAGAAATCGTATTGTGTTGTGGGTGCATCTTTTGGCTTTGGCTTGCATTGAATTGGGAGTGGAAATGGGGTTTGATCAGCTTGACAAACCTAGTGTGTGAAGGAACCTCACAGACAGATCTAGGGGGTTGGTTTTCTTCTTTTCACACCCTGAGTAGCACTAGAAGGGAAGCCATAGCTCGAGGGACTGTGTATCAGAGAAGGGGATGCTTCCTTGTGTTGGGTGGGTAGATGTTTAGAAGCCAGACTAGATTTGGTGCAGGTGTCCATGGCTCCATGTATGAGCTTACTAGCTTAGCAGTCAGCCTTTCCATCTCCTTTGCAGCCTAATAAACCCAACTCTGTTTGGCTTGGCTAAATTTTGATATACCTTTGGCTATGTGTGAGTCTGCTAGTGTTCCCTTATTCCTTGTGGGAATCATGCCCAACTCGGGGGTGGCAGTGTTGCTGAAAGATTGATGAGCACATTGGCCTATGGTTGGGTGGAATGTTGCAACGACATAGCTGGTTGCGGGAAAAGCTTCTTCTCAGATAAGTATCTCTTGTGTTAAAACTTTGCACTTGTATTTCATTTATAAATATGATGAACATGTTAATGTGTTGAATGAAATGTAGATGCTTCCGCTATATATTGAATGTTTATGCATCTGTGTATGTTTATTTCCCATGCATTTTTATATCATGTTTACGAGGCTAGTTTGTCCGGGTTACATAGCTAGCAGCTATGTTAGTCGCGTCCTCTCCATCGAGTAGAGGGGTGGGGACGTGACATAAGGCACTATTCATGGCTTTATATTTATCAACAAATTATTTAGGAGGTAAGGCATAGTATTCCTCCCTGTAAAATTCCAAGTCCCAAGACACATTTTACATACTACTCAAACCACCTAGTAGCATTGACATCCTTAATCATAGGTTAGTGATACCCCCAGAATTCCATGTTTGGTTGGTGGGGGGAAATTGCTTGGCCCTCAATTGTTAGAAGATTTATTTAAGGATTGTTAGAAGATACCCTTGAGAAGTCATGAACATTTCCAAAGCGTCGATACAGGTCGGTATGCAGGCCAGGTGACTCCTTTGGTCATGGCAATCAAACAAACTTTATTTATTTCCTTTCTATTTTGTTTAAACGGAGATTGAAGCAAATCCTTACTATTTTCTAGGGAGTAGAGTTGAAATACTTCTCAAAACAACTTAATAGCATCCACATCCTTGATCATATGCCAATGATACCCCTTAGAGGCCATGTCTGGTTGGTTGAGGCAAATTTCTTAGGATTGAATGGCTAGAAGATTCCTTTAAGGAATCAGATTTAAGTATCCTCCCCTAACCATGTCCATGACCATAAGTCCCCAATACCCATACATAATGCCATGCATACCCCTAAGAAGTCGTACATGGTGCTTTGATGCATTGTTAATGGCTCTTGATGTCTTAATGGTTTATTTAGGGCATAAGGCATGCTTTTATTCCATTGAACATTTTTAGGTCCTTGAGATACATACATAATGCTCAAAACCACCCAATGGAATTGACATCCTCAATCATAAGCTAGAGATACCTTCAAGAGGATATGTGTGGTTGTTTTAGGCAACCTTACTGGCTAGAAGAATCCTTTAATGCCTAAGGTTCAAGTTTCTCCCCATGACCATGTCCATGATCCCAAGGCTGCCAGACCCATACATAGTGCCAAGGATAACCTCAATAAGTGGTCCATGGTGATTCAAGGAATTGTTCATCATTTTTTTATCCCTTAAGGGTTTATTTAGGGCATATGACATGGTCTTATTCCTTGGGATATTTAAAAGGCATTGAGATGCATATATATTGTTCAAAACCATCTAATGGTACCAATATCATCAATCACATACCAATGATACCCTCATGATATCATGTGTGCTTGGTCGATGAAACCTTCTTGGCCCTATATGGCTAGATGATTCCTTTAGGGCCCAAGGTTTAATTCTCCTCCCCTAACCGTGTCTAAGGACCCAAGACCCATACATGGGGATACAAATGCTAATGGAACCTATATACCTTGTAAAAAGAAAATGATTCCCTCTAGTGGTCCTTTGAGGTGGTTCAAGGTGTCTTACTTGGCCCCAAATTCCTTGAAGCTTCACTTAGGACCTAAAGCTTGGGTTTCTACCCCTTACCATATCAATGGTTAAGAGAACCATACCTAATGTTCAAATCCTCGTAATATCCCCATATGGAGACTAAGGATACCTTATAAAAGTCCTTTGCAATGGTTTACCATGTCATTATTCACCCTACATGCCTAAATTCTACAATGATAAAAAAGAAACTTCTAATAGAGCCCATATCCCCTATTAAAGGCAAACTATTCCATAAAAAGTTTATAGTGGTCATTTAAGGCCCAATTTTGTCTCCCTTTAACCTTATAAGGTATATTTAGGGTCCAAGGATTGAGTTTCCAACCCAAATTATATTCAAGGAAAAGAGACTCTTACCTAGACCTCAAAACCTCCTAATGGTTCCCATATCCCAACCACATCCCAACTTAGAGGGAGTTGATACTCTCAAGACATTAGGTGTGGTAGTTTAAGGAATTGCTTTTAAAATTTGATGACCATAATTGCTTAATTTAGGTCCAAAGGATTTATTTTCATCGCTCAACCATTTCTACCACCCTTATATCCATCAAATTTTCTAACACTATCCATATTGCAACATGAAGGACAAATATCCCACTTAGAGGTCATTGTTGTACGGATTTTTCCCTACTATGAACATGATGGATATCCTTTGGATTTGAATCCTAATCTAGGAAATATAGTGGGATATATTAAACTATTTCCTCTAGATATAAATATTGATCTAATACATGCATGAGAGAGGGAAGAGAGAATATAACTCACCTTTGCAATGATGGTTGTTTTTGCGTATTTCTGGCTGGTGTAGTTCCTAGAGATCTTACTCTTAATGCTTGCTACCTACACACATAATACAAAACATACCAATCCTAAAACCTTTTCAGCTATGAAAACAATAATACAATATCTAATCTAACTTGCTCAAGGATAAATTAGATTTGTTATTGCAATGAATAATAAACCACATAAACACTACAATAGGAGGGGTAAATCATGTAGATCTATATCATTAGAATGGACAAAAATGCATCATATGTCCATACCTTGAGCCATGGTGCATGTTTCTCCAAGATACTTGCTCCAAATACCTCTCCTTGGACCTATACCATTTACTTGCATATGTTTTTACTCCCTTTTTCCCTTGAAAGATATTAATTTTATAGATGGATGGAATATGTGAGGGGATGAATGTGGCCTCCTAGATATTTTCAAACTTGACTATAACACAAGTCCCAAAGCTGACACCTCGAAGGATCCATCACATGTGCAAACAAATCACTTTCTAACTCAACCAATATTGAAGGTTTTGAGTCTATTGCACTTACCTATGGTGCAGGAAGTGAAACTATCAACCAATATTGAAGATAATTGTCGTAGGATAATAGGTACAATAGGATGCCTCCTAAAGTGTGAGGTCAAAAGAAAAACCATTGGCCAAAATACTTTGTAATAAACAACATTGCAACATAAAGGAGGAAGATAAAAACAAAGAACTAGAGAAAATAAGAAAGAATATGTCCTCCGATCATATATATAGATCATCCCCGAGGTAGGCATACCATTGCTCAGAACAGACACAAAGCATGGCCGCCTACCAAATACACTATGTATCCATGTAATCAAATTCTAAACCATGGCTATAAAAATGTACATGGTGGATCCATGACATGAGAGAAATCATAGACACTAATAAGTACACTATGGATCTATGTCACCAAGCAAATCATAGCCATGAGAAAATACAAGATATATGTATGACACAATATACAGTAGGAAAATAAAGAGCACAAGTGATAGTGCCCATTTCCTCAAAGTACTCATAGGATAATTATATACTCCATCGCGACCAGGGAGGGAAATAATGAATAAGTGATTTGTCCCTAAACCTGAGGTCTTCATCCCAAATCACAATGGTATGATTCTACAACATGCAAATAGATGTGTTGAGGAATATTATTAACATATGACATGAGGGACAAGGATCGAACACATGTGCAAACAAATCACTTTCTAACTCAACCAAGCTTGAAGGTTCTGAGTCTATTGCACTTGCCTATGGTGCAAGAAGTGAAACTATCAACCAATATTGAAGATAATTGTCTTAGGATAATAGGTACAATAGGACGACTCCTAAAGTATGAAGTCAAAAGAAAAACCATTGGCCAAAATACTTTTTAATAAACAACATTGCATCATAAAGGAGGAAGATGAAAACAAAGAACTGGAGAAAATAAGAAAGAATATGTCCTCCGATCAGATATATAGATCATCCTTGAGGTAGACATACCCTTGCTCGGAATAGACATAAAGCATGGTTGCCTACAAAATACACTATGTATCCATGTAATCAAATTCTAAACCATGGCTATAAAAATGTACATGGTGGATCCATGACATGAGAGAAATCATAGACACTAATAAGTACACTATGGATCTATGGCATCAAGCAAATCATAGCCATGAGTAAATACAATATATATGTATGACACAATATATAGTAGGAAAATAAAGAGCACAAGTGATAGTGCCCATTTCCTCAAAGTACTCACAAGACAATTATATACTCCATCGCGATTAGGGAGGGAAATAATGAATAAGTGATTTGTCCCTAAACCTGAGGTCTTCATCCCAAATCATGAT
>LPNX011022922.1:117296-202724 GCA_001517045.1 Pseudotsuga menziesii | reverse complement strand
CCCCCCATGGTACCCATTACAAACTAATGAGTGTGAACAAGGGATTTGATGTCAAACACTCACAGAATTATCTGATCAAAGAGACATTATGGGAAACACATTGTTGAATGCAAGCACACCTGGCATTGAGGACTGCAAGCTCCAAAGTACTAACTTGTGTCTAGATAAGCTTCCTACATAAGCAGCTGTTGTCAATAGGAAGGAATCCATCAAAGGAGGTCCTTGATGTATCCCACATCATTCCACATGACACATGAAAAACAAGTTATACAACTTGACGAGAACCCAACATTGTTCTCCTTTTTGGGGGGATCAATTTTAGTAGATTTTTTACCTTCATTTCAAAAAGTGTGTATACTAGTAGCACCATTTTTCATATTGAGCTATTTTTTTGCAATTTTGAAACTTCTTGGTCATATAAAAACTATATTTTTTTTTACAAATGCGTTTTTTCAAATTTTACAAAAAATATATACATTTACTAGCTAGTTATAATGAAAAAATATATACATTTTCAAAAAAAAAAAAGTTTTAGAAGCGACTTAGAATGAAAAATTTACATATTTTGGAAGTTTTTTGTTCAAAACTTTTCTCTTAAACAAGTCATTCTTATGGGAAAATTTGTAAAAAAAAGAGAAAATAAAGACATTTCAACCATTTTTTAACGCATTTTCAACTATTTTATGTATAGAACTAAAAATTTAATTTTTTAAAGCAAAATTGAAAAAAAAACTAAACAAAATTTAAAAATAAAAAATAAAACTTAAAAACAAAACAAAACTTAAAAATAATTAAAACATAAAAAAAAAAAATCTAAATTAATATATATATATATATACTTTTAAATATTAAAAACAAAAAAACAAAAACAAAAAACCCCATCCCCCTCTCCCCTCCCCACCAACCTTTACCACCGATGGTTCATTTTAGGGTTGTTTTTGGTGTTTTTGATGAAAAAATATGATTTTTTTATGGCGAGAGTTCTTGTTCTTTGTATATAGTTCTCATTTTATAGCATACTACATTTCTTCTATTGTGTATCCAAATATCATAACTTCTATGTTTTATGGTTTAATATATGGTTTATTATGAATAATATCATAAATTCTTTTATTTTAGATGGTAAGCGTGGTGAAATAATTTCTTGAATAATTTATGTTTAATTGGGTGCTAGTTTTATATAGTGTCACTAAGAGATTTAATAAAGATAAATTTTAAATTATGATACATTGATATAATAATGTCATTTTTTGAAAAAGTATGCTACCAATAGCATCAATTTTCAATTTAGGGCTTGATTTTAAGGTTTTTGTTAATAAAAAAAAGAATTGTTTTGGTCAATGTCTATATTTTTATCTACAAAAAAAATTGCTACTAGTAGCACCACTTTTTGTATTCCTGATTGTTTTTGGGTGTTTTGTATGCCAAATATGAGTTTTTATGGTTAGATTACTCATTTTGAGTATACATTTCTCGTCAAGTTGTATAATTACTTATTAAACTAAGAGTAAAGGTGAAGAGATAGTAGAACTAAGTACAATTCACACATTGATTGTCATGATCAAGGTCAATGAGATTGTAGATAGTCAAATCAAGTTTACTCCCCTTGAACATCTAGCACAAAACAATGATGACTTGGAAACATTGAATCATGAGCACCATAAATGTAATGACAACACTTAAAAGATAACAAAGCATTCTCCATATAGATTGGAAAAGTAACCAATCACATGAGTAAAAGATTTATATAGATGGTTTGGCTCCTAGGAAATATATAACCCAACTGTAAGATGAAGAATCAAACAGGTGCCATGTTTAAGGGTGACTCAATGGATAGTTTCCACTTTGTTACATAGATCAAAACATAATCCACCCCTCTTTATTTTTATGTGTCTCTTTCAATATGGTTTTATGAGCACAAAAGAGATAAAAATATGTTCAATATTGCATTTTTTGTGTAGGTTTTATGAACCTAAAAAAGAGATAAAATGATGCTCAATAGTGTCTTTTTCGTGTAGGTTTTATGGGCCCCAAAAAAACAAAAAACAAAATGCTCAACAGTGTTTTTTTCGTCTATGTTTTGAGAGCTTGAAAAAGAGATAACAAGATGCCCATTTGGAGAGAATTAGTGGTTCAATGATAGGAATTCATTTTCCAAACACATGGAACTAACATAAGCAATAGGAGTACAATAGAGTACTTGACACATAAATTCCACTCATTGCAGTAGTTCTCTCGATGGGTAAAATATAACATAATATGTAAGCAAGCTGATGTGAATGACAAGAGGTCCTAAGACTGAAGGTAGTTGCATTCAGCAAGCCAACCAACATCATAGTAGTAGGAACCAAGACATGAGTAGTGATAAGCACGTGCAAACATCAAGCAACATAATAAGGAACCCCTCCTGAGATATGGCCAGAATAAAGAGGGAGAGTGAGAGAATATGATTCAATTGCTAGTCATGGTGTAGCTAAAGAAGGGTTCCTGTACCTATAAAATACTAACAACATGGGCATCAATCAACAATGAAGGTGCTAATCTAGGGCACCTATGGTGGGTAGGAACTACCCCACAAGTGACGATCTGCAAAATAGAAAGGCTAATGTCCCTGCTTGGTGGGATTAAACCTAAGGTATACAAAAAATGGAATATGGACGGTTAAAAATGCAATGGGAAATATGGGGAAAAATCCAATCCCTATATGCAAATTTAAGAAACATACCTCAAGTTTAGATGATGTCATCAAAATATGATGTATTTTTTATAACATTTTTTTTTAATTCGACTTGCTTTGATTGCCAACTTTTGTACTAAGGGAATTGAAAGAACATTTAGTGATGCACCTTCAACTAAAGTCCAAGGTCATTTGGAGTTGAAATATGTGTTTTTCAAAAAGAATTTGGTAAGTGAAAAGGTAAAATATTGTAAAATAACTTTGTTTATTAAAAAGACTAACTTCGTGTACTAAAAAAAATCATTACTTTATTTTTGTTGATGTATAAATGTTTTTTAACAAGGTTATATTTTTCTTATCTTGTTTATTTTGGGGGGGAAGAATGTAATTTTTTTATAGGATCCTCACATTCCATGTGCCTTGTGCAAACATTTTTCACCTTTTTCCCATAGTAATAGTTGCAAGGTATCTCTATATCTTTTGTGTTATATGATCTTGTCGAAGAACAATTATCAATATGGAAATGTTGTGGGAAAATTACCTCTATTTAGGATATTACTATCAATCTTAATAAATAGATCACTTTTCCAAGGTTCTAATAATCAATTTTAGAATGAAGTGCTTTTCATAGGCTCTTAATATGCAAATCATAAGGATACTATTGCCCAACTTTGTAATGGAATTATTTTTTTGATGCTTTATAATGATACTTTCAATGTTTATTAGCATAATATTTCATTGCAGAAAACTAGCATCCAATATTAATAAGAGGTCAATTCATTACAAGAATCTAGCACCTAACTTTGTAAGGAGGTTATCCTAATTTAATATGATCGTTTTGTTTCTACTTAGGGTAGGATTATGGTTTTCCCCTTCCTCTTTTGGAGAAGAAGCATAGGCCATCTAGTCTCCTCAACATCCTAATTATGATATTTTACTAGAAGTAAATGATTTTTAAAAGAACAAAATGTATGTTAGAGCATTGTATTAACAAAGTGTAAATTTCTAATGTTGAGAATTATGATGCACTTGTTGAGAGATGCACCTCCATTTTAATTAGCACTAAAAAGATAGCGTTCATGGATTTCAAAATCGTGAGTTGAATGAAAGGCAAAGGAAGCACTACTTGTCAATTTGGGTCACTGTATTCACCACTTCATAAGAAGATCGATGTCCTTTATTGAAGCATTTAATCATACCATTACATGTTCTTATGCACAAATAGATACTTGTGAGTTGTCGTCTCATAATTTTTATAGTCATACTAAAGCCATTAGTTCCATATTATGTCATCATATGGATTATACGTGATGGTATTGGTAAACATACACATGGTATTATTTCTCCTATTGAGCCTAAGATAGGACCACTAAAATCAAAGCTTGGATATTTGGAGACCATCGCTAAACACAAGCCACTATTTGTGCAATGATCATTTTCTAGGAATCAAATCCTACATCTTTTGCTATTATTGTTTTGTGGAAACTAGTGCCTACACAATAAATGGTTGATCTACTACTAATATGACAAAGCTTGAGTTTGCATCATCCGATGATTCTTCTATTATTGATCAATAAGGACTAGAAGATGGCCCTTATAATAAGCCATGACTATATTATTCACCATATGATCAACCATAACTAGACTCTTTACCATCTGCATATCAATTGCATCGACATCATAATCATAGTGATCAAAGGCATTCTTGTTTTCCATCTAGGAATCAAGATTGCAATTCTCATACTCACTAGGAATCAAGATTTCCTCCTCATAGTAGTGCTTTTGTGGGTGTTTGTAAGGTAATGTATTCTTTGAGCAATTTTTTTATTATTGTTCTCTGCAAATTCTCGTTACTTACGATGGGTGGAGGGTATCCGTCTCTGAGTGAGATGGAGGAGGAAATGTTGTGTTCGCCTAAATTCTTTGGCACATGCATTTCAGTTTGCAGAGAAAAAGTCGAGGACAACCCCGCTTCACCTAAAATTAAAGAAGAAACATCTTGTGAGCCTCAAATTTTCACTTCTGTTGATACCATATGGGTGGCGAATGAAGAGATGGTGGAGGACTTGAAGTCCTTACATCATGCTTATTCCAATGTGATGCAATCCGCAATTGAAAACTATTCAAAATCCATTCCATATGAGTCACTAGATTCATAGCTACAAACAATTATGATCAGTAAACAAGACCCAAGTGCATTGATGAATTCGACACTTGAAAATCCTCCATAATTTATTCCAAATGAGACTAATGATTCAATACCAGAAACAATAATTCCCACTAATCAATCTCCAAGTGGATTAATGAATTCTGAAAGCCTTCCACTTGAGTTACTGAACCAGACTGTTGTCGGTCAAGTCTCGAGCAAGTATTTGGAGGCCTCTCTCTTCCAAGTTATGAATATTGTATCTGGCAAGGATCAATTGATATTTGTAGAGAAAGTCCATCTTCTAGAAGTGCAGATTCTACGTCTTTGCAATCGAGTTGTACCCAATGTTGTACAAAACCAATGTCCCGATATCATAATTGAATCTAACTCCTTGAAACAACTATCCTTATCGACAATGGGCTTCTATCGGGACAAACGAACGATGGGTAGAATATTGAAGAGATGGGTGTTGTAGATCATTCCATTCATGAGAAAATGGAGGAAGGAAAGTTTGAACCATGTTTGTATGTTGGTCTTTTGAAGCATGTCATAATTGTTTTTTATTGGCATCAAGGTACCCATCTCAAAAATGCATCAAGAAAATAGGTTTCTTGCAATTTCATATAGTATGTGGTGGATTTATGTGATGATGTTTTTGTGTGCATTGAAGAGGATAGCCTTCTTGAAGCTTATGGTTGCTTCTGTCGCCACCATTTCTCATAGATTGAAATGAACTCGGAGACTCAAGATAATTCATGTCCAAAATTCTAAAAATGATGCCCGGGTTTTGACTGACTTCAATGTAAACATTGGAAGCAATATCAATATGGCTCCTCTTGAAGGTCCAACAATACCCAAACATACATTGTTCTTTGCCGAAGGATATCACATATGTGCTTTTCTCACTGCTAATTATAAACGGTCAAGAAATTATTTTAATACTCAATAAAAAAAGGTTAATGCCAGTGCACTTGGGTTTGAGTTGGAGCAAATGTGAAAATAATATGATCTTGAATTCAGGAGGTTGGGCAATGATAACTTTGTTTCTCTTTTAAATAATTATGAATTTCCAAAGTTATATAAACTTGCATAATTCCATCCAAGGTCGCCGCGTGGAGAGTATGAAGTGTCCAATCAAAGCTGAATGAGTTAGAACATCATATATTTCATAATTTTCTCAAGTTTCTACCTGAGTATTGCAGTTTTATTCGATATATGTCCGATTCAACATCTGAAGAGAGGGAACAAACTCGAGTTGAGGAGATTCTTGTTTAAATAAACAAGCTCGAGCAATTGGAACATCGGTTGGTTACTATTTGGGGTGGAAAGTTGGGTACGCAGAAACTACCTTTTGTTGACACAGAGATTAAATTTCATCATGCCGCTGGGATGGAATCGAGGTTTATGATTGTAAAATCTGAGAAACCGACTAACCTAGTTTTCTTTGAAAATATTATATTGAGGTGCACAAGTGAAGGTGACAATACACAACAAAAGGTACGGATTTTTCCTATTACAAAAGATGGATATGTAAAGAAACTCCCTGTGGTATCAGGTGAGCAGGTTCTTCTTCAATTTGGAAGCAACATAAAAATATTACCAGGGATTGTTGAATTCATCCAAGATTCAGACAATGCACTCCATGATTGGATAAAATCTATAGTTCCTAAAAAAATTAGGAAACATGGCACATAATATTGTTTTCCTGGGTTTCCTTATGAGAAATGGAATTTTAGAGTAGATGAAGAGCTTTGGTTGGCCTGTTATTGGCAAACTTTTGATCACTGAGAAAAATTCCATTGAAAACAACTTCTTGTGCCATTTTCTCATGAGCGACCACACTTTAGACCAACTAAAGAATTTAGATGTTTCCAATATGAAGAATTTCCTTACTTATGCTAGCCTTGTTAATATTTTGGCTGAATCAGAATCTGTGAAATCGGACCTTTCACCAGAGTTGCAAGAATTATATCTGCAATGCCAAAGACAACTTTCTAACTTTAAACTTGATGAGACCTTTAATAGTGCAGTTTTTGTTGGAATATTTTATATTCCTTGGAAGGTAATAATGTCTTTGTATTATGTCAGAAGATATCCACAATCTTATGTAAAAGAGTAATACATTATATCTTATATTCATTATGGTAAAGTATACTCTTGATATCCATCATTATATAAAGAGATGTTATTTAAGATAATTATATTATCCCACAAGTAATATGTGAGAGTAATTCCTCCTCATCTCTTGGTATATAATAGAGTCAAGGGAGTCACATCACAATAACAGACTTTATCTTTTTGTATTGTATTGGGGTTTTTGGCATTGTTGTCATGTAAGCTTGAGGAGATATTCTGGAGATAATAGAAGACTACCTTCCCGTGGACGTAACCCAATAGGGTGAACCATGTATATCCGATGTTCTCTTTTGTACTTATTGTTGATATATTATTGTTTTGCATAGATAAGTAAGCTAGTTTAGCTTGATCCCTCTTTCCAACATGGTATCAGAGTTGGTTGTTGTGATCTAGCCCCTTCTATAACTTTCTAACAATTTTATCATATGGGCATTGTTTATTTTGTATGTTTGCTTTCTATTTGGTAGCCATTAGGCTTCTCTTCAGATCTAGGCACATTTCTACAATTTTTTATCTCTAACCATAACCCTATTTTGTAGATTTTTTGCAAAAAAAAAAAATCAAGGGTTTCTTGATTTTTTTTGTAGATCTATATGATTTTTGGATTGTCCTCAAGGATATCTATCTTCCTATTATTTAGATCTAGTTTTTTTTTAATCAAAATTTTGTTTTTGCATGAAAAATTGAGGTCGCAACTTTCAGATCCAAATCTGAAACTTTTGGTGCAAAATCTAAAGAATCTGGTTACAGATCTGAGTTCTTCTCGAAAAAATACTCGATTTAAAAAAAATCATCTGATTTCGTGTTCGTGTTAGGAAAGCGAAGATATCGTTGATTTAAAATCAGTTATTTTTCATAAATTTTCCGTACTGGTGGAAATATTGCAGAGCCGATATCCTTTGACGGAATATCTAGATTTGTATTTGGCTTGCATAGTTGGATGTATAATGCTCATGTCATTTCCAGAAACATGTATACTAGCAATTCCGAGCCATATTGATCGTGTTATGGTCATTTAAAATTTTTGTCTCAAAACCCTTGATTTACATTAAAATAAAATAAAACTTGGTAAGATCTTTTCAGTTTACTCATTATTTTCTTGCGATTTCTAGCATTTGAGTTTTTCTTTATTTTCTATCATTATGACTTTAGAAGTAGCTTTTGTTCCTGAACTTGTTGGTCCTAACTATCTTGCATGGAAGAGAAAAATGATTGATGTTCTTAGGAGTAAGAATCTATGGAGGGCTGTTAACAATGAAAACAAGAAATCTATTGATGTTAAGGATGTGGCTATATGGGAAGACAAATGTGATCAAGCAAGAGGGCTCATTGGTCAAACGGTTGCAAATAGTCTTCAGGTAAGTATTGAGGCAGAAGACAACCCAGTTGAGGTATGGAAAACTCTTTCTTCTCTCTTTGATAAATCTAATTATGTTTCTGCTTATTACCTTGAAAATAAGATTTTTGAGCTAGATCCTACTAACTTTGATAGAGTAGAATTTTATCTTGCTGAAGTGAAAACCTTAAATGAAAAATTAAACAATTGTGGTAAAGATTACAAGAAAACAAACACTGCTCTTATAATTCTTGTAGAACAGAAATTTCCATCTTGTTTTGACATGTTAATTCAAACTAGGAATACAGCTCTTGAATTGTCTCAAAGTACTACTAAACCTACTTTTGATGCTTTTTGTAAAGAGTTGATTAATGAGCAAGAAAGATTAATTGTTTCAGGACAAATCTCACCTAATAAAGCTCTAATTGCTCATAATCCTAATAAAGGTTTTCATAATACGAAAGGTTATTGTTCACACACTTCAAAACCTACTCAAATAATTCTGGTAATAATTCTAATGCATATCATGAAAATAGTAAGAAGAAGGAAGTGTATGATCCTTGTAAGCATTGTGGTAAAACTAATCATCCTGAAAAGAATTGCTTTAAATGGAAACATTTAATATCTAAATCTAAAAAGAAAGGTTCTCATGAATCCCACGTAGCTTTATGTGCATTTGTTGTTTCTTCTAGTAATTCTTCTTCTAATGTGGAATGGATAATGGATTTTGGTGCTTCTAAACATATGACTGGTAATGTTTTTTATTTACATCTTATGACAATAATAAACACGTATCTCATAAAGTATCCATAGGGGATGGTAAACAATTTTCTGTCATTGGTTCCAGTAATATTAATGTTGTTAATGGTGAATTGGAAGATGTTTTTCATGTTTAAAATATGCCGATCGACTTGCTTTCTATTTATCGTGCATGTTAGAAAGGATATAAATTTGAAGCTTGGCCTGATAAATATGTTCTTAAAGATATCAACCATAATTTTAAAGTAGTTTCTTTTGGTCATGTTGATCATACTACTGGTTTATATAAATATATTGGTTTTAATTCAACTAAAAGACAACATTTGTATTCCTATGTTGCTCATGCTGATGAACTAAGTAAATTATGGCATGAAATATTAGGTCATTTGAATTATGGTAAAATGCAAATGTTAACTAAAAGAGTGCATGGCTTACCTCAGATTTCGTCTACTAACAGTGTTTGCGAAGGTTGTGTTCTTGGTAAACATCATAGAGAAATGTTTGATAAAGGTAAAGCGTGGTGTGCTAAAGAACATTTGCAATTAATTCATAGTGACGTTTGCAGTCCTCTTAAAGTTCCTTCTATATCACATGCAACCTATTTTCTTACCTTTATTGATGACTTTAGTAGAAAATCATGGGTTTATTTTTTGAAACATAAAAGTGAAACCTTTTTGAAATTTCAACTTTTAAAATCCTTGGTGGAAAAATGAATCTAGTAAAAAGATTAAGACTTTAAGAATTGATAATGCGGGGGGGGATTCATTAAGAAATAATTTGAAGCTTTTTTATCTAAACATGACATTCACCATCAAAAGATTGTTCCTTACACATGTCAACAAAATGGACTTGCTGAAAGGTAAAACAGAACTTCAATTGAAATGGCTAGATGTATGTTTTATTCTAAAGGATTACATAAGAAATTTTGGGTCGAAGCCATAAGTTGCGCTAACTTTATTTTAAATAGAGTTCCTACAAAATCTGTTAAACTAGTAGCAACAAGGAAGGTCTTCCTGCATGCATGTGTTCTTGCATGCAGAAGACTTAAATTAGGAAACCAGTTGTATTTAATTTATTTTTCCTAAGTTTACTTTGGAAAATAAATTAAAGTGATCTAAATTAACTTTAGTGAACCACTAGTTAAAGTGAAAGTGAAATTAGGGGTTTTTTTAACCACTAGTTAAAGTGAAAGTGAAATTAGAGTTTTCGCTTTACCTAAAGTTATAAAAGAGAGATCAATTGGTGGAGAGAACACACACACTTGTATTCCGACAGAGATAGGATACAGACAGGGAGAGAAAGTCAGATAGAGAATTTAGCTGAGAAGACGGAGGAGCAAGTAGCATGATCATCAAGCTTCGTACAGTTGGGTCGTACACTCACACAGGAGGATGTTGAGGTTTAGTTGGGATTTTCCCAGTGATTCTGGCAAGTGTTGCATTCGCCAGGTTTGGGTGAATTTGCAATGATTGTAAAAGTTCCATATTTTCTCATAATAAAATCTATATCTGACTGCTGCACTGGTTTTCCCATCTTGGGTTTTTCCGGGGGTTTCCATACCCAAAATAATAGTGCCAAAATTATGATGTGATGTTGTGAGTTATTTCTCAGTTTTATATTCCACTGCATACTGTAAAAGATATTCATTAGTAGTTATCAGTTGATATTTTGTATGCACTGTTTAGCCCTAGTTGAATATTAAAGGAAAATTTACATGGTATCAAAGCTCTGGTGAGCTAACGCTGAGAGATTTGCAGCAACAGTGATAGATCAGGGGCAGATATGTAGGAAGACACAAACCTAGACTTCTAGATCTAGGGTTTGACATGTACACTTCACTATGGTCGTGCAGTTCAGAGTTGAGGATAGACTCCAGGGTGCTCAGAACTTTCCTTGTATTGTTAACTTATTGGATCACATATGTATCTGGTCAACACTCGACCAGACATCAGCTTTGCACTCAAATCTTTGAGTCAGCTCATGGTGGACCCTTGGAGAGTGCATTGGACGGCTGCGAAGCACATACTTCGCTACATCAGAGGTACAATAGAGTATGGATTGGTTTATGAGTGCATGGGGAGTGTACAGTTAGCAGGTTTCACAGATGCTGACTAGGGAGGATGTGTAGAGGATCGAAAGAGTACTTTAGGTTCTTGTTTCAACATTGGATCAAGGGTTGTCTCTTGGTTCAGCAGGAAGCATAAGTCAGTTGCATTGAGCTTGGCAGAGGCTGAGTACATGGCATCCAACATGGTTGCTTGTGAGGGTATGTGGCTAAGGAAGTTACTTGCAGGGTTGTTCGAGTGTGAGTTAGAGGCTACAGTAGTTCACTGTGACAATCAGAGTGGCATCAGGTTATTTGAGAATCCAATGTTTCATGACCGGAGCAAACACATAGACATCAAATACCACTCCTTGAGAGATTGTGTTCATAGGGGAACCATTCGGTTGGAGTACATAGAGACAGATGAGCAGGTGGTAGACATTTTCACCAAGGCACTTTGCAGACAGAGTTTTGTGAAGTTCAGGGATAAGTTGGGGTTGCTACCGAATCCCTACCTCGTTGAGAGGGACTGTTAAACTAGTAGCAACAAGGAAGGTCTTCTTGCATGCATCTGTTCTTGCATGTAGAAGACTTAAATTAGGAAACCAATTGTATTTAATTTACTTTTGCTAAGTTTACTTTGGAAAATAAATTAAAGTGGTCTAAATTAACTTTAGTGAACTACTAGTTAAAGTGAAAGTGAAATTAGGGTTTTTTCTTTACCACTAGTTAAAGTGAAAGTGAAATTAGGGTTTTCGCTTTACCTAAAGTTATAAAAGAGAGATCAATTGGTGGAGAGAACACACACACTTGTATTCCGACAGAGACATGATACAAACATGGAGAGAAATTCAGATAGAGGATTTAGCTAAGAAGACAGAAGAGTGAGCAGCAGGATCATCGAGCTTCGTACAATTGGGCCGTACACTCACACATGAGGGTGTTGAGGTTTAGTTGGGATTTGCCCAGTGATTCTGCTGGGTGCTACATTCGCCAGGATTGGGTGAATTTGCAGTTATTGTAAAAGTTCCATATTTTCTCATAATAAAATCTATATCTGACTGTTGCACCAGTTTTCCCATCTTGGGTTTTTTCGGGGGTTTTCATACCCAAAATAATAGTGTCAATATTGTGATGTGATTTTGTGAGTTATTTCTCATTTTATACCCAAAATAATAGTGTCAATATTGTGATGTGATGTTGTGAGTTATTTCTCAGTTTAATGTTCCGCTGCATACTATAAAAGATATTCATGTGTGGTTATCAGTTGATATTTTGCATGCATTGTTTGGCTCTAGTTGAATATTAAAGGAAAATTTACAAAATCTATTAAGCATGTTACCCCTAAGGAAACATGGAATGGTAAAAGAACTTATATTAGTAACTTTAAAGTGTTTAGTTGTGAATGTTGGGCTCATATTCCTGATGAAAAATGGAAAAAGTTAGAAACCAAATCTCACAAGTGTATATTCATTGGTTATTCTAAGGATTTTAAGGCTTATAGGTTGTTTAATCCTTCTAAACAAAGTGTCATAATTAGAAGAGATGTTCAATTTATTGAAATATCTACACCACCTGAGTCTATAGAACCTCATGTTTCTCTGAAGATTCCCTTATCACCTGTTACGCCTAGCTCGTTTACTCCTTCCAGTTATGTGACTGATCTTAGTTCACCTTCTTCCTCCTCTTCAAGTATTCCACCTAAATGTCTCGAAGATCCTGAAGTGACTGTTGTCCCTTCTTACCTTCCTGTTTGGGCTCAAAAAACTCTTGGATCTGCAGGAAGTGATATCAGAATCCCTTCTGATACTCATAGAACTAGATCTAACTTTGCTCTCATGACCAAAGTTTTAGCCACAATTGATCCTACTACTTATGCTCAAGCTAAGGGGAAACCTCATTGGGAACAAGCTATGACTACTGAGTATGATTCTCTTATGAAGAACAAGTATTGGTCTCTTGTTCCTCTTCCTTCGGGAAAAAATTTAGTTGGTTGTAAATGGGTTTATAAAACTAAATTTACTGCAAACAGACAAATTGCAAATTATAAATCTAGATTAGTTGCAACAGGTTTTAATCAACTTGAAGGTATTGATTATAATGAAACTTTTGCTCATGTTGCTAAAATGAATACAATAAGAACCTTTTTATATATTGCTTCATCTTATGCTTGGGAAATATGCCAAATGGATGTTAAAAGTGATGGTGATCTTAATGAAGACATTTATATGCAACAACCTTCTAGTTTTATTAATGTTGAGTCATCAAGTTTAGTATGTAAATTACAAAAGTCTTTGTATGGTCTCAAACAAGCACCTAGGGATTGGTATGATAAAATTGATACTTATTTCTTGAATCATGGTTTTAAGCGTTGTATATCTGATCCTAACCTGTATGTTAACCATGTTGATGATAATATCATTATTATTGTTTTATATGTGGATGATCTTATTATCACTGGCAGCCAACTTCTTCTAATTCAAAATATGAAAAGTGAACTTCAAAAGCAGTGTGAAATGACTAATCTTAGTATATTGCACTACTTCTTGGGTCTTCAAATTTGGCATATGGAAGATGGTATTCTTCTCTCTCAGCCGAAGTATGCTACATATTTATTGGCTCGTTTCCACATGAGTGATTGTAAACCTGCTCCTACGCCTTTTCAGTCCGGTGTAAAGTTAATTGTTGATTGTACTACTCCTCTTATTGATGCTACTCTCTATTGTCAACTTGTCGGTAGTTTGATTTATTTAACCCACATCGGACAATATCTCTCTTTTACCGTCAGTATGGTTTCATGATTCATGCAGTAGCCTCATGAAATTCATTGGCAGGCAACCAAGAGAATTCTGAGATATTTACATGGGACATTGTATTATGGTGTTTTTTATTTGAGAAATGCTACAGTTTTACTTTCTAGTGATACAGATTTTGACTGGGCAGGTGACAGTTCTGATCGACGCTCAACTGCTGGTTATATATTTCAACTTGGTTCAGGTCTGATTTCTTGGTCCGACAAAAAGGTGAAGGCTCTTTATTTATCGTCATGTGAAGCAGAGTATAGAGCAGCCAAAGAAGCAGTTTGGTTACGGCATGTTCTCACTGAGCTTGGTCTGGTTCCAAAATCATCCACTGTGTTGAAATGTGACAATTAGGGTCACATCACGGTGCAATTCAACTTGCTTACAATCCGGTGTATCACTCAAAGACAAAGCATCTCAATCTTGATGCTCATTACATTCGAGGTCTCATCGTAGATGGTATTCTTTCTCTTGAGTATTGTCCTACTGAGCAACAAGCAACCGATGTCTTCACCAAATCCTTAACATCAACGAAGTATATGCATATGCGTTCTTTACTTGGGATGAGGGAAGTTGTCATCAAGGGGGAGCAACAATGACTTCTTCCTTCCTTTGTTGGTGGGATTTTCTCTCGGCCATTATTAAGGGGGAGTGTTGGAATATTTTATATTCCTTGGAAAGTAATAATGTCTTTGTATTATGTCAGAAGATATCCACAATCTTATGTAAAAGAGTAATACATTATATCCCATATTCATTATGGTAAAGTATACTCTTGATATCCATCATTATATAAAGAGATGTTATTTAGGAGAATTATATTATCCCACATGTAATATGTGAGAGTAATCCCTCCTCATCTCTTGGTATATAATAGGGTCAAGGGAGTCACATCACAATAGCAGACTTTATCTTTCTGTATTGTATTGGGTTTTTTGGCATTGCTCTCTTGTAAGATTGAGGAGATATTCTAGAGATAGTAGAATACTACCTTCTTGTGGATGTAGCCCAATTGGGTGAACCACGCATATCTGGTGTTCTCTTTTCTCTTGTTCTATTTTGTACTTATTGTTGATATATTATTGTTTTGCATAGATAGGTAAGCCAGTTTAGCTTGATCCCTCTTTCCAACAGTTTTTCCATTAACACATGGAAATACTTTGTTCTTCTATCTACAGAGACGGGGAAGAAGAATTCAACCAAAATGTCTTATCAATGATTAGGAAGGATATGTTACCCCTGCTTAAGAAAAATATTGAATCCGAAAAAGAAGCAACAAAAAATCTTAGGGAGCAGCAATTAAAAAATGGAAGGGAAAATTTTCTTACTCAAACAAAGGAAAATCTATCTCAAAGAATAGTGCTTGGAATAGGTGGGTATATTGAAAGTTGCTTTGTTGGATGGTCATATATGGGGTTAGGACCGTCAGAGGTAAGATTGTGAATTTCACTTGAAGAATAAGAAAATTCAAGGATGATTGTAGAGATGGCACCAAAGAAAAAAGACTTATATGAGTTAAATTCAAATTCCATGCATTCCTTTACCCCATCTTGCTCAGACATAATTGAAATAGTGTATTGTGATCTTGAGATAGAAGATATAAAAAAGGTGGCATTTCTGAGATCGGGTGAGTTGTTTCATTTTATCCATGACAAAGAACTTAATAGCTTGAACTTGTACATGCCCTCGAAGCTAGGACCATTTCTGCGTGGGAGCAATCCTATTCACACTTTTAAACGAGGTTTTGATTTGGTAGCTTTTGATGAATGCACCTGATTCCTGACTTTATATGATGGTTAAGTATCCAAGGTTTTAATATATAGGTTTGATGAATCATTCTGGAATATAGACTGGACATGTGTAGAAAGTATGTTGGAATTTTTTCTAGGAATACAAGTATAATATGGATGCAGTGTATTCCTAGGAAAGCATAATTGCTTCTAGTTGATGACAAAAACAGAGTTAGGGTCGTAGAGCTTCATTATCAAACTTTTATGAAACCCAATCATATTAATATCTCTTCAGTTTTTTTAAATGCTTGCATAATACTCTCTCTTTGTCTCTAAGACGTCTAAAATGTGTCTGCCTCACAAAGAGGAATGCATTTCTTCTTCTTCTCAAGAAACTGCTCAAGAAAGCAAGGCCGCATCAGAGTTTGAGCTCAAAGTTTACATGTTAGGCGATGCCATGTCCTTTTTGAAGAATATCTAGTTGGATATAAATGTTGAATATGTTAGTGATTTCCAAGTGAAGCTTGTATACTATGGTTGCCATATTCACCTTGTATACTCCAATATTGTTCCTGGCTTTCTTTCTTCAAATATATTAAATCTAGTTTCGGCAACTGAAGTTTCAGAGTTTCAAGAACTAGCAAAACACAAGTCAATTTCAGAAGGAGATTGTAAGTATTCCATGGACTAGGACTCTCAAAGACTTGTGCTACATTAGACTACATTTATCACATTTTTGATAAGTATGATGTTAGTTATGCACTCTGTAGAGGAAGTATCAGGGATCTTACCTTCCATGTTTTGTTAAAGTCAAAAGATACTCTTAGAGAGGATGATGGGCAAAGAAAATATGAAGAATACTTGAAGCTTCATATTGAACGGTTAGCGAAAGAAAAATGAAAGGATTTTTCAAATTCGTGGATTCAGTTTCAAGTTCTCATGTCTGAAAGCTGGGACTCAAATGGTGTAGATGTGTTTTTCCCTTTCTATAAAAAAAAGCCTTTGGGAATATTCAAAGGGGAATAATCCATGGGGCACGAGAAGGGGGCCGATCCACATAGGTCACTCAATGGGTCAAGGTTAGCAGGAACTACTCATAGTAGGGGCCTACCCATAGGGGACTAATCAACAGGGAGGGGCATTAAAAGGATCTGATAGGAGAGATAAGAATTACCAGGTTTCATCGATGCACTCGATTATTGGTTTCACTCAAAGTATTGATTTAGTAGTATGCTCCGCGTGGCAAGGCATCCAGGCTTATCTCTAGCTGGTGTCATTGCCATGTTCTCCATTTAGATACGTATATAGGATGGAGAGGAGAGTTTCGTATATGTGTCTATAGTAGTTGCACATATGTGTATTGTGACGCATATCTATATATACTCATAGTATTAGTTTTTGAATAGCAGTTTAAGAGGGAATCATGGGGGAGGAGCAAAGGAATGAAGTAAGAGTGACATGCTAGATAGACTATAACTATAGGAATTGGAGCATGCAATACATACTGTTGGCATGGGTTCACAACCTGCAAACTAACACCTAATCACCAAATGGTAAATTAATTAATATCATTAAATATGATTCAAATGAGATCACTTTGAAATACTCAAATTTTAGTTCTTGAAATGCTTCTAATGGAAGATTATGATGAGCTCAAACGGCTTGACCAAAATTTCTCCTAGTTTTGATGTGCATTAAACCAAAACAATTTTCGCCCATAAATGTTTTATTATATAGGTTATGTTCCAATCGTTACAAAATAACAATGTAATTTTTTATTTCAATCTCATCTATCCAGCCCTAAAATCCGATCATAAACATAAAAAGAACAACTTATTTTTATCCGCAACATAGATTTATTTTGAGGTATCCAGATCCATCCATTTCTACGTAGTGCAAATTTTTAAGTTAATCCCAACTATCCAGCCCTAAAATTTGATCATAAATATAACAACTTATTTTAATCAACAACATAGATTTACCCTGAGGTATCCAGATCCAGCCATTTCTATGAAGGAGGTATAAAATGTTGAAATCCATTAATCTCTACGCGCAATTGACTTAATAAATATTGAGAAAGTTCAAAACCAAAACTCTAAATTTTCATTTTTTCATGTGTTTTTAAAACATAGAACATGTTAGTTATTTATTAGTGTTAATTATTAAATACTAATAGTGTATGCACATCAATTGATCTCTATGTTAATAGAAATTAAATACTAATAGAGTATGTATATCATTTATGCATATCAGTTAGTCTCTATGTTGATAGAAATATAAACATAAACAACTTATTTTAATCCGCAACATAGATTTACCATAATGTACTTGGATCCATCCATTTCTACGTTGGATGTATGAAATAAATATTGAGAAATTTCAAAACCAAAATTCCAAATTTATTTATTTATTTATAACATTTATTTTGTCACTAACAATCATTTTGGATCCTACCGTCGACCTAAAAAGGTTACACAATCGTAGATGAATTGAATCAATGTTTGCAAATAGGGATAACTCCCAAAAAAGCTGAGTTAATCACACGAAACACCATAATCCCGAGGTTGACATAAATAGAGGTTATTCACAACGATCCTATTCCATCATATCCATTTGTCTCCCTACATTTTATCTAATGTTTATTAATTGTTGATTCGTTATATTAAGTGATTCACAAATCTTACCCTCTTTTGCCTACGAGTTCTTGAATCCTTCTGTTTTTTGTGATATGTTTTATGGAATATATCCGCCTGTTTTTTTGAAAGAGGCCTCTTCTGGTTGGGAGTTCTTGCAACTTTAGGTTTTATGTGCTATCTTTTCTGGATTAAATTCCCTTGTTTTTCTGAAAGAGGTCACACACTACATAGTATGTCTAAACATGGAAATGACAGGATTACTTGCAGACATATTAATCAATTGATCTCATGCAACTGTAGACTTATGTGTGCGACTAACTATTGTTATATACTGGTGTTCATATGTTTACACTACAAAGTAATGCCTTCAACTTGGAAGATAATGCCAACTTTTGCAATGCTTTAGAGTTCAATGGTCACGCCTATTTGTAAACCAACAATTGACAAGAGACTTATCATTGATAACAATAATTAATCAATGCCCATAAGAGGTACAAAGTTATAACATGTTTTTAAAACATAGAACATGTTAATTATTCATTAGTTTTAATTATTAAATACTATTAGTGCATGTATATCTATTGATCTCCAACTTATATTATAATTACCTATATTTATTCTCATGTTTTTTAAAGCATAGAACATCTTAGTTATTCAACAGTTTTAATTATTAAATACTAATAGTGTATGCATATTCACTTATCTTTATGTTTCTACAACATGTTTTTTTTCCCCTGTGAATTATATGAAGTTTTGAATACAATGGAAGAATCATAATGCATATTTATTAGTCAACCTTGTATAAAAATGAAGTGATCTATAAAATAATTTGAAATGAATATTGATTAATAAAATAATTTATTTGATCAAGCATTAGAGGTAGAAATAAATGTTGACAAAAGCTAGATAAATGAATGTTGAAATCTTCTTGGCACTAAAATGATTGGTTGAAAATAAATCCTCACTACTGCAAAATTGGCCACCACTTGGCTCTTCTTATATTATATATAAGAAAGTATTGCTTATTTTCTATTTCCCCATTTTGTAGACCAAAGTTGGTCTTAATGACATCATCATCATAATATTATATAAGAAAGTATTATATATTATATTACAAAGTTGGTCTCAATGGCATCATCATAGTTATATTATATTATATATATATAAGTATTATATATTATAATACATATGAAAAAATATTGCTTATTTTTATTTTCCATTTTTAACATAACATTTTTTTCGGTAACTTCTTAACGTCTTTTATATATATAATTTTAATTATAATATTAAATATTTTTACCTTTTAATATTGAAGTTCAAATGATTTTGTCTTTGTTCAACTTTATGTAACTACCTATGCAAATTTGTTGTGCTTTTACCACTTTAGATATCAAAATGGATGGAGTTTTTATTCTCGTGCAAGGTTATGTTCAATAGCTTTGTAGGGCATCTCAACATCTAACGCTGGATTAGTGGAGAGGTGACATCGTAATTTTTTTTCAGAATAAAAATAGTTGTTCCTTGATCTTCAGTAATAGAATCAAAGGCAGCTTGTTACAACACGATGACATCAAGATATCATATCAAAGCATAACCATATGATAGTTTCAAGGGCTTGTACAATGCAAGAAGGAGAGATAATTATGTGAACTATGAAGAAAACATTAGCCAACTTTTACAAGATAGATCATCCATACACGTCTAAGGAGGAAACATAAAGAGCCTAGTTCAATATATCCAAGGAAGTGCTCGGGGAAGTGTACTAATATCGATACACTCAAAGGAGAAACAACGTCAACCCCAAGGCATCTAATATGATGCTAAAAGACTCAACCATCCATACTCGAAAATAAAGCAACCAAAGGGTTGAAGAGGAGGAGATACAAGCTGTGCTCTAGAAGAGTTGAAGCTTATCTTCCCCAATAACTATTTCCTCACAATATTTAGTGAATGAAATAAGGCCAACAACCATGGGGAGCGCTTCCTTGGATAAATTGTCTGCCCTCTTATTGTGTTCTCTAAAGACATGATAAAAGTCTAAAGTGTGAAAGTAGGCCTTCAGCTCCATAATGTTGTCACACCAACCATCCAGATCAAGGGCAGAGAGAGATGCCTTATCATTAGCCCAATTAATGATTACAGAAGAGTCCCCATATACACGGAGAGTGGGAATGGCAATCTCTTTTGCAAAAAATAATAGAGCCTAAAGAGCCAATAATTCTGCTCTGGTGTTGGTGTTGTGCCCACATCCCATCTTGATGCAAAAAAAATGATACTGGCTGATCAAAAGAAAGATACCAGCTCCTCCATACTTACTTGTTGTAACCCCATCGAAAAAGCTTGATGGGTAAGTTAGAACAAGAGCAATACCAACGATCTTGTGCTTGGATTTTCTTTTACAGTCCACAGGTCAGGAGTGTACATGATCCATAATTCTGTAGCAGAGTGGGATCAAGTCAGGAGGCTTATCCTCGAATAGGTAACAGTTCCGAGAGATCCACAAATTCCATATGAAGAAAAAGGGAAGATAGAGACATTCCCTTTCCCTTTTGAACCAGTTTTCTAAGTTTTCCAGGAAGGATGGATCATTCCAAACCAGAGAGACGTGAAATTTCTTGCTTAATATGTTGATGGTCTCCCGAGTGAAAGGGCATCAAACAAAGAGATGATTTACAGATTCATCACTATTTCTGCGGAGGAAACATCTGTTAGGCCCAACCCATCCTTTTTTGTTAGATTATCCTAAGTATTTATGTGGTTCTCTATGCAAATCCAAGTAAAACATTTCAATTTTAAAGGCACACTACAACACCATGTGCGAGAATGAGAACTAACAGGAGATAAAGGAAACACAGAGGAAATAATGTGATCTTACACCAAACTGTTAGAGATAATTCTAGTAACTTTATTGAACATCCATAATAAAGTATCCTTGACTTCCTTTAATATGATACATCCATGAGTTAAACCTTCAACATAATCAGTCCATTGATCCTTCCAGCTACTTCCCAAGTCCAAGTCTGCTGCAGATAACTAGTAAGACTACAGAATTACGCCATCTCCCAAATTAAGGGCCTGATTGAGTGTTGAAATGTCGTAATCACAGAGATAATCCCTGAGCCCCCCAGAGAGTACGAAGGAGGAGTTCAAACCTGCTATAGGATCAACTCCCAGTTTGATTCTTTTACCATCACCAACCTTATAGCCCAATTCCATGGTGAGCTAGGGAAGTGTTCTTATAAAGGAATTCCAAAAGTAAGAGGAACCTTGTACATCGAAGCTTTGTTGGCTTAGCTAGTCATCGACAGATAGGCTTTTAAGATATTTCTGGCCAATGATATGGCTCCAAGTCCCATTACCATTTAGTACCATCCATAAGATTTTCATTCTGCATGACATATTGAACCATTCCAAGTTTTTGATGTTCCACCCACTATATTCATGGGGTTTGGAAATAGTGTACCAATTAACTAAGTGCATCTTATGTTTGCCACCTGAGTTGCCCCAGAGAAAGGTAAAAATGCAACGTTTGAGACAATTCAAAATGGATTAGGGAATCCGAGCTAAGGCAAACCAATAGACAAATAACCCCATAAGAACAGAACTGTCAAGGATCAACCTTCCACCAAGAGATAACAATCTGTAAGCCCAATTACTGATTCTTTTTTTTCGAAACATTTTATGATCCACCTCCAATCATTTGTGCAATAGCCCAGGGGTTTAAGACGACACCCGAGGTATTTGAAACTTGCTGAAAGGGGTTCCATTTTGAAGGGCAAGATGGAAGCAACGAGGTCCCTTGTTTCCACATCCACTTCACTGTACAGGAAGGAAGACTTCTCTAGACTGATGGTCAAACCTGTAGCTGAACAAAAGAGATTCAGTATATCCTTATACGCCTGCCATTCATCTAGTATCCCGAGCCCAAACATAATAGCATCATCAACAAAGAGGAGGTGTGTTATAGACAGGCTAGAAGAGACTTTGATCCCTTTGATCTTTCCTTTCCTCTGTGCATCAGTAATAATAATACTTAAACTTTCAATCACAAGAATGGAGAAGAGAGGGAAAGAGGGCATCCCTGTCGAATACCTCGAAAGCCGAGAAGAAATTTGATGGCGTGCCATTGACTAGGACCGAGAAATTGGAGGAGCAAACACAACCCATGATCCAGTTAACCCCATCAACAGGTATACTAATTTGGAGAAGAACAAGCCTTAAGAATGTCCAATTAACTCGATCAAAAGCTTTGACAAGATCCAACTTGAATACCAATACCTGCAATTTTTTCGATTTGATAGTGTGCATGATTTTCTGAGTGACGCCTACACATTCAATGACATCGTATTTAATACATAAGATGTGAAACATTACAATGCATTATTTTTATTTAATCTATATATATATATCAATTATTTTAATATTATATTTTAATTTGAAAATATATACAAACTTGTGGTGGCATTAGTTGTTTTCGTTAAAATAGGTTAGGTAAATAACAATATCATATCATATAAAACTAACAAGGTAGTTAACTTATTTGAGATTTAAGCCAACTCATTAGTGAAAAAGTAATTGAAAAGGTAAGCCACACCTAATTAATCATAACATGAGGTGGGTTGGCTAGTTAGTTGTGTAAGTAGGTTAGATTTCAATAATTATTTACTTGTGATGTTGATAATGGTGAAAAGTAATTTGTTTTAAATTGTTGAAAATCAAATTTTTTTAATAAATTTAAATTAAAATAAATAAATAACTTTAAATTTGATTAAATAAAAAATAAATAATTTTAAATATTTATTTTTTTATAATATAATTATTATTAATAAATTTTGAAAATTAATGTATTACTTTAATTTTATAGTAAATGTTTTTTTTTTTAAAGTTATAAATTTGATAGAAAACATTAAAGTATTTAAAGTATTGTTTTACTATGTATACATGAACTTGCAAGTCTGATAAAATATTAAATTATTAACTTTGGGGATGTAAATTTATTATTTTAACTTTTTAATAAATAATGTATTGATTAAGAATATTAAATCTTTAGTAAAATTATTATTTTAACTTTTTAATAAATAATGTAATGATTTTGTTTGTATAATATTTTTTAATTAAAATTATGCATTTTTTTTACATAATTGAATTCAACTTCTTTATATATCCAAAGAACTTATATTATACAAATTTAAACACTAAAAATTTAAAATTTTATTAAAACTTCCAAGTCATAAAAATAAATAATCACTTAATGAAAATAAATAAATATCTAATATATTAGGTTTATTAATATTTTAAATAAATAAATATCTAATATATTAGATTCATTAATATTTTAAATAGTATAATAAATAATTTCTTTTATTAATTAATTAACATAATTAAAATTAACATCAAATATTATTTGATGATGATGGTGGTGGTTAAAGTCTCCTAAGACCAAACTTTGATTTATCCAACCTAAAAAACAAATTATTTAGTTTGTTTTAAAATTGTATTATTATAGTCAAAAAATTCATTCTTATATTAACTATATTAATTATTTTTAAACTAATTAAAAAAAAATACTTTTAATTTACACCCAAACTCTATTACAAAAATATTCTAAACACCATTACTAAGTATCTATCAAATAATTTTCCATCAAATGACTTTCACAAAGCCTACACCATTACTAAGTATCTAATAAATCAAATAATTTTCCATGAAATAACTTTCACAAAGCCTAGTTTTCTTTAAATGAGAATCATAAGTTAACTTGCAGTCGCAATAAAGACAAAGATGATTATCCAATGTACAACTAAATCCCTATTTACAAAAAAATATCCAAATAAATTTGAACATTGCTCTTGAATTCTGGTTCCTACATGTATGAAACTTTCCAATTCCGTGAGAAGGTGCAACCCCCAAGAACAATAAATTGAACCTCGCCCGAACTATCTTGCAACCTTGGCCGGAAGAGAGAGAATATTCATGAATGCCGGACTGACTAGTCGAATATGAGTTAGATTTTGTTATAAAGACACAGAGAGTGTTTGTAGATCTGGCCTCTGCTCTGCTCTGCTCTGCCAACTGAGGTGGCACATCAGGTCGAGCTTTTGGTTTTTTGTTCTCAGAAAAGAGTTGTGGGGACGAAGAGGCTGACAGACCTGAAAGTGATCTTTCAATCTGATTGATAAGAATTGAATTCAATTGGATTTTGGGTGAAATTCTCCCTCCCTCCCGGATTGCGGGATAATGATGATATAAACCCAACATATGTCAGTCAGTCCATCAATGGTGGACACTTTACAACGAAGAGAGCCGAGCCAAGCTTTTCAGCTCCAGCACATTTGGAAGGGGCATGTGCTTGGTACTCATTAATTAAAGAAACACGAGTAACGAGTATTTAAATTGAAGAAAGGATTCCCAAAAGGAAAAGGCAAAGAGAAGAGCTTTTGTTTCAGTCAAGAACAGGGGTATGGAAAGTGATAAGAACATGGGAAATGGAGTGGATTTGGAAACTGGAGGGGTATGAGGTTGTTAGGATAGAATAGAATAGGGATTCGAACCTGGGACGCTGCGATGGAGCGACAGCAGCAGCAACAACAAGAATTGTCCGCAGAGGAGATAGGGAAGTACGCGCACAGCCGGGTGCACTTGGCCGTGGCGGGGAGAGACTATGCGGCGCTTCGACGGATCCTTTCAACACTTCCGCGATTGCCCAAGGCCGGGGAAGTGACTACGGAGGAGGAATCGATAGTGGCAGAGCAGCGGGCGGACATCGTATCGGGTTGCATAGATCGGCGGGACGTGCCGGGGCGGGAGACGGCGCTCCATGTGGCTGTACGGCTCGGAGATTGCACATCCGTGGAGATGCTGATGGCCGCCGGGGCCGATTGGAGCCTTCAGAACGAGCAGGGTTGGAACGCCTTGCAGGAAGCTGTGTGCGCGCGCGAAGACGCCATCGCAATGACGATAACGAGGTATTATCAACCTCTTGCCTGGGCCAAATGGTGCCGGCGCGTGCCCCGCATCATAGCCACTACTGGGAGGATGAGAGATTTCTACATGGAAATCACTTTCCATTTTGAGAGCTCCGTGATCCCGTTCATAGGACGCATTGCGCCGTCCGATACTTACAGGATCTGGAAGCGCGGTTCGGCTCTCAGGGCCGACATGACTCTGGCAGGTTTTGATGGGTTTCGGATACAGAGGTCCGATCAGAGCTTCTTGTTCTTGGGCGAGGGCACGGAGGACCCGAGATTGCCCCCCGGATCTCTCATCGTTTTAACTCATAAGGAAAAAGAAATCAGCAATGCGCTCGAGGGCGCTGGGACTCCGCCATCCGACGCCGAGGTCGCGCAAGAGGTTACCCTGATGGCTCAGACGAATTTATACAGGCCTGGCATCGATGTTACAGAGGCTGAGCTCGTGCCTCATTTGAATTGGAGGCGGCAGGACAGGACTGAAATGGTTGGTCCCTGGAAGGCCAAGATCTATGACATGCTGCATGTGATGCTTAGTGTCAAGTCCCGGAGGGTTCCTGGGGCGATGACTGACGAGGAGCTCTTTGCATCAGAGAATGACAGGTTTGCGGATGAGCCGGGGGGTTATGAGGAGATTTTGACAAAGGAGGAGAAAGAGCAGTTGGACCAAGCTCTCAGTATGGAGAATTCGGAGGCCATCCAACACGAGGGGTCGGCATTATTTGGCCCTACTGATCAGAATGGCGGGTTGTCGGCTTCGGCAGGGGATCCTGATGTCTCTGAGGCCTCTGAGGCCTCTGAAGCCAATTGTGACAAAGATAGGCGAGGTTGGTTTGGCTGGAGCAAGAAGATGCTAAAAACTGATGGACTGAAGCGAACAACACTGAGTTCACAAATCAATTCTGATAAACAGCTAGAGAAATCCCAACCTGAATGCAATGGCAATGGCACTTTAGTTGAGGAGGATTCTTCAAGGATACTGAAGAAGTTTTCTAAGTTAGCTCCAGAGAGTAGTCAGAGATCAGTCGACCAGCAACCATCTGATATTCAAAAGGATGATGCTGTGGTTAGTAGAAAGGGAAAAGAGAAAGCTAGTAAAAGCAGTAATAAGAAAGATTCAAGCAAGAAGAAAAGGTCTAGTGGAACAAATGACACTAAGCAAGAAAGCGAATACAAGAAGGGGTTGAGGCCTGTGCTGTGGCTCACACCTGATTTTCCTCTAAAAATAGAAGAGTTTCTGCCTTTGCTTGACATTTTAGCAAACAAGGTAAAAGCTGTCCGGAGGTTGAGGGAGCTGTTGACAACCAAGCTGCCTCCTGGGACTTTTCCTGTCAAGGTAAGTGCTGAAGTCTCTTCTTAATGTTACTGCAAATTTAGTTATGTATATTCCATCAGATTTCTCATCCGAGTCTTATATGCCTATATCCCTATTGGTACATAACTAAATGTCATTTTATAGTTTAATGTTTCAACACGGAGGAATTACTTTGTTTAGATTTCCTTGCGAGTACTTAAGTAAAGCCACTTAGAATTAAAACTCTTCACTAGGAGAATTCTCCATGCAAAACCACTTTTAATAAATTTTTTTGGCAAAGATATTTACAATGCTGGCTAATGCGTTTAACTTAGCTTAGATCCCTGATTAACCATAGCTAGTTTGTATTTCTTATCTATAGTTTCACTTCTGTTTGATTGATGCCAACAAAGGCATGCTTACGTACTAGATTAAACAATACGAAGGCTACAAACACTTGGTTACTATATTGAATGAACATTTAATTATTAGTACACCCACATAGTTTGTGGCTGGATCACGTCGATAGAGATCAAATGGTTGAGAGATAGTTATGGAATGGAAGACACTTTGGAAATATTTTTATTAGTCATATTCTTTTAGTTAAACGGGTTCAACTGTGAGTTATCCATGCCTAGCTACATGTAATCATCCACATTCTTCCTGTTATCCATTTATCAACTATCAGTTATTTATTATATTCTTTTTCTTTTTATCTCACATTCTTCTAGTTATCTGCCATGAACTGTTGGTTATCCATGCACTGTTGGTTATCCATTCATCAGCTATGAGTTATCCATGCATTGCTACCGGTTATTCATTCATCAACTAGCTACTAGTTATTTTTTATATTCATTTTTTTATAATTGTTTATTTCGAATTTTGAACGACTGCCATATAATCAATCTCGACAGTACATTTGTCTCATCCTCGTCCGTAGATGAAAAAGCATAGGTTGTAGTCCACCCCAAATCTCAAATAAAAACGTCTATCAACATAACCAGATTAAACAAGATAGGCTGTGTCTAAGCTGTGAAGTATAACATTATGGGATAAGCTGCTGTCACAAATCTCACAAATCTCTCCAACATTAGGAGAAATTAAGTCTGCATTATCAAACGGCCTTTGCAACAGGCGCAGTGACTACAACTTACAAGTTGGTTGCCAATCATTATTTAACACCCTTTGCTTTGCACTCACTCTTCATCTACCTTGGACTATTTCCACCGAGACCAATCAATAATCTCAATCTTGGGCTGCATTCCCTGATGCATCTCAAACATCATCTCTCCAGTAAAATGTGTTGACATATATGGTATCTATAGGCTTCAGGAATTTACCTGATTTGGATATTCACATTAAAAGTTATGCCCAATTTGAGTTAAATTATTGTTTTTGATCTTTCCGTGGAGACTGGTTTATAGGCCAACTTTTATTGATAATGTCTTCATAGTTTCTGCACCATATTTTTTGGAATTTTAACTAGAGATGGAATGAAAGTTATTCTTTCCAATGAATCTGGTTGCACTGAATTTGGATTTGCCAAATAGGAGATGTGCACAATTTAATACGATCTCCTAAGTTTGGTAATTTCTTAGGTGTTAAACTTACACAAACTGTACTGCCTAGAATTATGCACCAAATATTTTGAACTTTTGACATGTGAAAGCCTCAGGTGTCTTCTTTCCACTGAATCTGGTCTGACATAATTTGGGCTTCTATAAATCAAAGATCTGCACCGACTGAGACCTACGTTTTTTGGTAATTCTTTTAGATTGGGTTTAAACCCTAACTTGTACAGGCTGCATCTCCTAGAATTCTGGGCCAAATCTTTTAAAATTTAAACTACAAATAGATGGGACGATAAACTAAGTGGAACACAATTTGAATATCCCCATCAAACGTTATAGTGGTGGGAAGGTAAGATACTCCTTTAAGGCATTGGTTTGGGATTTGTGTGCTCTAGTACCACTTGTTATGATCCAAATTACCCAAAAAAAACATAATCAGTAACGAATACACCAAATTTAGAAGAGGGGCATGACTAAATTTTTTACCTTTGTTGTTAAGTCCGTTTTTGTCAGCAGGGACAACACTCCAGCTTCATTGTTCTTGGTTCCTGTGTGCAGCAGCAGAGAGAGGGCAGTGTGTATGATGTCACAGCACTAATGGAATAAAGGAAGCACACAACAGCTATGGAGGAAAGAGATGGTGAGGATGCATACATGCATCAACCTTAGGACCCTCTCAAGTCAAACTGCTGTTCGGATTTAACATTTCAGTTCTGAGCTGCGGGAAAACGGCCCCCCCCCCTGAAGTGTGCTTCCTACTGGGAACAATTTCAGGGGGTGCACTCCCTTAGTAAAAAAATGCTCCCTTATTTTTCAAGGAGTTTTCTCCCAGAGCACTCCCTCAGTACTTCTTGGTCGCTCCCGTGAGGAAAAAAAATGCTCCCTCAATGCTCCCAAATTGCCCCCGCGGTCAAGGCGATTTTTTTCTCTTTTGATTTTTGGATTCGACTTGGCTTTTTGGGCATAACTAGGGTTCATTTAGGGGATTAAAATACTCTTTCACTCCATTTGCACTCATTATATTTCTCATTTCACTTATTTCACTCCTCTTTGCTAGGGTTTTGAGTGGGTTGGTTAGTTGTTTGTGAGCAAATTTGTAAGAGCTTGGAAGGAAGATTGAAGGCGGCTTCTATTTGTGAAAGCTTGGAAGGGAGATTAAAGGTTGCCATAGAGACATTCAACCACCAATGGAGAGCTAAAGAGGTAGGCTCTAAATCCCACACTTCGTTTGTTTTTAATTTTTTATTCCCACTATGTGAATTTTAAATCTTGAATGTTCTCTTCTCCTACACTTTCCCATTTCTTCTTCTCCACCATTCTATTGCAGGCAACAAGTTATTCTCATCTTGAGTCAAGAGGCATGATGGGTGTGTGGTTTTTGTTTTTGGTTCCATTTCTTATTATGATGGTGTTGGGAAATCAATATACTAGTGATGACGAGGAAGAAGTAGGGAGTGGCACATACCGTGGAGAGAAGGAATAATTGGAAGGGGATGATGGTAATGAAGCTGAAAATGACAAGGGACAAAAACAAAAAGATACAACACCTTTGTGGAAGTATGTGGCAAGGCTTGGGGGAGGGAAAGGGGTTGGAATCACAAAGTTTATATGCCCCCCTTATACTAATACTTACACAGGTTCATATACACGTGTGAGAAAGCATCTATGTGGGATTATGCCATGGGGTGAAGCCAAGACTATTGGAGTCAAAACTTGCCAAGACTATTGGAGTCAAAACTTGTGACAAAGTGTTGGAGTAAGAGAGAAACAAATACAAGCAGGAAGAAGAGGCAACTCAAAACAAATCCAAGAAATTAAGAGCCGAATCTGAGGCCTCACACATAATGTTTGGTAGTCGATCTTCATCCTCCCATAGTAGTGGATTTTTGCCTATGCAAAGAACATTATTACATTTCCTTAAGCAAGGTTGCAGGGATGTAGATTCACAAAATTATAGGTTTCTCTATGCATGTGGTGTAACAATCAATGTTCTTTGCTCAACTTATTGGCATGAAATGGTACAAGCCATAAATGGTGCCCCTAAAGGATATGGGAGCCCGAGTCAATAATGCTCTTGGAAAGTTTACAAATGATTGGACCAACTATGGGGTATCCATTGTATTTGATGGTTGGACAAATGTTAAAGGCAAGCCATTGATGAAATATTCTTGTTGTGTCTGCTAGTGGTGTGGTCTCCCTTTCATCCCATGACTACACATATCTCCACAAGATTGGTATTAATATTGCACAACGCTTATTTAAAACCATTAAAGAGATTGGGCCATACAATGTCATTCAAGTCATCAACGATAACGCTGCTAATTGTAAGGCAGCAGGAGCAGTCATTGAGGATATGTACCCTAACCTATTTTAGTCAGGGTGTTTGGTTCACACATTGAAACTTTTGAGGCATGATATTGTTAAGATGAAGGACCCTAATTATAGATGGATTTAGTGCCTTTTACAAGAGAGGGAAGAAAGTGATAAAATCTCAACTCACTGGGTGCAGCCTTGGGGGCAAGCCTCAAGTTGGGTGCACTGTCGCCACAACACTCAATTCCTTTGTTTAGGCCAACTCCTAAACAAATTCAAGGGTGGTGGTCCCTATTAAATAATCTAAGGATGAAATGAAATAATAACTAGGAGTTAATTTAAATGTAACAAGTACAAAAGATATAGCAAATGAGGACTCGTGCCTTTAAGCAAAAAATATGAAGATATAATCAACTTAGATCCTACTTGTAGTGCGGAATTATAAAGCAATAAATGATGTAAATGAGCGCAATCTACTTTGATTGTTCCTTAAACTTGTTGAAAAGGTAAATGTGAGATAATTACTAAGACAAAATATTAATGCTCCTTTACCAACTAAAATCAATTGTGAGCCAATTACTAAGATTTAAAGACTATCCTAGATCTAGATTGGCTAAAGCAGTTAATCTAAGTAAAGCAAAGAAGGGGCAAATTTCATGAAGTGGAGTGAACTAGAGTGTTATATGACACCTTAAGGAGTTAAATAGAGTCTGATTTGACACCTCATGAAATTAACTAGAGCTTAAGGGCTCATCATGTGCCACCTAGGAGACAAGGAAGGGACAACTAGGGATTGATTGAGGCCAAATCTGATAAGAAATGACACCTCACTTAAGGAGGTTAATTAGGGAATATTTCCTTTTACCTACCTCCTGAAATCACTCAAATTTGTCTAGAACATGCAAAAATCATGGGATTTTGTTTCCAAGAGGTGTGCTAGGATAAATGAGGGGTTCTAAAGAGGTGTATGATGTATACTAAGGTGTTTGACGCCTCCTTTAATCATGTTAAGACAATTTTATAACATTTACCCCCCAAAGGAACAAATACTAACCAAAAAATACAAAATCATGGTGATACACTTATTAATGCATGACGGAAGACCAAGGACTAAGACACCAGCCTATGGTAGATGCAGTAAAGATGCTCATGGCTTTGGAGGCATGGTTGAGTGAAAAAACTTTGACAATATAGATCGCTAGTATCTATATTTATCTCAGTTAAAAAACACTTTAGAGCACCTTTTACTATAACTATCATAGTTGAGCTAGACCTTTTACACATATAATATAGATGTCATGTCATTTTACAATTATCATCTTTTGGCCATGAGCAAAAGAGATATAGGGAACCAAGAAGAGGTAGAAGAAGAAGAGGGTAATGCATGGCAAGGCCTTGACCTAGCTAGTCTTTTAGATGATCATCTTTGTCTTTAGTGTTCGTGATCATCCTAGTGCAAACTGGGTGGTAACACATAACATTGTCCACCACATTTTTTCCAATCACTCTAGATTGGAGCTACTGAAGATTGCAAAGACTAGATTTGCTAGCTACTACCTCACCTTCAGGTGGCTTTTGAAGGTAAGAGAGTCATTGACAGTATGGTCTCAAGTGATTCATGGCATGGTTCTGCAAGCACATTTGATAGATGTTTTTTCATGAGGTGGAGGACACTATTCTTGATGGTCAGTTTTGGGCACATGTTAGGTATGTTTTGCAATTCACCAATCCCGTTTATAGTATGGTTCGGTTTGTAGATACAAATCATCCAGTGATTGGGGAGGTGTTTGAGTAGATGGATAACATTCTTGGCCAAATCAAAGACGTTGTTGAGTAGAGAGATGCAATCTTGTATGATCATATTCATAAGCATGTGGTAAAAAGGTGGGGTAATCTAAATGTTTCACTCCATGCCCTAGTATATGTCTTTACACCAAAATATTATTCTCCATCTTGGTTGGCCCAACTAGCACCTGGGGGTGGAGTTAGGAGAAAACCACACATAGATCTCTAGGCGCATAATTGGTATATGCTTGCATTAGACAAGTTGGTCCCCAATGAGGAGGAGTGTGCTCAAGTACACAACGAATTGAGCAAATACAATAGTGAACATGGAGTCTTTGGTAACTTGTATGCAACCAAAGATCGAGATAGGTTGAGTCCTATTGAATGGTTGAACGCGCATGGCTCCTCTACCACATATTTGCATAAATTGGCAGCTAGGGTGCTTTCATAGGTTGTTAACACTTCTTATGTAGAGAGGTGCTGGAGCACCTACAACTTCATCCATAATGTGAAGACAAACAACTTGAATGTAGATTAGGCATAAATCTTGATTTATGTGCACTACAACTTGAGTTTGTTGGTCCCATTATTGTTATGTAACCAAGAATTATAGGACATATTAGACTTGCGACAACAATCTAGAGGGGGCTAATTTGGAGGATAGAGCCATATCATTAGAGTGTTTGGAGGCTGGACTACTGGGCGATCAAATTCGTACAATAGAGATACCATCCTCAACCACTGGTAGGTTTCTAGATGTAGGAGCTTTACCCTTATTTTCACAAAGTCTAACAATCCATGGGGGCCATGCAACTACTTCTCATGTTCTATGAACACTTCTAGTTGCTCCTACACTTGTTCCTAGATCATGGGAAAAGAAAATTGAAGTTTCATGTGGCAAGAGGAAAGCTTAGTAGATAGTACTTTGTATTTAATATTAATTATGGACTATTCTTTAAACATTATATGAATTTAAGTTTTAACTTTGAACTTTGAAGTTTGAACCTACATTTGAAGTTTAAATTGTTGATTGCATCTTCCAACTCTTTGGTAATGAGTATGGTGCTCTGTTTCATTTCATGGTCGATGTTATTTGTTAGAGTTTGTTGATGGCGAACATTATATGTTGAAATTTGAAGGTTGATGTTGCCGATGATTGATCATTTGATGACAATGTTATAGGTTATAACTTACTAGATTTTGTTATATATGTACTAAATGGTTGGATCTATGTTTTCATGTTTTCTACAACTATTTTGGCATTCTTCATTTTTTTTAATATGTATGCATCAAAATATATTAAATATGTATTATATAAAAAACACTCTCAAAACTAAAGCTTTTGAAAAGTTCGCTTTTTGCTCCTGCTCCCGACAACCTTGCTTCAATTAGTTTTTCAATTATGGAGTTTGTTTTTGCATGCATTATCTATTGTTAGAATAGTGCACAGATCCTTAGAGAGTGTTAGGGTGGTTGCATGTGGAGTTGAGGAGGGCAAAGATCCCAAGGAGGAGCAGTGTGCACACATGCATGCCACAATTATCCTCCAGTTGGGGTGCACCATCTCTGGCTCTTCTATCCATTGAGGAGAGTGCATTGACTTAGTAGATTAGGGTTATGATTTGGTTGAATCATGTTGTGTGCTTCATGCATGTAACTAGATACTAGATACATTGTATCTTCCATCTTCTTCCTATTCTATAAAGGAGATGTAGGGTGCACCAATGTGTTGTCTAGGTAGTTTGAGTAGTTCTAAGTAGTCCTACTCTTTACTTATATAAGCAAGATCCCTAATATGGGATAGAGGTCTATATAGTATAACCATCCCGCCCAAGAAAAAAAAAGAAAACCTTAAAACAAATAGAGGATATTTTTGCTAGAGAAATAGGCATCAAAGATTAAACTTGTAGTTGGAGGAGATGTTGGATGAGTGCATGGTATCTTATTGTTGGATTAATTACTCATTGTACAACTATTAGTCAAGGAACACTCGTAAACACTGTTGTTATTTCTGCAACAACTCTTTTTTTTTTCTTAAAGCATTTGATTGTTCTAAAAAGCACACAAGGACTCAATTTTCCATTTGAGCTTCATTGTGATGCTAAAGAAGAGGTTGGGCCCTTCAAGGTGGAGGTAATCATCGTACATTTGTCGTCAGTTGGTTATTGTTTTAGAGTAGGTAGAAGTATATTTTCAATGCCATGTGTGCTTAGTCACATGGTTGATGGTCATGTTTGAATTTGTGTCCTCTAAATTCAAAAATGTTTGCCAACAGTGGAAATATGATAAAATTCATCATTAAGTTCAACAAAGAGAAGCGAATTTTGTTATAGCTTCATATATTCAAACAAAAGTCAATATATATATATATGTATATATATTTTATTTATCTGTTCAAATTTGACGCAAAANTATATATATATATATATATATATATATATATATCAGGTCACTATATAGCCACGATTTACAAAAAAATTACATCTTTAAATTGTTTCATATCGGAGGGTTGATACCCCATTTGGCAATTTCTTCTATCTCCATCACACCTGGTTGATATGCTAAGGCTTGTTTTGAGAGGTTATCAGCTTCTTCATTCAGTTCTCGATATATATGTGCAAAAGATATCCTCCTAAACAGAGCTTTCAAATTCTGAATTTCAACGAGTAAGTGTTGTAGCTGTGGTACTTGACATTGTTTCTTCCATTTACCCAATCCACCACAACTTTTGAATCGCCAAAAATGATTGTTGTGGGCCACTTTTAAAGTTGCCCATAATGCCGCAAGTTTTGCCCTATTATTAGTGGCTTGGCCCATGGCATATTTTACATACATCTTTCGCGAAGAAAAATAAATGACTACTCCAGCACCTCCCAACGGTGGCTCACCCTAGCTGGCACCATCGAAATATGCCCATGGAGTTTCGCTGTTTATTACTAGAGCTCCGATAATTCTTTTTTTGGAGTTGACAATGTTAAGTGTGTCCTGTATCTTGTTCATTAATAGGGAAATGGTGATGTCAGGGGGAGTCCAAATGTTGTTGAAAATAGACTTGTTCCGTGCTTCCCATATACTATAAACAAAAAGAATCGGAAAGGCTTCATAAACACCTACCCCTTCATCGTGCCATCAAGTTTTGGTTCGCTCTTCTAGGGTAGCATTTGCTCTTTCATGAGTTCTTCCTGCTGACAGCTTGTCCACCACTCCTGTCCATACGTTGCCTTCATATGGACAGAAGGCAAACAAATTAGAGCTTGTTTCATCGTTTGATCTGCAAAGAAAGCATAACCCCGGTCCTTGAAATCCTCTTTTCTGTAGCATTTCCCAGGTCAGTAATTTATTTGAAAAGGCCAACCACATTGTGATATTGGTCTTTGAATTTGCTATAACCTTTTCCACCATCACTGATTTTCTCTCCCTGTATGCCCTTCAAAGGACACTTGATATCCTAATTTGGCTGTGTATTGTCTTGATTTTGGATTTATTGTCCAGATTATCTTATCAGGTTCAGATCTTTTAGATGAATGAAGTTTGTAACTAATAGATTGAGGAATCTATTCCATTCTGCCGTTAGTTCTCCTTTTAATCCAAGATCAGAGGCATTTTTCCACTGTCCTCGCCCTCTCAATGCTGGATTGACACATGCGTCTGTTAGAGAGTGGATTCGAAGAGACTGTAGGTGTTGTATTAACTGTACTTGTGTTAATCTGTAATTTTCCCTTGCTCCAACCCAAGGGTCTTCTCCCACTCTCACTTGTCTTCCATCACCTATCTTCCAAGCTATCCAATTTCCAACTAAAGGGTAGGCCAAAATCATTGCCTTCCACCCTATAGAGCCATTCTTGGAAGTTTTATCAGGATTTTTGATCCATTCTGTTAGGGTGGCTTTAGAGCAATATTTGGACAACATGACCCTTCCCCATAGAGTTTTAGGGTTTTGTAGGAATCTCCACATGGTCTTTGCTGCTAATGCTTTGTAGAATAGCTCTAAATTTTTTATGCCCCAACCACCTAGTCCCTTTGGCCATGCTAATGTCTTTCATTTTACCAGAGGAATTCCTTTAGTCTGCTTGCTTGCTGTTCACAAAAAGGAGAAACATAACTTTCTGATTTTTGTTAGAATTCCCTTTGGTATTTGAGGCCTAGTAGACTGGGATGCTTTGTAGGACTGATTTTAGGAGAACGAACCTTCCTCCTCTGGACATAAACCGATTTGCCCAGATGTTTATCCTGCTTTCTATTTTTTTGAAAAGCCAAACCCAATTTTGATAGGAGTAACAATTAGGTTTCAGCGTAAATCCCAGATACTTGAAACCTTCCTCAATAGGGGTAATTTGATATTGTATTATCTCCCTTGACCTCTGTAGCCGCTCTTTTGGGAACTCATTGTGGATAAGGTTAGATTTATCCACATTTACCACCATTCCTATATCTTTTCTATACTTGTCTATCAGAGCAATGAAGGCCTCAAGGTTCCTGATGGTTCCTTCTCCAAACATCAGGACATCAAACACGAAGAGAGTGTGTGTTACTTCTTCTATGTCAGACACTTTGATGCATTTTATTGCCCCTTCTGATTTGGCTTTGTGGATGATCCTACTTAAAGCCTCTGCCACCAATAGGAAAATGAAGGGTGAGAGAGGACAACCCTGCCTTAGGCCTCTTGTTGGTCTGAAAAAATTGGAGGGTGATCCATTGATTAGAACAACAAAAGAGGTGGACTGTAGGCAGCCAATAATCCACTCCACAACTTCTAGGGCTACTCCAATTTTTATCAGTAACAATCTTACAAATGCCCATCCCACCCTGTCGTAAGCTTTTGATAAATCTAGCTTTAGAGCAAAGGCTCTTTGTTTTTCCTTTTTGATGGTATGTACTGTCTCCTGGGCCAGGGACACTGCATCATGAATCTACCTGTTATTTAAGAAGCCAAATTGTTCTTCAGTAATAATTTCACTTAGCACTGGTTTGATCCTTAGAGCTAGCACCTTGGCAATGATTTTATAAATCATGTTGCAACATGAGATGGGCCTGAATTTGTCAAAGGATTGGGGTTTCTGTTTTTTTGGTATTAGGGTTAGAAATGTTGAATTTATGCTCCCCAACACTTTCCCTGATTCCTTGGATTCTCTCACTACCTCTAGAAGATCCTTTTTCATCATATCATAGAACCCTAGATAAAATTCTAGAGTAAAACCATCAGGCCCAGGGCTTTTGCCTTTTTGAAACGAGTGTAAGGTATAACTGATTTCTTCCTCTGAGATTTCCTTTGTGAGTTCTTCATTCATGTCTTCAGTTATCATTCTTGGAAAAAAACCTAGAACTTCCAGGATTTCCTGAATAGGGCACCCTTCTGGCTCTTTGAAGATGTTTTGAAAAAAGCCAACCCCTGCTGCTGCTTTCTCCTCAAAGGAGCTTACTAGGTTTCCTTCCTGGTTTCTTATTTCACAAATAATGTTTACATTCCTCCTGTGGGTTGCATAATTGTGAAAATTTTTGGAGTTCTTGTCCCCTGCTTCAAGCCACAGAGCTCTACTTTTAAGGTGCAAGATTTTCTCTTCATTGTCTAGAATTTTCTCTTTCTTGCTCTCCAAGGCTTTCATCCTTTCATTTTCCTCTAGGCTGAATACCCCATTCTCATTCCTTTGATACATGACCTTTATGCTTTCTTCTATTTCCTTCAAGTCTTTTTGTATAGAGGCCTTGTGCTTTTTATCCCATTCCTTGGATATTTTCTTTGCCCTCACTAAGTTGTCTGCAAATTGTTGCATTGCACTGTGGTTCGGAATTTTTCTTACAGGCTGCCAAGCATTTTGAATTTGGATTCTATACTGCTTATCTTCCAACCAGAGAGGATTGAACTTGAAAGGGGTTGGTGGTTTTTTCTCAGGAGGAATTATTAATAAGGAGATAGGTTTATGATCAGAATTCCCCCCTGTTTCTACTACAGATTTTAGGGTTAGGTTCTCATTTAACAGGTTTTTTTTGACCAAAAAGCGATCTAGCCTTTTTGAGATGGCTTGAGAGCCTCCTCTCTTGTTGCGCTAGGTTGGTTCTAGCTTAATGGGAACCATATCCACTAACTGCTCTTTTTCAAAAAGGTTCAGAAAAAAAAAAAGCCAGAGCATCTTGCCTGGCATTTTCTCCCCAAACTTCTCCAGCTGCTAGGGTAAGATTCAAGTCTCCCCCTAAGATAACATTTGGTTGATTCATTGCTCCAGTAAGACTGAACTTTTCCCAAAAGAGTTTTCTATCGTAGAAGGGTCCATATACATTTAGGAATGTGAAGTCCATCCTTGTCTCTTTATCATTCAATTTGGTTTCAATGACTGAGTCAAGTTTTCTTGTAGCAACTTTGTTCAAGGCTGGGCTCCAAGCTGTTAGTAAACCTCCAGAATGGCCTTTTGCATCCAGGGTTTCCACCTCCCAGTCTTTGAGTATTCCTTTGATTATGGTTTCTGCTTTTGACCCTTCTAGCATAGTTTCCTGGAGCATTAACACTGTTGGTTTGAGGTTGTTGAGCAACCTTTTTAGGCTGGCTTTTTTAAAGGTCCTCCCAGCCGTCTTGAGTTGTAGGATAGAACAAGCATCAAGTGCCCCCATCTGGGGCCAATACTCTAAGAGCCTGCTTGAGAGTGGTCTGTTTCCCTTGTTTGACATCTATAGCAACCTGTACTTGTGCTTTGGATAAAAGTGTTTTTCTTCCTAATCTGGGTTTTTGAGAAGAATTAAGTGCCAAACCTCCAGTGGATACCCCTTCATTTAAAAGATCTAAAAGAGAGATTCAGGGCCAAAGTTCATAAGATCTCTTAAAATCGATTTTTTTTTTGTGTTTTTGAAAGCGCAGTCTATTCTTTTATGGGGGGAAAAGTTAAAGCAGAGGTATCCAACACAATGGAAGGTGAAGATGTACCTTTTTCTTGGTGTGACGGTCCCGCATCCCGATTCTTACTGTCTGTTGATGAACTTGGTTGACTTTTCCAGCTCCGTTCTCCTTTTTTTTGCTGTCACCGTTATCGTCTTTCGTTTTCGATGACCTTGATGCTTTCCTTCCCTTGTCACCCTGCATGTCTATTGGCACGTCCTCCTCTCCGGCTAAAATCTTCTTTCCTTTGTCTGATATGTCTTGAGGTGCTTCCTGCGCGTCCTGTACTCTGCCCTCTTCCTCCTTAGATCCGTCAATCTCTTCTTCTCTAATTACTGGTTTAATCTTTTTCACCCATATCTTCTTGTGTATAGGCTTCGTGGCCACTTTCATACATTCCTTCTGCATATGACCCACCTCCTTGCAGTTGAAGCATCTGAAAGGGATCTTCCAGTAGTCCAACCTTTGCCGCCATGTGCTACCATGCATCACTATCTTGAGCTCCTCATACAGTCCATTCCTCAGGTCCAATTCAACTAGAATCCTAGCACATCTCCTATCCAATTTTCTCTCCCAATTATCTTCGAATGCTATGAACTTTCCAATCCTGTTTCCAATGGCTTCTAAAATTTTGGGTTGCCAAAATACTATCGAGAGACTGGGAAGGATGACCCATACCTTCTGCACGTTATGAGGCTCTTTGTAAGCATTAAAATCCACAGTGCATTTTCTGAGTATCAGGCCCGACGGTCCCCAACTCCAATTCCGGTCTAATACCTTGCAATTGTCATTCATATTTCGCAAATTGATTAGAAACCAGCCTCGCAGGAGCGTGTAAAAGGTTGGTTCATACCCAGCAGCCCACCCCAGTTCGTTGATATCCACTGCTACAGAGAGGTTCTTGTTGTTGCCTTCCCACAGAACCGTCCTACCAGTGCTTTTCGTCAAAAACTCTGGTATTTGCTCCAGGGTGATATCCTTGACCACAATTAGCTCAGGGTTATCTTTGCGTGCCTTCATTCCACGTCATTTTTTGGAATGAGTGTTCGCCACCTTCGTACCTTCATGCGATATCCTTTCGTCATTATGGTTCTACGTGGGATTTAGATGACGGTGTGTTTACCTTATTATGGTCTTCCTCTTGCGCCACTTCCTCCGTACGTGCTGATTGGACCTCATCTTGGGTGCAGAAAATCGCTCCGCCCTCACTGTCTTTGCCGTAATCCACCATGTCCGAAAACATGTTTGCGCCTTCTTCTCTCTCCCTTCCTTAAACCTGCTTCTCATCATTCACCTTAAAACTGTAAAAATTAAAACTGCGCCTCTCCTTCTTCGCGGACACCGCCTCCGAAACCTGCTACCACCGCAGAGCACCATCGTGGCCCCTCCCTCATCCTATATATATATATATATATATACATATATCAATTTTCTTTTATATTTTCTAAGTTTAACAAAAACAATCCTTAACTTATTTATTTATGATCTTTGTAAAATACTAAAAGATCTACTTAGGCAATCAAATTTGTCAATATTGGGATTCAAAAAATTGTGGAACAATATGACTAAGAATCTATGCATGAATTGAATGATGTATTGAAGGATATTGGCAAGGTTCATGGATATGCGATTTTGCCAAAGCTACAAGAGATGCACATATTTTTTGTACTCGATGGCATTGATAGGATTCATAGATATTGTTAAAGCAACAAGAGATGAATCCACCACACCTCCTTAGTTTATATATAGGTATCATGCTATGAAGAATTTCCTTAAGCTTATATATAGCATATATGCTAGCTACTTTTATTGGAGAGGATGCTTGAGGTGTAGGAGATGTTGTAGTCTCTGGTTATATGTAGTGATTAGTCCAGGTAGTAGTGTTCAAGACAACTAAAGGGAAGAGTGTGAAGCAAAGGGTGTTGACTAATGATTGTTGGGTAGATTATGAGTACTTAATCACGTTCACAATCCTAATTATAGAGGTCATCCAATATACAAATTAATTCTCCTTTTCTTGGAGAGATTGACGAGACATTTGACAAGATGTTGGGTAAAGTCAGAGCAATCAGGGACCACGTTATAATTCTACCCACATTGGATTTGACTTCATTTTGCAAATGTAGGATAATACAAAACATACCACTACACATAACATCCTATGCACTTAATCCTAAATGGTATGTGGGGAGACATAGGGGAGTGTCAGCTATTGAAGATCAAGAGGTAAAGGAGGGGTTTGGTGCTATGATTATGAAGATGTTTGCTGTTGATGAGGCTAGAATACTTCAAAAGGTGGTTCTTTCTTTTGTAGAACTAGTGTCCGTTTCAAATGAGGCGAGGAAGGATCGATAGCACAGGAAAATGTTTGGATGGAGGATGCATGAGGACCTTCAGAGTGCCATCTTGGTATTGCATACTATTACATATTTCTAGTTTGTCTTTGACAGCATGAACATGTACGATTATAGCTTCATCCACACTATTGAGAGGAATGGAGCTATTATTGTAAAGGAGGGATTCAAAGCTATTTTAATGCAGATTTTTATTGTTGTAGAGGGTAGGATACCTCGAAAAATAGTTTCGTTCTTTTGTGTACCTTTCAAATGAGGCGAGGGAGGATTGACATAATATATCATAGGAGAAAATGTTTGGGTGGTGTAGGATGTGTAGGGATAAGCCTTTCGATTGCCATCTTGGAGTTTCTACACGATTACAGATTGTTAGATCCTATGCAACTGGGTGAACATGTGAGATTATAGCTTCATCCACCCTATTAAGAGGAATAGACGTTCCTCTAACAGTCAAAGAAGCTAGGTACATAGTGCCTTACCACTCTAGCATGGCTAGATACTTCAGTATCTAAAGGGACATTGATACAAGGGGATGTCTATCCATAGGAGGTTACACAGAAAAATGACGAGGGTGTAAAGATACAATAGAGATTGATTGGGGTGCTGTTAAGCATCTTTAAAGAACCACAGGAGTCTAGTAGCGATATTTATGGTGGCTTTGACATTGAAAATGTTCAAGAACTGTTGCAGGCTCGTAGTGCATGAAAGCAAAAAAAAAAAAATGGGCTATCTGTGCTTGGTTAGTTTTTGTTTGTTGTATATTTTGTATCATGTATGATGTATCTCATGTTGGGAATATGTTACATGATGTGTCCAATGTTGGGAATATGTTACATGATGTATCTAACGTTGGGAATATGTTGAAGTAAGGATTGAAGTTTTTGAGTACATGTTATAGCTTTACCTCTGCGGCTTGCCTTGGTGATCTGCTACAGCAAAAAGTTTTTTTAGCTAGCTGCTACAAGTTGTTTTTTTTTCTTGCACAGCTCTCCAGAACCAGGATCAGTGCCAAAAACCTATTGAATGTGGTTTTCTGTGCACTTTTCTGAGCTCAAACATGGATTTTATGGACTTGTGGTCTCAACAGGCCCACCCTTGGCACATGAATTTTGTGCCCTCCTGTGACTCTTCCACGGCTTATGCCTGAAGTGGTACAATAGTTCGTACATTTTGAGCCACGTTTGGCATGTTCCAGAGTTTTTTTGTGGGCCTCCTTAGTGTCATCGCTGCTCACATTTTTGAAGATAGTTTTTGGTCATACCATCTCTCTGCCAGCAAGTTGAATCATATGTGATTGCCACACAAATTTTTCTTGGCTTACACAAAATCTTTTTGGCCTCCTCCCTGCCTGTATCACCATCCCATGGTCTGCACATTCAAACACTGTGGTTTCTCTTGTGATCTGCACCAACCCTAGTTTTTGGTCATACCATCTCTCTGCCAGCAAGTTGAATCATATGTGATTGCCACACAAATTTTTCTTGGCTTACACAAAATCTTTTTGGCCTCCTCCCTGCCTGTATCACCATCCCATGGTCTGCACATTCAAACACTGTGGTTTCTCTTGTGATCTGCACCAACCCTGTATTGTGACCAACTTGCTGCTTGTGGTGTGCCACCTGTTTCAGCATTGGCTCCCAACATGTGTCATTAACTTGGGCAGACCTGTCCTGCTGGGTATTTTTTGCACCTGAGGCGACCTTTTTTTGAAACAGAAACGAGAAATATATATTTATATCAAAACAAAGTATACATAATGCATACAGGCCTTCTTCAGAGAGTTCAAAAAAGGAAGAGCTGAACAAGATGGAACCATGAAGCATTTTTCTTCCACCAGCTCTTTTAGAGAAACAAAATAGCAGTTTTGTCCATAATACATATCTTATGCTAAATCCTCTAACTGTGTAGATTCTGACGAACTGATTACATGAATATAGGCAAAAAAACATAGTAACTAAGACAAGAGAGAAAAAAAGTCCTCATTCCTGAATCTGGAGGGTGGCAACATCCAACTGCACCATGGAGAATTCTTCAATGGGAGAGGTCTCTTCAAGCTGTGCAGTCCCAATTTCTTCTCTGTAGAGACCATCCAAGGCTGCCTGAATTTCCTTAAGAGTCTCCGTCACCTGAACATGACCATTCTCATTTCTTTCATTGCTCGTCATAAACTGCTCCTGTTGCTTGTGATTGAGATTTGCAATGGCCCTCAAGATCTTTGTGCCGTGAGGCCTGAAGCCTCTCCATGCCTTGCACAGTGTGCCTAATGTCCTCAGTTTCACCAACTTGAACCCTGCAGCTGCCCTCCATGTCGTCAATACGGGAGTCGATCCTTGTAATGTCCACAGAAATTCTCCTGTTTTCATCCCAAGCACCCAAAGCAACCTCAAATACGCATTGTAACATCTTTTTATAATCCTTCATAATGTTCTTCAGCTCCATGACTTCTCCCAGAAGTTCCTTGAGAGCATCATCAACCGCAGAGGACATCTGATTATTCCCGAAATCCCCAGACATGATCTCCTTCTTCTCTTTGCATGCACCTTCCTTAAACCGTCTTCTAGAATAGTGCAAAAGAATGGGGAGTATCTCGACCCTTCCGCATTTATCAAGCACAGTAGCGTGCGAATGAGATCTCAAATAATGCGCCATCCTTCTGCAGAGGCAATCCCGTGGGTGCAGATGTGTTCCATTCGACAAAGGGTGGCGAGAATGAAATAACCTGAACAGGAGCTATAAATGCTCAAGGTAGACCAACCGATTGGTCTCCCACTTGTCAAATTTGCCATTAAATTCTCTCCTCGAAAGGAGCTACTGTCCCATCCATGTGAGGTGGTGCTTGAATTAGCCTATTTTGGAGAGCTCGAGACCATTCCCTTAAATTAGAAAACAAGGTGTCCATTTAGTAGAAAGGAAAGAATTATTGATCAAGATTTCTCCTTGCCTAAGTTTGGTGCCCCTGTTGGCCAAACTATCAGCTTCCTTATTGTTCTGGCACTTAACATGGAAGAATTGAAACTTAGCAATGTTAGAAATAAATGCCAGGATTTTCTGTTGAACTTTTCCAACATCTTTTCCTTTACCTAACTGTATATCTTGCATTTTTTGGATAACTATCCACGAATCTTCAATGATGTGAAAGATTCTGATGTTCAATTCTGCCATCGCTTCAATTCCTTGCATCAAAGCTGCCCATTCTGCTTGGTTATTCGTCCTCTTGCCCAAACCCCAAGCAAAAGAACTTCCTCCAGGGTCAAAGATGACTCCTCCCACACCTGCCTCCCCAGCGCATGAGCCGACCTTCAACTTGAATACAGAGCCTGATTTTTAGCTAATCTTCAGTCATTTTCAAAACGTTTTAAAATGATTTTTCTGAAAAATTTGGGCACATTTTCAGATGTATATTTTGGTGATTCTATGCACTGTTTGTTCTACAACATATTTGTTTCTTTAGTGTTTCAATTTGATTTGCATTCAGAGGGTGTTTTTGCTGTTGGATTTAATTGTGTTTGTATACAAATCATCTCACACTCGTGTGCCCTGGTCAGTTGTTCTGTATTGCTTTTGCTAAGCATATTGTAGAATTTCCTTTAATTTTCTGCCATAGATGCTCTTGTTGCTGAAGGAACATTGCTTATTTCAAAACACCGAGGAGTAGGAATTGCTGCAAAAAATTCGTGACAAGAAGATTGCTTTCTTGCAGCAATTTGATGATCAACTTCGTAATGAAGTTTTCTCTCTGTATATTGTTAATGAAGAGCTTCTTGTTGAGAATGCCTTGCAGCAAGATGTTATTGATCAACTATGAGATGAAACCATTTTTCTATAGGATTCTGTTTCGTAGCTTTGTGAGGACTCTTCCACATCAATAGGATAATGTTCGTCTCTTTGATGCATATCAAGATCTAAAGTTTGAATATGATCACTTGCATCAACGATGGGAAGAAAAGGAGAAAATCACTTAGGATTTGTGGCTCTTCAATCAATATATTATTGAACACGAAGAACAACTCTTGTATGAGCTAGAGGAGTTGGATGCTTTGCTTAATGATTCGTCTTCTTTTTCATCTTCTTGTGCTTTTGTTCTTGCACTTATGGCCATTTCTCATGCATTTGTTTCCTATTCATGAACAATCTTCTCTTGATTTTGAGAAGAACACTGAAAATTCCGGTTCCATATTGCTCTATTAGGTGGGTTATATTGGCAGTGGACTTGGTAAGCATGGACAAGGGATTGTCACTCTTATTGAAAGTAGGCCTTGGAGGAGTTGTGAATTTCTCACTTAATGTACTTCACTTTGAGACCTTTGAGATGAGATCAATGAAAGCAGGGCTAGAAGTTGTCACAGCTTTCCCACTTGATGCAGTTCACTTTGATACCTCTACAATGATTAATTTGTAGGAACCATATTATGTACCAACCATTCAATTCTTCATTTGATAAATTGTCAATTCCTGCACTAGAATCCAATAATGATGCATAGGAGACACATTTTCACTTGTTGATCTGCTAGGTCCAGATTCTTCTCTAGCCGCATCATCTTAGTTGGATAAGGACCCTAACCATTGTGATTGGTGGCATTTGTGCTTCCCGTTTAGGTATCAATATTTTTATGCCAATCATTGCGAGCTTCTTATAAATCTTTAGAAAAGAAGCAAAAAAGGAAAAAAGGCTGGATCATTATCGTCTACAAGGGTTTTATGTGGTTGGATTGACGAGTGGTCATGGTGTAATTTGAGCACCTATTTGAGAATTTCTTATTAACTTGTTTTGTTGATTGTATGACAATATTGCCTTTCTTGCTCTCTTTGATTGCTTGATTGCTTGTGGACAACATTGTGGTCTTTTTGTTACCCTTCTCACTGCTTGTCTATTTTTCTTTTAAACTTGTGTTTGCTTCACTATTTTCCAAAGATATTCATGTGAAGGTGTTTTGAAGGCTATAGTTTCGTGTAGGGATTTTACTTTAAACTTGTATTTGCTGTTTATTTTTGAAGAGGATTGTGTGAACGTGTTTGGAAGGTTTCAATTCTGCAGATGGACTCTCCATTGACAGTGTGCTTGGACCTCCTCTTTGTTAGATTATTGTTGTCAATGTTTGTATTCCCTTCCCAATTAAACATTCGGGGTGTTTTTGTAATGTTTATTTGGTCAAATTCTTTTTGTACAATGTCTTTCCAATGTGAATATTAAGGGGGGATGTTGAGATGTAATGTTTACTTCGTCAAATATTCTTTGTTCCAAGTTTCCAGTCTCTTATTTGAGTCCCCATGTCATTCTTTAAGGGGGATGTTTGGAATATGCATTGGTTAATATTGACTTAGTTGACATATATTGTCATGGTCTATGATGGTCCTTTATTAATTTGGTGGTTAGAAGATGGCCACAATTAGTGCAAAATCTAATCACTATATATATATATATAGGGTCCTTGTGCCTCTACATATGCATGCCAAGTAGTTATGCAATTGTATAGAGTAGAGTTTTATTCTTAAAGGGTTTTTCTTCTCTACACCCGTTGCCAATTTTTTAGTGTTATGGACTTTGTGATGATTTTCTTCCAACATCAAAGACTACCAATTAGACTTATGCTAAATATAACTCTTGTCTTTTGTTGGATGACATTTTTGCTTGTTGGAATAGTATGGGTTTTCATCTTTGTGTACACTCTAAATGTTCTTTTTTGTAAGTGTAGATTTTCATTAGTGGTACAAAATGTTACAAAAAACATCCTCTAATGGAAGATTGTTTGGAGATTTCCGAGTTGAGTTTCACACCTTGAGTACATGATTTGGACTAATGTCCATGACTTTTCAACGTATATAGAGATTTAAATATTTGAAAACAAAACATAGATTTTATCAACCTAACATTGATCATTACATAAATTTCAAATAGTAAAGAGACATAAATAAAGAAAGAGACTATAAGAACACTTTGGGAACATTAAACTATGAGTCATTAGCTTGAAGCTTTCCCCTCAAGGGGAACCTCCTCCAATGCAAAGGGGTTCTTGTTGCCTCCATCAGATTGAGAATTGATGTAGCATGCCCATTGTGTTGAGAGGAGGAAGAAATTTGTCTTGAGATTGTTCAAGTACTTGGTAATGAAGTTTAACTTGTTTTCTAGCCTTTGTTGATATTGCCTCAAATTCTTTGAATTAATGACATTCTTATCTAGAGTGGCTGCTATGTATTCCTTGTTCTACCATAAAATCTCTAGAAGATGTTGGACCTTTGTGTCCCTGCCCTTGGTTTAACCAAGATCCTGCACAAAGTCACTGGCATACTCTTGGAGCACCTTATCCATCACTGAATCTCTTTTTGAATGGCAATATATTTTAGGTCTTCTAGTTCTTTCAATGTATACTTAGAGTGCCTTTTTTTGTGCTTTGATATAAAGGTAGAGAGATCTTTGCCAAATTTAGCACATGCAGAGTTATCAGAGTTAACCTTCTTACCTTTGCTCTTGTTGTCAGAGTCCTCTAGCTTTGTTGTTTGGTTGTGTAGTGGAGAGTGGTATGAAGGCTCTGTTTGCCAAGTCATCATTGTTTACCCTTCTCTCTGTCCAACTGCCCTCTATACCCCTCTCCATCTTCAGCACATGGCGTTCTTGTTGTGGCTACTTTTCGATCTTCTCTGTTGATTGTTTTGTGGGGGCCTTAGGCATTCCATCCGTATGCTTATAGAAACCTCCTTCAAAGGGATCAACATTACCAACTGGATATGCCCTTCCAATCTAGAAATACGAGGAGGCATATTACTTATTAAAGACAGAAGAAAATTACTACCAATGCCCACATTGGTTCTTTCAATCAAGTTATTCCTTCTCCTACAACTGTGATACTCAACAATTATCATAGTTGTGGTGGATGGGAGGTACTACTTCCTCTTAGCTTGTGTTTGGGGAGATGGTCGTGGGTAAATGAAGTCTAGTTGAGCAATCCTCACAATCTAGTGCACGGGAGGCCATGTGCCCAACATACCTTTCGAATCTAGAAATACAATGAGGTAGTACTACCAATGCCCAAATTAGTTCCATCAATTCAGTAATTCCTTCTTTTATAGTTGCGTTAATTAACGACCGTCATATCTACGAGTGATGGTAGGTATTGCTTTCTCTTGGGTCACGCTTGGGGAGACACTTGAGGGTCACTGCATTCTTTTTGAGTGATCCTCACGATCTAGTGCATGGGAGGACGTGTGCCCAATGTACACGTTTCTATCTTCCCTCCATTCTTCATATGCCTAAACATCCCCTTGCATCCTTGTTACCCCATTTGCGGGCTCCAAATGATCTTGTTGGCAAAACTTAGTTGTGGGATTGTTTGTTCTAGTCTTTACCAAAGATCAAATAGATTATTGGTGATGATTTTAACAGGGCTAAATGGAATGTTGACTGAGTTTGCTGCAATGCTAGTAGTTTAGAGCCCATAATGGATGCAATGTAAGTATGCATTAGTATTTTGGATATTTTTATACATGTTCCAACTAACAAATGGATTGTCTAAACACTAATCATGACTAGATAGCTTTTAAGAAAGCATGCATGTGGCCATATTAATAGGATTTATATAGATGGTTTGATTTAGTGAAGGATTTTGTTTTAGGGCCAAACCATTGGCCTATTTGTACCATCGAGTTTTTGGCAATGAGAGTTAGCCAACCATCTTCTTTGGCTTATAATACAATTTTACTTTTGGAGGCCCAAGAGTGTACAACTCATCAATATGGATTGGATTCTTATACCTTGTTCGCTGGCAAATTTTGGTTGAATCCTATGTTGCAAAGCTCCTATCTAGAGGACAACAAAGTTTCTTAGAGGATAGGGGTGAATCCAAGGCAATGTTATAAGAACCCAATCGGTTTTGAAAAAACCCGCTGGTTGGATTGGTTTACAAGCTTCACTGAGTCAAATCACGCACTCAAACCATTTTTGGCTGGTTCCATACGAAATTGGTTGGTTTCTAGACTCAACCGACCGGTTCCATACAAAACTGCCCGGTTTTCTCCAAACCGGCCGGTTCAGTACAAAACTGGTCGGTTCTGTACAAAAACGCCAAGGACCCCCAAAAACACCTAATTTCAATTTCTTTCAATAAAATAAAAAGATAGGGTCCATGTGTGAGCTGTTTAATTGACCCACTACCCTTCTAATGTTATAAAAGGAGGCTCCCACCCTCCATATCAATCACATTTAGTTGTGGATGGACTTGGGCCCTCTTCCACAACAAGAGGAAGTGAACATTGACGTTGCAGTTAGACAAGTGCCTTCAGGCCTATGGGAGTCAAGCGATGCTCATGTTGAAGATGTAGATGATGACTCCGAGTCTGAGCATGAGGACTCACATAATTTTGATATATGATTAGAATCATTAGATTGTAGATTCTAGAGTCTAGACTGCAGTCATATGCTTATATTTTGACTTTAGAGGCCATTTATAACGCGTTTGTTGTTGTACTTTTCTTTAGATATGTATTTGCAGTCGATGCTATTTTGGTTTTATACACTCTTTCTTGCTATATACATGAGAAACTTTGCATATTTGTGTATAATGGTTTGAATTCACATGGATATAGCATACATGAGAAACTTTGCATATTTGTGTATAATGGTTTGAATTCACATGGATATATGTGTATTTTTTGAAAATATGAATGTTTTATGTATTTTTGCTCAACCATTTTTTTGATCCGGTTCCGATTCCCGGGGTTGGCCGGTTCGACTACCGATTCGATTCTGATAACATTGATCTAAGGAGAGGTATCTCATAACTCGACTAATCTAGGTTCGCAAAACGTTGTGGTAGGATCTTTTCAACCCATAACAATAGAGAAAAGTTGGAACTATTGAGCATCTACTTGGAATTTTTGAGTATTTTAGAGTCAAAGGGGCTAAATTCATACATGGATCAATTAGGATAAAGCGGGTAATGAGTTATGACACCACAAAAATGTTATTTTAATATTTGAAATGAACATAAGCTTTTGAGAGGATCCTCATTTGTAAAGATCAAGATGGAGTGTTTATTAAGGGTGAGGATAGGATAACAGACATCTTTCTCCATTACTTCCAAAGGATTTTTACTTCTGGAGGATGTGTTGATAAAAATGAAGACAATGAGCTCATGAAGTGCCTCGCTCCTACAAAATTGTGACTATGAGAAGTTTTTTCCTAATTGTCCCTTGTATAAAGATGAACTATTCAAGGCTCTATAAGATTGGCCAAGGGTTAATCATTATGCTTGGATGACCTACCTTGCGAATTTTACCTGATCCTTTAGTTTATGGTTGGTAATGATCTTTTGGGGATGTGCTAAGAAGCTTTGGGATTAAGGCACATGGGGGAGTAGGTGAATGTAGGCCTAATCTTTTTTTTTTCTAAAGGGAAAAAATAGTATGGTAGGAGGTTGAAGGTCAATAATTATGCTTAATTTGTGTTAATGGTCATCTATTAGATTCAATTTCACTTAATGATCTATCATGCAAAGGTGACCCTTGGCTCTGTTTTATTATTATATGTTATTGTAGGAGATGCAATACATTACTTTCTCTAATTTGTTTGAATGCAAGGATAAATACAATCAGGTTTCTTCATAGTGGTAAGTTGGTAACCAACTTGTAAATTTTTCATTTTGCTTTTGGTTAAGCCGTGATTGTAAAGCTCACTTGAAGCTCCATTGAAGGAAAACTATAGTCTTAAACTTACACCTATGTATGGTTAGTTACCTAACATAGTTAAGAAAAGGAGGCTCTTATTATCATGCAGGAAGGCTTTCTTATTGACTTGTTAAAAGTAGAAGAATATTGAGCTAGGACACAACACTTTATTTGGATTTACCTTTTAGAATTATCTTCTCCTCAGAGACCCTATCAGATTGGGTTCTACACATATTTGAAAGCAAGCTTATGAGATGTTTTTTCCACAATATTACGCTAGTAGATAGATTCACCATGACAAACATAATCTTGGCAACAAGTCATGTCTATTATTCTTGTTATCTCTTTCCTTTAATTTTAGGACACAACAATTTGGGATGCTTCTACTGCAATTTCGTTGGAGGAAGCAAGGTTGGGAGATAGGCTTGTTGTTGGCTTAATGGGACATTTGTACTTTACCAATGGATGTTGGGATGTCATACTTGGTTTACTATACGGACTTAGGGGATGGTTGATATCTAAATGGGTCTTTAGGTCCATGATTGGGAATGTGCCTTAGCAAATTGTTGTTCGTCATCACATCTAGAGTGTACCATACAAAGGCACATCATCGTTTTTTTAACCAAAAAAATGCTTCCTTGACTAGTATGTTGATAAAAAAAACATATACATTACATTTTATACAAAAAAAGGGGTTGTAGAAATCAACCACTCATGAACTAGAAGTCTTAGGAACCTAGGCAACTAATGAACTTTGTCTTTGAGGGGTGCCTCCCATCATTCCACAAAAATGATGATGGGTTCCCACTCGTTGTTGTCCAAGTGGGTTGAATGAGGCTTCTTTGCCTAAAAATTGGTCGATGCTAGGGGAGGGAACAAGTCTTTTTAAGGTGCATGCTGTGGGAGGGGCAACTATGGCACTTATCTTAACACTCACAAACAACACAACCTAAATAATGTTGGGGTTGATCTTCGATTTGCTAGAGTTGGTTGAATGGGTAGGGGAGTTCTTAGGTTGCTCCTTGTTTGTGGTGCAAGGTGCATCACACTAATAATCTAGAAGCTAGTGTAAGTACGCCAATCTACAAATGGAGATTTGCACAAATCAAGGAGCGATCAAGCCAAGCAAAGCATTTAATATGCTTGAGTAATTTAAGCAAATATTGATTTCTTCTTTTCCAAATATAAAATAAAATTTCAATTTTGATAACTTGCCACACTGCATTGAACTTAATGACCTAAGGAAGTTTATCTCCTAATAGTACAACTTTTGAGGAGATGGGGGAGGGGAGAAATTGACTATAGAACTTAGACACCTAATCCAATTTGATTTGACAAACTCACAAAACCATAATAAATGATTTGCAAAGTCCTTTATGTCACAAAATGAGCATTTAGGTCACACAACGAGCATTTAGGTTTTGGCAAGATATTTGAGGCATCTTAATAGTGGCATGCCACTAATAATCAATGACCAGGTTAAAAAGACCTTTATCGTCTCCATATGTGGCTTTTAAATGGATTTTAACTTTTGAGGAATTGTCTTTTGTTTGGATTTAAGACTCCCGAGCTTATTTAGCTTGGTGCTTGAGATAAGCTTTGGACTCGACCATTTATAACTGTCAATTGACATGTACTTCTTGAAGGCATTCATAAAGTTCCATCTCTAGTCCCTCCACCAAGTTGACAGGGCCTAAACCTGAGCTCAATGAAAAGACTATTACGGATAAGGCATGTGATGTGCTCCAAAATCAAATGTCTAAATTGATAAATGAAATTTAGCTTTAAAATCTCATTGGCCTTTCCAAGCCTACGTTTGATTGTGAAATATGTTAGTGATGTTTTTAATACCTTGCCAATATAGGCATTTCATTAAGAAGTAGATATTTTCTATGAGGGATTTATTATTATAAAGCATAACAGTTGATGACCACAAAAAGTGATCATTGAAGGATAACCTTTTTTTGAGTGAGTCACCTTTGCATATGGGTTTTTGGATTTGAAAGCCTCCCATGCTTTTTGAATAGTCTTTGCACCAAACCTATGGGTAGGGGTAGCAAGCAATGTATAGATATTTCAACTTTTATAGGCATCTTTACCCGAGGGGGCACCGAAGGTAATGCAGTTCTTGAGCAAGATATTTGTAGCCTCCCTAGGCATTTTTGCCGAAGGGGGCATGGAAGATAATGTGGTGCTTGAGCAAGATTTTGTAATTCTCCTTATGGATGATACCCACCACACCCTAGTCCCTAGGAAGGAATCATAGATTCAATTAATTTTGTGCAAGTCTTTCCCTCTTTTGGAGTTGGCTTGAAGAAAATCTTTGAGGATTTTTTCTTGTCTTTAGTAGGTGCTAAGAGGTGAGACCCAACAAGAAGAGAAGTAAACTTGTGTAGCAACTAAGACTTTGGTGCATTTTTGGAGCTTAACAACCAAGGTCATGGGTTTCTTGTTCCATTTATCAATCTTCTTATCTACCTTTGGAGAACAATATCACAAAGCTCTTTCTAGGATGATTAGAAATCCCCAAAATTTACAAAACCTAACAAGGTTATATCCAAGACCAACCCCCCCCAAGATGATAGTGAGGCCATGACTTCCTTTTGGCTTTCCCTATACCATCAAATCTTGCACCATTGAACCTATTATGAACATGTGTTGAAAGAGATGTAACTTCGGAAGATATTATATTGTACCTTTATTATATTATTATTATTCCTCCTTTCCGGAGAGGTTATTCCTCTGATTGGAGATGTCTTTGATGTACTTGGTCATGTAAAAGTATTGGGGTTAAACCTCAGTTGTAAGTCGGGTCATTAGTACCCATAGAAGTATTATTAGATGTTGTTTTGAGTCTCCCAAGGCAAGTTGACCTTGGTTGAGAGGAGAAGTCAACCCTAATGGGTTATTGGGCTTCTCATTTGATGTGTATAAATAGATGAGACGCACTCCCTCATTTGGACACACTCTTCACTCAAGCAATTTTGCTAGAGAGAGGAGCAGTCCATCTAGAGGAGAGAAAGCAATCTATCTTATTCTTGGGGTCTTACACTGTACTTGGTTGGATTAGCAATTTTGCTAGAGAGAGGAGCTTTCCATCTGGAGAAGAGAAAGCAATCTATCTTATTCTTGGGGTCTTACACTATACTTGGTTGGATTCTATATCGAGGAAGTTTTGCTGGGTTTTCTCCCCCGCAAGGGTTTCCCAAGATAAATCCTTGTGTTCTCTTTGTTCTGCTGTGCTTGTCATTCTATCAATGATCCTTTTGTTTTTGGCATAAAACTTTTAGAAATCTAACATGGTATCGGAGCCAACCTGAAAGAAGTCATTGTGCAACAACTTTCCAACAAGTTCAACAAGCTGGGGCTTGCTATTCTGGGCAACTCTTTCCACAAAGCAGTTAAAAGGAGGCGCAATCAACTCACCTAGGAGGGCGCATGTTTTTGTCGAAGCAGTTTTCAATTTTTGGCCTGCCACTATTACCGGGGGAAACTAGGGCATCAAAATTTTCAAGTTTTTGTACACAGTTTTTGGAGGAAGGACTACACTGCTCAGTTTTGATGAGGGAGGCCCATCTTTTCATCCAAACACATTTTCAAGATCTCCACCTTGAAAAAGTAGGGTTTCTCCATGAAACCCTAGGTCAGACTGAAGCAGGTTCTAGGAATAACCTTCTTACTGGTAAGTTCTACTTCCTATATTTCCATTTGAGGTTCTCATTTAGTAAAGATGACAAATAACACCAAGCTTGATGAAAAGCTTGAAGGAGCAGAGAATTTTAGAGCATGGAAGTATAGGTCATGCTCATCCTTGAGGAACATGACCTAGAAGGCTATGTCAAAGATGAAGTCACAAAACCAAAAGGAGATGAAGCAAAAGCAAAGCATAAGAAGGATATGATCAAGGCTAAGAGGATCATAGCCGACTCCATCAAGGACCACTTGATTCCTCAAGTATCCTCAAAGAAGACTCCAAAAGAAATGTTCAATGCACTCACCGGTCTATTTGAAGGAAAGCACATCAACGAAGAATGACCTTGAGAAATCCACTCAAGGGTGTGAAGATTCAAAAGGCAGAAATTATGCAGTCATACTTCACAAGAGTATCTCAGATCAAAGAACAATTGGAAGCTATTGGTGACATGGTGGAAGAAGCGAAAGTCGTAATGACCACCTTGAATGGCCTCCTAAGGGATTGGGAATCCTTCATTAGAGGAATATGTGCTAGAAGAAAGCTGACCAAGTTCAATAAACTATGGGAAGAATGCATGCAAGAAGAAGGAAGGATAGCAAACAGAGAAGAAAAACTAAATGACGATGAAGATCAAGCCTTGGTAGCTCATGCAAAGAAAGGAACGAATAAGATAAAGATCGTGATCGATCTCCCAGAAGAAATCAAAAGTTTCAAAGGAACTCAAGACCTAAGAGAGATTTCTCATCCTTTGAATGTTTCAACTGTCATAAGATGGGTCACATCTCAAGGAATTATCCCCTCGAAGAAGAACAATTCAAGAAGAGAAACAAGAAGTTTCGTGCCCACGCAGTTGAAGATGATGACCCAGTTAAAGAGAAGATCAATGAAGATGAAGACTCCAGTGAAGAATATGTTTTGATATTAGCTCTCACAGGTTCAGTCTCACATGGAGGTGACACTTGGCTCGTAGACATTGGTGCCTCCAAACATATGACAGGTTACAAAGACTCCCTCTCATGTCTTATCTAGAAAGACTCACCTCACAAAGTAAAGCTTGGAGATGATTATCAATATCCCATCAAAGGAATGGGAGAAGCCTCTTACAAGTTGGACTCAGGAAAGTCCATAAAGATGAAGGAAGTCTTATATGCTCCAGATTTGAAAAAGAATCTCCTTTCTATCTCAGCCTTAGATAAGAAAGGTTTCAGAGTTGCTTTTGTAGATGGAGAAGTCCTCATGTGGCCAAAAGGAAAGACAATAGATGATTCAGTCTTGATTGGAGTAGAAGAAGGAGGATTCTTCAAGTTGAAGGGACACTTAGATTCAACCCTAACAACAAGTACCATTAGCCCATGTGAACTATGGCATAGAAGACTTGCTCATGTGAACTACAAAGCTTTGCCAAGTGTGAGCAAGGTAGTAACAGGGTTACTAAAGATTCAGATCGACCATGAAGGAGTTTGCAAGGGATGTACTCAAGGAAAGAATACTAAAAACCCATTTCCAAGTAGCAACAATAAAGCAAAGGGGATCTTGGACAATGTTCACTCAGATGTATGTGGTTCGATGTCAACTACTTCCTTAAGCGGGTATGTTTTTTATATATCCTTTATTGATGACTATTCTTGCAAGACTTGGATTTACTTCTTGAAGAGTAAATATGAAGTATTTGAAAGGTTCAAAGAATTCAAGGCCCTTGTAGAGAATCTATTTGAAAAGAAGATCAAGACCTTGAGATCAGAGAATGGAGGAGAATTCACTTCAAATGAATTTAAAGATTTCTGCAAAGAAGTTGGGATTAAGAGGGAGCTCACCACACCCTATAATTCTGATTAGAATGGAGTAGTAGAAAGGAAGAATCAAACCATCATGGAAGCAGTAAAAGCCATGATCCATGATCAAGATCTATCCATGCACTTATGGGTTGAAGCAGCTAGGACCACAGTTTATGTGGAGATCAGAGTCTCTCACAGTGCTCTTGGGAACAAAATTCCAGAAGAAATGTTTACTGGAGAGAAGCTTGAAGTCAACGACCTGGAGATATTTGGTTGTCCTGTATTTATACATGTTCCCAAGGAGAAAAGATCAAGATTGGACCCTTCAAAAAAGAAGGGAATACTTGTTGGCTACAATGATTAGTCAGAAGCTTATAGAGTCTACATTCAGGATATCGTCAGGTCGAGATCAGTCGAAAGCTTATAGAGTCTACATTCTAGGTTATTGTCAGGTTGAGATCAATCGAAAGCTTATAGAGTCTACATTCTAGGATGTCATATTTGATGAAGATGCAACTTTTGGTAAGTCTAGAAAGAACCATGCAAATGAAGACCATGAAGAGGAACATGAAGCCCTTAAAGTTGCAGAAACCTGTAGAGTGCCAATTCGAAATGTTGAAGAAGAATAATTACCAAAAGACCATGACATGGCAGAACCTCAAAGACTTGTGGAGATACCTCATGAGATGATCTCACAAAAGAGAAGACCAACTTGGGCTCGTGAAGTAATTCAGGATGCAGAAAAGTATGGTGCTCTAGAAGGAACTCTCAGAGAAAGTAAGAGACCAAGGCCCTATTCCAGCTACGTGGCCTTAATGTGCAACCTTGTTGATGAAGAACCCACTTGTTTTGAAGAAGCAACAAAGAAGAAGGAATGGATGGATACAATGATTGAAGAATTCCAGTCTATTGTAAAGAATGATGTTTGGGATGTGGTACCAAGACCAAGAGATAAATTAATATTCTCCTCAAAGTGGATTTTCAAGACAAAACATTCAACAAACGACAATATTGAGAAATACAAGGCAAGATTTGTAGCTCGAGGATTCTCATAGAAAGAAGGAATTGATTATGAAGAGACTTTTGCACTAGTAGCAAGATATGCTTCAATCAAAACTATCCTTACCTTGGCAGCCGAGATGAAATGGTAGCTACACCAATTGGACGTAAAGACGACTTTTCTAAATGGCGTGATAGAAGAAGTGTACATTGAACAACCACTAGGTTTTGAAACCCATGATAGGAAAACACATGCATGCAGATTGAAGAAGGCATTATATGGGTTGAAGCAAGCACCAAGAGCATGGTATGGAAGGATTGATGGCTTTTTGATGAGCTTGGGCTTTACCAAGAGTAAAGCAGATTCCAACCTTTACTATAAGGTTGTCGATTAGGGGTTTATGATTCTATTACTGTAGGTGGACGATCTATTCTTGACAGGTGAAGAGAAGCTTATCAATGAATGTAAGAAGAATCTTGCCGTTGAATTCAAGATGAAAGACCTTGGCATGATGCATTATTTTCTCAGTCTTGAAGTATGGCAGTTCCCAGATGAGATTTTCCTAAATCAAGAAAAATATGCTGTTGAAATCCTAAAGAGATTTGGGACGATGGATTGCAAGGCAATGAACACTCCGATGGTGACCATCTTGAAGCTCTTGAATGATGATTCCTTAGAAACAATAGATGTTACATTATACAGACATATTATTGGTTCACTGATCTATCTGACAAATACAAGACCAAATATATGTTTTGTTGTAAACACCTTGAGTCAGTATATAGTGGAGCCTTGACATGTTCACTTAGTTGCAACAAAACATGTGATGAGGTACCTTAAGGCTACATTAGATTGTGGCCTCAGATATGCAGCCAATTGCGAGATCAGATTACATGGTTATACAGATTCAGATTGGGTTGTTAGCACTGACGACAAAAAGAGTACTTTAGAATGTTGTTTCAGTTTGGGATCAGGTGTGATCTCATGGCTTAGCAGAAAGCAGACTTGTGTTGCTCTCAGTACATCAGAGGCTGAATACATTGCAACATGTTCATCTTGTAGCCAAGCAATTTGGCTTCGCAAGTTGTTAACATGATTGTTTGATACAGAGATGGATGTGACTGATATCTATTTTGATAACCAGAGTTACATCAAGGTGTCAGAAAAACTGGTGTTCCACGACAAGTTAAAACATATAGAAATCAAGTACCACTACATCCAAGATATGGTGCAGAAGGGAGCTGTACAACTCCAGTATGTTCCTACAAAGGAACAAGTTGTTGATGTATTGACTAAGCCTTTGTCTCATGTAAAGTTTGAATACTTTCGAGACAAGCTTGGTGTAGTCTAAAAGGACCTCCCTTGAAAGAGAGAGTGATGATGATGATGATGTAGTTTCATGTTGCAATGGTGTGGCAGCTTCGTCTAGGATCGGTATGTCAGCTTGATAAGGCTTGGTTGATCCTAGGGGGATTGGTATATTTGGCTAGGTTTGGTTGGTCTGAAAGGAATAGCAAGACATATAAGGCCCGTTTGGTCCCTAGGTAGATCGTTATGTCTGGCTAGGCTTGTTTGTCTGAAAGGATTAGTAAGCCAGACAAGGCCCGTTGGATCTACTAGAGTGCCCATCGTGATGCTGCTTTAGATGATGATGTTGTTTCAACATTTCTATGCTACTGCTGATAATGTTGTTCCAACATTTCTATGTTGCTGATGATGATGTTGCTCCAACAATGCTATGCTGCTGCTGATGATGTTGTCCCAACATTTTATGCTATTGATGATGATGTTGTTCCAACATTTCTATGTTGATGATGATGTTGTTCCAACATTTCTAGGCTGTTGATGATGATGTTGCTCCAATATTGCTATGTTGTTGATGATGATGTTGCTCCAATATTGCTATGTTGTTGATGATGATGTTGTCCTAGCATTTTATGTTGATGATGATGATGTTGTTCCAACATCTCTATGTTGATGATGCAGATGATGTTCCAACATTTATTTGTTGATGATGTTGTTTTAGCACTAACATGCTAATGATGTTGTTGTTCTAGTATTCACATACTGATGATGTTTTAGATGATGATGATGATCCAATATTCACATACTGATGATGATGCTCATGTTGATACTGATGATGATGTCTCATGATGATGATGTTCCATTATGATGATGATGATGTTCCACGATGATGATGTTCCATGATGATGATGATGTTCCATGATAATGATGTTTCGTGATGATGATGTTCTACGATGATGATGTTTCACGATGATGACGATTCATGATAATTCTGATGTTCCAAACTTATGATGTTGTTGTTCCAAAACTTCCTATGACATAGATCCACCAGTGAACTGTTGTTGTTGTTGTTGTTGATGATGTAGAATACCTTCATTGTTAAGAGGAAGTATTGAAAGAAATGCAACTTCAGAAGATATTCTATTGTACCTTTATTATATTATTATTATTCCTTCTTTTCGGAGAGGTTATTCCTTCAATTGGAGATGTCTTTGATGTACTTGGTCATGTAAAGGTATTGAGGTTAACCGTTAAACCTTCATTGTAAGTCGGGTCATTAACACCCATAAAAGTATTATTAAATGCTGTTTTGAGTCTCCCAAGGCAAGTCGACCCTGGATGAAAGGAGAAGTTGGCCCTGTTCGGTTATTAGGCCTCTCATCTGATGTGTATAAATAGATGAGGCGCCCTCTCTCATATGGACACACTGATAACTCAAGCAAGTTCACTAGAGAGAGGAGCTGTCCATTTGGAGGAGAGAAAGCAATCTATCTTATTCTTGGGGTCTTACACCGTACTTGGTTGGATTCTATATCGAGGAAGTTTTGCTGCGTTTTCTCCCCCCAGAGGGATTCCTGGGATAAATCTGTGTTCCCTTTGTTTTGTTGTGCTTGTCATTCTTTTAGTGATCCTTTTGTTTTTGGCATAAAACTTTTAAAAATTTAACAACATGATATTTCAATTTTCAACTTTTCTAGGCATTTTTATCCAAGGGGGCACCGAAGGTAATGTAGTTCTTGAGCAAGATATTCACAACTTCCTCGGGCATTTTTGCCCAAGGGGGCATGGAATATTATGCAGTCCTTGAGAGAGATTTTGTAAGCCTCCTTAAGGATGATACCCATCCCACCCCAGTCCCTAGTAAGGAATCATAGATTCAATTAATTTTGTGCAAGTCTTTTCCTCTTTTGGAGTTGGCCCAAAGAAAATCTTTGAGGATATTTGCAGTCTTTAGTAGGTGCTAATAGCTGAGACCTAATAAGAATAGAAGTAAACTTGTGTAGCAACTAAGACTTTGGTGCATTTTTGGAGCTTAACAACCAAGGTCATGGGTTCCTTGTTCCATTTATCAATCTCCTTATCTATCCTTTTGTGAACAATATCCCAGAGCTCTTTCTAAGATGCTTAGAAAACAAAAGAAATCCCCCAAATTTACAAAACCTGATAACGTTTTATCTAAGACCAACCCCAAGATGATAGTGAGGCCATGACTTCCTTTTGGCTTTGCCTGTACCATTAAATTTTGCACCATTGAACTTATGACCATAATGCTTCACAAAATATTTGGAGGTAGTCATAGTATTTTGTATTAACTCTTCAATCCATGATGGTAAGAAAGGAGCCATCGACAAGGTGTTCAATCACTAGCTGCCTAGTGTTAGGATTGGGGAGAGGAATAAATTTATTTGAAGAAGAGAACCTAATGCCTCGATTGGCATAACATGTAGGGTAGGGACTATTGGGAAACTTTGATAGATTAATTGGAAGAGGCAAATTTCATCAAATTTGGCGTGGTTGGTAGAGAGGCAAGTTTAACATCAACAAAAAGAGTTTCAATGACTTTTAAGAAGAGTCGGTCAAACACAGTGACCTTCACCATGACTAGGATAAAGTTCCATTTAACTCTGTTATACACTTTTTTTTTTGAAATGTTCCATATATTAATTCATGCAACTAATAAGTACATCATAGGTTAGAGAGTTACATCACACAAATGACAAATGTATTAGGGAAATCTTGTCCTAAAAGTACCAAAATGGCAAGCATTCGCTCCTAAGCATCAAGGAAAGGGACTCGAGATGAAAATAAGATACGTTGTGTTTGAGATTCACAATGATAGCCAATTCTTACTCAAAACTGCTTTAATCCCCTAAGCTAAAAGGGGAGGATCCTCCTAAAGGTAATTTTTACATTGATGTTTCCAATGAAATCTAATCATCCCTTTTACCTAATCATCCAAGTGTCTCTTAGAAGGGGACCTTTCCACGGAATCAAGGTAATGAAGAAGTGGTATTTGGCTTGAAACCATGTCCAAGATACATGGGCAGCCCAAAATTTATAAAAAAATGTCCCACTATTTCATCCTTGCCACATAAAAACACAAGCAATGCATGTCATATCAATTTTATGAACCCTATGCTTGACATCCAACTTTTGTTTAAAAGAGTGTGATTTTTAGATGGAGTAGCACCTCAACAACTTGTAAATTTTCCTTTAATATTCAACTAGGGCTAAACAGTGCATGCAAAATATCAAGTGATAACCACACATGAATATCTTTTACAGTATGCAGTGGAATATAAAACTGAGAAATAAATCACAACATCACATCACAATATTGACACTATTATTTTGGGTATGGAAACCCCCGAAAAAACCCAAGATGGGAAAACCGGTGCAGCATTTAGACATAGATTTTATTATGAGAAAATATGGAACTTTTACAATCACTACAAATTCACCCAAACCTGGCGAATGCAACACTCGGCAGAATCACTGGGCAAATCCCAGCTAAACCTCAACACCCTCCTGTGTGAGTGTACGACCCAACTGTATGAAGCTCGATGATCCTGCTACTCGCTCCTCCGTCTTCTTAGCTAAATCCTTTGTCTGACTTTCTCTCCTTGTTTGTATCCTGTCTCTGTCGGAATACAAGTGTGCGTTCTCTCCACCAATTGATCTCTCTTTTATAACTTTAGGTAAAGCGAAAACCTTAATTTCACTTTCACTTTAACTAGTGGTAAAGCAAAAACCCTAATTTCACTTTCACTTTGACTAGCGGTTCACTAAAGTTAATTTAGATCACTTTAATTTATTTTCCAAAGTAAACTTAGGAAAAACAAATTAAATACAACTGGTTTCCTAATTTAAGTCTTTTGCATGCAAGAACATATGCATGTAGGAAGACCTTCCTTGTTGCTACTAGTTTAACACTCCCTCTCAACGAGGAAGGGATTCGGTAGCAACCCCAACTTATCCCTGAACTTCGCAAAACTCTGTCTGGAAAGTGCCTTGGTGAAAATGTCTGCCACTTGCTCATCTGTCTGTATGTACTCCAACCGAATGGTTCCCATCTGAACACAATCACTCAAGAAGTGGTATCTGATGTCTATGTGTTTGCTCCGGTCATGGAACATTGGATTCTTAGATAGCCTGATGCGACTCTGATTGTCACAGTGAACTACTGTAGCCTTTGGCTCACACTCGAACAACCCTGCAAGTAACTTCTTCAGCCACATACCCTCACAAGCAGCCATGTACTCAGCCTCTGCCGAGCTCAATGCAACTGACTTTTGCTTCCTGCTGAACCAAGAGACAACCCCTGATCCAATGCTGAAACAACAACCTGAAGAACTATTCCGGTCCTCCACACATCCTGCCCAGTCAGCATATGTGAAACCTGCTAACTGTACACTCCCCCTGCGCTCATAAACCAATCCATACTCCACTGTACCTCTGATGTAGCGAAGTATGTGTTTCGCAGCCGTCCAATGCACTCTCTAAGGGTCCACCATGAACTGACTCAAAGAGTTGACTGCAAAGCTGATGTCTGGTCGAGTGTTGAACAGATACATAAGCGATCTGATAAGTTGATGATACAAGGTAGGATCAAATCTGTCTGATCCTGATGCATCAATCTTTCTCCAGTTGGAAACTAGAGGTATGGCCATGGGCTTGCAGTGCCCCGTCTTGAATCTCTTCAGGATCTCTACTGCATACTTCCCCTGTCCGATGAAGAAGCATCCATCTCTCTGCCAAACCTCCAAGCCCAAAAAGTAATGCATCAGCCCAAGGTCTTTCATCTCAAACTCTACTGCAAGGTTGGACTTACAGTCTCCAATTAGCCTCTCATCTCCTGTAAAAAATAGCTCATCCACATATAAGACCAGTATGAGAGGCACCTCACCTATCAAGAAGTACAAGTTGTGGTCAGCCTCACTCTGTTGAAATCACATCTCCTGTAGATAGCTGTCAATCGTCGAGTACCATGCTCGAGGTGCCTGCTTGAGCTCGTAAAGAGCTCGATGCAGTTTGCATACATGCGTCTCCCTGTTCTCCACATCAAACCCCTTTGGCTGCTCAATATACACCTCCTCCTCTATCACTCCGTTGAGGAAGGCAGTCTTGACGTCCATCTGATGGACACGCCAACCCATCTCAGCTGCTAGTGAGATAATGGTCCGAATGGAGGAATACCTGGAAACAGGGGTGAAGGTCTCCTCATAATCAATACCCTCCTTCTGTGAAAACCCCTTTTCCACGAAGCGCGTTTTGTACTTCTCCACGCTTTCGTCTGCTGCATGCTTCACCTTATAGATCCATCTGGATCCCATGACCTTTTTCCCTTGTGGCCTCGACACAACCTCCTTGTAATGTCCTCTTTCGATTAGGCCTTGAGGCCCAAAACCGCTAACCTATGTGATTCCTATGGGTTCGAGCGGTTACTGATAGGGAATCATCTAAGGACTGATGCCATCCATAGAAAATCTAGGGCATCATCATTAGGTCAAGAAGGGCCACCGGGGCCAAAGGCCACCTTCGTGCATGCCATCCAAGCATTATTTAATGATGCATGCACTCATTTAAGTTTCCATGCACATGCATGCAAGTCAACTGCAAATTAGAAGATAAAGAGACCTAATTAGGTCAAAGATTAGGGTTTTCGTAGTTGAAAGTTATAAAAGGAGGATAAAGCGAAAGGAGACTTCACTTTTGATGATTATTATTTTGGGAGCTCTTGAATAGCAGCACAGCAATTGGGGTTGGAGACGACGTCTTCAACTAGCGGGGTTTCGGCAGTGAAATATCTGCCTTAGTCTCATTCAGGGTAAGCCATACAGGTTCACCATTTGCTCTTACATTCATTCATAGTTATTCAGTATATGGTGTAGATTGTTGCAGGGACACGTGTGCAGTCGTAAGGGGGGTTTTCAGCTAGAAAGCCCTAATCAGTTGCTGGGTCTTCAGATCTCAGTTTTACTTCGAAACTTAGGCACCATTCTCATCATCGGCATCTTACTTTGGTACCAGGTGATTATCAGATCCGACCGTGCTCATCCGGAGCAGTTATCAGCTATTTCGAGATCAGGGGGCGTGAGCAGTTGTCTCTCTGGAACAATTCGCTAGCCTACCTAGAGACCTCCGAAACTTCGCATGTACCAGGCATTCTCTCCGGCACGAGAAGGCTATCAGTCCTGCAAATCAGCAGCTCCATCAGACACCTCCTTCACTGAAAACGTCACCCTTATTTGATCTGGGGTTCTTGCTGCTGGGGTTTCACCGGAAGCAGAAGATATCAGTCCATCTCCGATTCAGTTCTTGATGCTTGCATACTCTCTCGGGAGCAGTCTAGCCAGCTTATCAGTGGTAAGTGTTCATTCTATCTCACAAACCCTAACCCTAATTTTTGCTATAAAATAGGGATTTTTGCATGGCAGTTTGCATGCCCGGTTGTATCAGCATATTTGCATAGGAATAGAAAATATCGGGTTTTGGGATATTACAGTGGTATTAGAGCTATCTTCTTGGCCAACTGTGGGCTTAAGAAATGAGACATAGATGAATACAGAAGGGGACTCTTTTGTAACCTATAGGAGGAGAAAGAGTAGATACACAGGGGAATTTGAGGATATCCAACTAGAAGATACCAATTCAGACATGGAACAAACAGGTATACACTCGAATAAGGGAAAAGGAACGGGAAAAGAGGAGGATAGGATGGAGTTTCGCAACTTAGTCTCTGCATTGCAAGACTTAGCCAAAGGGCAAAAAGATGTGCTCAATGCGATTATCGGCGAAACCAGAAACGGGTATCAACAGTACAACTCCCTCATCGGTAGATTGGGGATCTACAAGCAGCAGTGAAAAGGTTGCATACACTAATATGCAGAATACTCCGCACATATATAGCAGACCTTTCAACAGGCCTACCATGCCTCACTTCTTGGCAAATACAGTATGTTGTCCGGTCATGCAGGTAGAACCTAGCGAGCCTTTTGGGGCTTATTTGCAGGAGTATAGAGACTTAGGGGATGAGTTCCATGTTGCCATGTCCTTTTCAGATTTCTGCAACATGAAGAGTAGGAACAGGCCCAGGAATTTCAACAAGGGTTTCAATCACAACTGTGAGTTGTAGAAGACCTCTGCGTTGACCATCCCGAACTTTGATGGGACTCGCGAAGGATCAGCGAGGATATGGGTTCAAAAGTTGGATACCTATTTCCAACTCAACCCCATGACAGAGACAGACGCCATTAAATTGGCTACACTCCACTTGGATGGAGAAGCTCACGAGTGGTGCTACCACGGACTGGTGACATTGGGTCACAACACCATACACTCCTACGGCGAGTTCACTCAGAAGCTCATAGAGAGGTTTGATAGGAAGGATCCAGAGATACATTTCAGAGAGTTGGCTCAACTCAAACAGACTAGTAGTGCAGAAGCCTTCATCTCAGAATTTCAGAGGATAGCAGTCATGGTAATAGATGTGTCAGAGAACAGGTTGACTATGCTATTTACTGAAGCCCTAACAGAGCCACTACGGGGGTAGGTGAAAGCCTACAAACCCCTCAGTCTGTAGGATGCCATAAACAGAGCCAGAGATCTTCAGGATTCAGTCCCCCAAAACAGGTTCTCGCTGAAAACCAATTTTCCTATTAGGGACAAGGACAAGAAACCTTTCCAGCAGGATGTCCCCAAGAAAACATGGTTAGACGAAGACACTAGGAAAGGCTTGAGAAGGAAGAAACTATGCTTCACTTGTCAGGAACCATGGGTACCAGGACACAGGTGTGCAGGGAAGGCGAAGGCTCACTACATTGAGGTATATTCGGACAGTGATGAGGATGACTATGAGCAGGAAGCCACAAAAGAACTACGGGCAGCTGAGGAAGAATCACACCTGGGTGATACACCAAAGGGAGTCATTGCTACATTATCTGGAGTGCCAAGATTCCATACACTCAGGGTCAGGGGAGTAGTACAGGGTCTCAGGGTAGGAGTATTGATTGATGGGGGAGCAACCCACAATTTCATTGACTCCGCTTGGGTAGCCAAGAGAGGTATTCAGACCGAGAAGTTCGAAGGATTCACTGTAGTAGTAGCTGGGAACTCCAGCATGGAGTGCAACTACTGGATTCCAAAATTGAATGTCACCTTAGGTAACTATCAGATGACAGATTCTTTCTATGTAGTGGACGTATCAGATACTCATGTTGTATTGGGTGTTCAGTGGCTTTATTCTATAGGGAAATACACTACGGACTTTAGGGCAATGGAAATGGAATTCTAGGGGCCAGACGACAAACGAGTAGTTTTGAGGGGCATGAACACTTATCCCCCAAAACTGGTCTCATCACAGAGGATGGAGGCAGTACTTCGACATGATGATATAGAATGGGCTGCAGAATGTTTTGTCACCTTTAGGAAACCCCCAGAGACCAGCACACAACACCCAAGTGACATTCAAACTTTGCTACAGAAACATGAAAAGGTTTTTCGGGACCTTCCATTAGGTAGACCGCTAGACCGAGGCTTTGAACACATCATCGAGCTAGAGGAGGGGACACAAGCAGTTATCACCACTCCTTACAGGCACCCCAAAAGATACAAGGATGAGATTGAGAAAACAATCAAAGAATTACTGGAGCTTGGATATATTCAGCCCAGTTCTAGCCCCTTCGCATCCTCAGTAGTATTGGTCAAAAAGAAGGATGGTACACTGCGAATGTGCATCGATTATCGAGCACTCAACAAAAAGACCATTAAGAACATGTATCCCATCCCCAGAATTGACGAACTCATGGATGAGCTTTGGGGAGCTAAATACTTTTCCAAGATTGATCTTCGCTCGGGATACCATCAGATCAGGGTAAGGGACCAAGACATCTCCAAAACAGCTTTTCGCTGTCACTATGGTCACTATGAGTTTTTGGTCATGCCCTTTGGACTTACCAATGCTCCAGCCACTTTTCAGTCATGCATGAACCACACCTTCAGAGCACAACTACGTAAGTTTTTGCTAGTATTCTTCGACGACATCCTGATTTACAGCAAAACATGGGGAGAGCATTTGAAACACCTAGACGAAGTACTGAGCATTCTAGAAGAACATTCGCTTTATGCGAAAATGTCCAAGTGTGAGTTTGGCATGAAGGAAATGCTGTACTTAGGACACATAATCAATGCAGAAGGAGTACAGGTTGATATGGAGAAAATCTGAGCTATCAGAGATTGGCCCGCGCCAAAAACAGTTACAGAATTGAGAGGTTTCTTGGGTCTGTGCACTTATTACCGACGGTACGTTAAGGGATTCTCCCAATTTGCAGCACCCCTCACAGATCTCACAAAGAAGGGAGTGTTCACTTGGACAGACTTAGCACAGAAAACTTTCGAGGAGATGAAGGTTATTATGAGTTCCTGTCCAATTTTAGCATTACTAGACTTCTCACAATCCTTTGTAGTAGAATGTGATGCCTCAGGGGAAGGGTTAGGAGCAGTGTTGATGCAAAACCATCACCTTATTGCATTTGAGAGCCGTAAACTGAAGAACTACGAGCGCCACTACTCCATATATGACAAAGAGATGCTAGCCATCTTACATGCTCTCACAAAATTCAGACAGTACCTGGTGGGCAGTAAGTTCAAAATCAAAACCGATCATAACAGCCTCAAGTATTTCCTGGAGTAGAAGGAACTGAACGAGCGACAGCAGAAATGGGTCAGCAAAGTACAACCCTATGATTTCGAGATCGAGTATGTAAAAGGTAAGAATAATGTAGTAGCTGATGCATTATCCAGGCGTCCCGCCTCATTATCTCTCAGTAGTATATCCACAGATTGGAGGGCACTTCTCTTAGTAGAATACTCCAAAAATAAATTCGCTTGCGAATTATTGGATGGACAAATTCAAGATGACAGGTACAGGATTGTTGATGACATCATCTATTACAAGAACAGGATATACCTTGTCCCAGAATCCACATTGAGGAAAAAGATCATTCAGGCAGCACATGATTCTCCTTTATCAGGGCATCAAGGTTTTTTGAAGACCTACAGGCAGATCCGAGAGAGGTTCTCATGGAAGGGCCTTAAGGGGCAAATTATGCAGCATGTACGGGAATGTAGCATCTGTCAGTAGAACAAGATTGAGAACATCCATCCAACAGGGTTACTTCAGCCACTACCGATTCCAGAACAAAAGTGGGAAAGCATCTCCATGGACTTTATTACAGGATTGCCCAAGGTCCAAGGGCGAGATTGTTTATATGTAGTAGTTGACAGACTGACCAAGTTTGCACATTTCTTTTCGATATCATCAGATTACTCGGCAACTCAATTAGTTGAGTTATTCTTCAGGGAGGTCTTCAGGTTACACGGGTTACCTAAGACCATTGTCAGTGATCGGGATAGCAGATTCATAGGTGCCTTCTAGCAGGAACTATTCAGATTAGTGGGGACCGAATTGGCTACCAGTACGAGTTATCATCCCTAGAGCGATGGACAAACTGAAATAGTCAACAAGTGGATCGAAGGATATTTAAGGAACTATGTAGCAGGGCAGCATCGAACTTTGATCAAATGGCTACACCTAGGGGAGTATTGCTACAATACTACCTATCACATGTCTATTAGGATGACTCCTTTTAAGGCATTATATGGTTATGAGGCTTTGGACTATGTAGATTTGGCATTTGGAGATAGTAGGGCTCCTAAGGCTAAGGATTGGATACAAGACAGTTAAGACATTTTGAAAATCTTGAAGGAAAACTTACAAACAACCCAGAATCAACAGAAGTTGTATGCCGACAAACACATGATTGAGCGGAGCTTTGAGGTAGGGGATTTGGTATACTTAAGGCTCCAACCTTACAGACAGTCTTCGCTTAAGAAGAAAGGAGCAGAAAAGTTAAAACCTCGCTTCCATGGACCCTACAGAATAATCAGGAAGGTGGGAGAGGTGGCATATGAACTAGAACTTCCACAGGAAAGTAAAATTCACAATGTGTTCCATGTTTCTAACCTGAAGAAGACCCTTGGGCAACACATTGCTCCATCTACAGAGTTACCTTTTTTAGATGATGGTCTGCTGATACTGATTCCCGAACGGATCATACAGACTAGAGAAAGGAAGCTCAGGAATAGGGTAATCAGAGAGTACTTGGTTCAGTGGAAAGAACTACCGCCAGAGGATGCCACCTGGGAAGAGGAACAGGTATTGCAGCATCCCAGTTTGCAGTTGCTTGAGTACAAGCAATCTCAAGAGAGGAGGACTGTAATGTCCTCTTTCGATTAGGCCTTGAGGCCCAAAACCGCTAACCTATGTGATTCCTATGGGTTCGAGCGGTTACTGACAGTTAGGGAATCATCTAAGGACTGATGCCATCCATAGAAAATCTAGGGCATCATCATTAGGTCAAGAAGGGCCACCGGGGCCAAAGGCCACCTTCGTGCATGCCATCCAAGCATTATTTAATGATGCATGCATCATTTAAGTCTCCATGCGCATCCATGCAAGTCAACTGCAAATTAGAAGATAAAGTGACCTAATTAGGTCAAGGATTAGGGTTTTCGCAGTTGAAAGTTATAAAAGGAGGATAAAGCAAAAGGAGACTTCACTTTTGATGATTATTATTTTGGGAGCTCTTGAATAGCAACACAGCGTGCATCACAACAGTTGGGGTTGGAGATGACGTCTTCAACTAGCGGGGTTTCGACAGTGAAATATCTGCCCTAGTCTCATTCAGGGTAAGCCATACAAGTTCACCATTTTCTCTTACATTCATTCATAGTTATCCAGTATACGGTGTAGATTGTTGCAGGGACACGTGTGCAGCTGTAAGGGGGGTTTTCAGCCAGAAAGCCCTAATAAGTTGTTGGGTTTTCAGATCTCAGGTTTACTTCGAAACTCGGGCACCATTCTCATCATCGACATCTTACTCCGGTACCAGGTGATTATCAGATCCGACCGTGCTCATCTGGAGCAGTTATCAGCTATTTCGAGATCAAGGGGGTGTGAGCAGCTGTCTCTCTGGAACAATTCGCTAGCCTGCCTAGAGACCTCCGAAACTCCGTATGTACCAGGCATTCTCTCCGGCACGGGAAGGCTATCAGTCCTGCAAATCAGCAGCTCCATCGGACACCTCCTTCACTGAAAACGTCACCCTTATTTGATCTGGGGTTCTTGCTGTTGGGGTTTCACCGGAAGCAGAAGATATCAGTCCATCTCCGATTCAGTTCTTGATGCTTGCATACTCTCTCAGGAGCAGTCCAGCCAGCTTATCAGTGGTAAGTGTTCATTCTATCTCACAAACCCTAACCCTAATTTTTGCTATAAAATAGGGATTTTTGCATGGCAGTTTGCATGCCCGGTTGTATCAGCATATTTGCATAGGAATAGAAAATATCAGAATTTGGGATATTACACTCCCATACTTGGGTTTTCATAATGGAGTCATACTCCTCAACCATAGCTTCCTGCCACACATCATGTTATGCAGCCTCCCCGAAGCTTGAAGGTTCAAAGTTAATCAACTCTGTCATCAGTGCCATATAACTAAGCCTCTATGGTGGTACACTTAGTCTAAAAGGATCTACTTGCCTGTGGAGGATTTACTTGCCTGGAATCCTTCACTGTGGATCTAATCCACTTAGGCCTTGCCCTAGTGTCAACCTGCGGTGGCTGTTGGATATCCATCTCCTGCTTGCAGCTCATCCTTGAAGTCAATGACTAAAGGATCATGTCCACCTGACTCCCTCTGACCACTAGAACTTGTGCTCTGTGTCTGTACTTGTACATTTGGCTCCTCCAACTTGACTCCCGAATCCCGTGCTGGCTGCTGCTCTCCTGGTAAGTCTAGAGATCTCCGCAAGGCCCTGTCCTCATTGAACTGGACATCCCTGCTCACAATGATACTTCTGTGAGCAGGAATGTAAACTCTATATGCTTTCGAAATCTCGCTGTAACCAATAAGTAACCCCTTCTCTCTAGAAGGGTCCAACTTCTTCCTATTGTCAGCATGAATATGACAATAGCAGACACTGCCGAATATGCGAATGTGACTCACATCTGGTCTAGTGCCTCCTCTGGTGTCTTCCTCCCCAAGGCCATGTGGGGACACTTGTTCTGAATGTATACTGCAGTTCTGTATGCCTCGACCCATAGGAATAGTGGTAATCCCTTCTCAAATAGCATGGCCTTGGTTGCTCCAACCATAGTCCTGTTCTTCCGCTCTGCAACTCCATTCTGTTGTGGGGTATGGGGCATATTGTGCTTCTTCTTGATCCCCTCAGCTAAACAATACTCCATGAACTCATTGGAAGTGTACTCACCCCCGTTGTCTGTACTCAACACTCGAATCTTCTTTCCTGTTTGGTTCTCCACAAGAGTCTTGAACTCTCAGAACCTCTCAAAGACCTCTGACTTGGCCTTCAGGAAATAGATCTAGGTTTTCCTGGAATAGTCATCAATGAAGGTTACGCAGTAACTGTAACCACTGAATGATTGCACCAAGTCCAAGGGCTCCTTAGACTTGTGCTCACTCTGTGGGAAAGGCTTTCTGATGTTCTTCCCAAAGCACAACCCTTGCAGTGGTTATGCTTTTCCTCCTGTACTTGAGGAACTCCAATGACTGCCTCTCTCAAATTCTTTAGTGCTCCATGGTGTAAGTGTGCCATCCTCCTATGCCACAACTCACCTTGACTGCTGCTGCTGCTGACTAGAGCCTTTGCAGGCTCAAAGTGTAATCTGTACACTTTCCCGCTCCTTCTGCCATTCACCCGATCCAAGCTCCTATTTGTCCCCTTGGGCCTAATATACACTCGATGGTCACTGAACTTCACCTGATATCCCTTGTCCTCCAGAGTGGAGATTGATATAGGTTCTTGGTCAGTCTTGGAACATATAACACATCAGCAAAACTGAGGGGTTTGCCAGACTCCCTGTCAAATGAAACTGTGCCAACTCCCTGCGCCTGATACCGTGCATCATCACCCAGCTCAACGTGTATCCCTGTTCCACCCTCCCGCAAGTCTCTGAAGAATCTCTTCTGTCCAGTCATGTGACTAGATGCTCCATTGTCAATGTACCATATGCTGCTCCCTATGGTGCTTGCCATGCAAGCTATCAAACAAAACTCCTCATCGGAGTTCCTGCTGAACTCATCCACCTCTGCAAATCTAGCCATCTGAGTGGTACTCTTCTTCTTCCTGTCTGGGCATAGGGAGGCAAAGTGTCCCTGCTTGTGGTAGATAAAACACTTGATCTTTGACACGTCAAGGTTCTTCTTACCATCCTTCTTCCTCTTTGCCTTCCCCTTGCTCTTCCTTATAAGGGCTAGAGCCTCCTCATCCACAATCTGTGGGGCATTGTTAGATGAGCCTGATCCTTGACCCATGCGGGTCTTCTCCTGCACAAAGTCATCCCATACTCTTTGCCAATCAGGGAGCTTCTCCCTAGCCACAACACCTTTGAAAAAGATGTCCCATGGCTTAGAGAAGCCATTGAGGGCTATCCGAACTAGCTCCTCATCATTTGTCTTAGATCCAACAGCTCCAAGCTCATCCCTGATCTGTGTGAGCTTCGTGAGATAAGGCACCACTCCTTCTCCCTTGGCCATCTTGGTGTTGCGCATCCTCTCTTGCAACACCATCCTCCGGTTCTCGTTCTTGCTCTGGTACAGACTCTCCAAAGCCTTCCACATTTCTAATGTGGTCTTCTTACCAGAAAGGTGAGGGACTATATGGTCCTTCACTCCATCCATGATAATCAGCATGGCTCTGGAATCAATCTTCTTCCAAGTTGCTAGATTTGCCGGATCTGTGGGTGCAACCTTCGTGGAGTCAATGTGCTCCTCTGCATCACTGATGTCCAGGATTCTTGTGATCCTTTCTTTCCATGTAGGAAAGTTCTGAGCACCCTGGAGTCTATACTCAACTCTCAACTACACGACCATAGTGAAGTGTACCTGTCAAACCCTAGATCTGGAAGTCTAGGTTTGTGTCTTCCTGTAGGTCTTCCCCTGATCTATCACTGCTGCTGCAAATCTCTCAGCTTGAGCTCACCAAAGCTATGATAACATGTAAATTTTCCTTTAATGTTCAACTAGGGCTAAACAGTGCGTGCAAAATATCAACTGATAACCACACATGAATATCTTTTACAGTATGCAGCGGAATATAAAACTGAGAAACAAATCACAACATCACATCACAATATTGACACTATTATTTTGGGTATGGAAATCCTCGGAAAAACCCAAGATGGGAAAACCGCTGTAGCAGTTAGATATATATTTTATTATGAGAAAATATGGAACTTTTACAATCACTGTAAATTCACCCAAACCTAGCGAATGCAGCACCCGATAGACTCACTGGGCAAATCCCAGCTAAACCTCAACACCCTCCTGTGTGAGTGTACGACCCAACTGAAGCTCGATGATCCTGCTACTCGCTCCTCCGTCTTCTCAGCTAAATCCTCTGTCTGACTTTCTTTCCCTGTCTGTATCCTGTCTCTGTCAGAATACAAGTGTGTTTAGTCCACCAATTGATCTCTCTTTTATAACTTTAGGTAAAGCGAAAACCCTAATTTCACTTTCACTTTAACTAGTGGTAAAGAAAAAACCCTAATTTCACTTTCACTTTAACTAGTGGTAAAGAAAAAACCCTAATTTCACTTTCACTTTGACTAGTGGTTCACTAAAGTTAATTTAGATCACTTTAATTTATTTTCCAAAGTAAACTTAGGAAAAGTAAATTAAATACAACTGGTTTCCTAATTTAAGTCTTCTGCATGCAAGAACACATGCATGCAGGAAGACCTTCCTTGTTGCTACTAGTTTAACACAACCAACATGCCACAAGGTCAATCACCCCCCACTACTTTGGTCTGATGAGTAGCATTATCAAAGTTATGCCTCACGATATCACAAAGATCACTCATTACATAAATGTAGAAGTATTTCCATTTGTCCATATTTAGTTCCTTAGAACGGTTTTGACCCATTCAACTATATTTGAGAAAGATAATCATCAGAGATCATATGCTAAGGACCCTCTAAAACAAATTTGTTAAAACTGGTAGGCTTTTGCCCTTGATTAAAAGCATGCCAAGTATACTATTGGTGATTCCCCTAATCCCTTTCAAAAAAGAGACCTTTCCTTGCAATTCTTTTCACTGAGAGTAGCGAGGTGCTTTATAGCCCAATATGGAAGAGATGTTGTAATGTTGTAACGCATCGTTACCAAAAATAGAAAATAATTAAAAATATTCATGTTGTGCTGGTAAACTTGATCCTCAAGTTGATGAGTTGCCATTAGAAGCCCCTCATAAGCCTAACAAATCTACGTAGATAGGATATCAAAGCTTGGTAGCTTGGTCGATTGAAAATTGTTTTCCCTAGCTAGTTGGAATCTCTAGGGTATTATGGTAGATCTAGGGTTTGCAAGGGTTTCATTAAATGGAAATTCATTACCTTGTGGAGTACTTTGGGTACAAGCTTCCTTGGTGCTTGTTGGTACTAGGATTTGCCCCATTAAACTTTTTAGATTCCCGCAGTGTGCATGTAAAGACGCACCCTACTTTCGGTGCTAGAATGTTCACGAGTATTTTCATCAAAGCCATGAGTGTTCTAGTCAACTTGGTCAGTTCCCTTCAGGTATGTCTTTGCACTTGTTTTCCTTGTTTGGTGAGGTCATAAATTTTTCTTAAAATAATAATCTTTATTTTAGAAATTATTAAATAATACTTTTATTTTTAAAAGGTATTATTTAATGGTTTTATAAAAAATAATAATAAAAATTATTTTTTTATGATTTGCTTTTTTGGGATTTGAATGTTTTTTTTTAAACAAAAAGCATAAAGTTTTGTTTTCAAAACTAAACAAAACTCCACATCATAATCCATTTCCACATTAAGCCTTTGGTTTGTAAATTTTACCAGTGTTCCACCAAGTTTCCGGGACGGGGGGCGTGGGAGCAGGGAAACGGACATTGGGGACGTGTAGAGACACCCTAAAATTTTGGGGTATTTTGGGGGACGGGGGGGGGCGGGGAGGCGTCAGGGTCCCTAAGATAGGGGGGTTGGTCTCTAAATTATAAAAAAGAAAAAAGAAAAATAATAAAAATATGAACCCCAACATATAAACATATCAATTCCTCATCCCATCACCATTTGCATACTAGCATGCTTATGTTCCCGAAGAATTTAGTGTAATTTAAGGTAATCGTTATAGCCAAGCATATCATATCGATGTTTGTTTCTTTTTATTTGTTTCTATTTCATTTTAAAATGACCATTTAGTGTAAAAGCCTAAAATTTAAGATGAACCTTTTCTTTTTTAAGTAAAAAAATTTAAAAATTGAGGGCAGTGGGGGCCTGTCGGAGCCCCCCCATTTTCAGGAGGGGGCGTGTGGGAGCCCCCCAATCCGGGAAACTCCTAGACCTGCGTTTCCCCAAGTTTCATAGAAAGGGGGGCGCTGGGAAACGTTTCCCACGGAGCCCCCCAGCCCCCGGGGCGTGGGAAGCGTAGGGGGCGAGCCCTCGACCCTGGGAGGCGCGTCCCCGTGGAACACTGAATTTTACTTCACGTCATAATCTATATAATCCTTTGGTTTGTAAACTTTACTTTGGTCATAATCCATTTCCCAATTAAGCCTTCATTAGCTGTCACACCAACTGCCAAAGTCTGCGAAGGATGAACTTGTGGATGCTTTGATTTTGCATATTACATTGAGCATGCTTTGAAACGGTTTGTATATGGAATTATTCCCAATGCTTGAGCCCAAGTCCAGATTATGAAGTCCTCCGAGACCACCTGCTTGCCAAAATTACTATCAAATACTCATCGTTGTTTTCAATAAGTCTATTTATTGGGTGTGCCTATTCCTTTCAATCTGTCATCAACAGTAGCAAGCTGCAAAGGAGAATGCATCCAGAAAGTATCCATTTATCACAAAGTGTTGAATTTTTAGCATTAGCATGAATACTTTAAAATTTCTGGCTAACATATAACGAATGACAAGTGCAGTAACACATCAACACACTGAACATAAGAGTTTTTCACTGGGAAACCTTTAAAGGACAAAAACCCCAAAAGCATTAGTAATTCATCTCATAAATGAGATGACCGAGTTCTTCAATGAATTCTCAAACCCTAATGGGTTTTGTACCACAGATCCACATTGCCAAATTAGGGATTTTGCCCTAATTTTCTTTCTCCTGCCCAGATAACTCAGGCTGCTCACAAAATTGCCCAGGCTGCCTGAGATGACCTGCCCAAACTTCCCCATCTTAGTTTGGCGCTTTCCGGATTTGCTCTGCCCTGCCCGGGCCCTATTCTGCTCTACCTAGATTGCTGTTGCCCTGCTCGGAGGGCAGATTTGCTGTGCCCGTGTCCTGATCTCTTGCCTAGAGTGCCTGGTGCATACCCGACAGCCCTTACGGGTTTGGCTGTTGGTTACCCAAGGGTAGGGTGTAGATCCGGAACCCTCCCGGGCTAGCCTGTTGGCTGCCCGAGGTAGGGTGCAAACCTGGAACCCTCTTGGGCTAGCTTGTTGGCTGCCCGAGGGTCTTGTTCAGACTTGGCAACCCTCATGGGCTTTCTTGTTGATGCTTTGTGGCTGCCCCGAGCCTGCCTGAGAGAAGAAGAGGGTTGCTCGTGAATATTGGAGAGGCTGTTGAGAGGAGAAGAATGCAGCCGGAGGTGGATTGCTACTGCTGATGGAGTTGGGGTAAAACCCTAAGACGTGAAGATGCAACTGTAAGTGAAACCCTAGGTTATAGTTTCTCAAAACTACGTGTGGGTGCCCTAGCTAGACTCATCCATGCGAGGGCATAACCACAAGATAAACTTCCTTCTTTTGAATCAACAGATACCTTCCTTGAAGCAGCTGAGAGCATAAGACCAAGTGTGTGTAATAATGAAATGGATTGCTCTTCTTTTATAGCCTTTGAAGTCACCTGTAAGTGGACTAAAACTCAAAAGAACAAAATAATAATATTTTATTCTTTTATTACTTTGACTTTTACCTTTAGTGGTACTAAAGGTCTTTTTGTAGTTTAGACTTTTACTTTAGCCTTCTTCAAGTGCCCCATGGTCAAAATAAGTGGTCAAGGTGGTCCTTCATCCCCACTCAAAGTAGATCATCATAAACAGAGAGAACTACTAATGCTTTTATCTCACACTCTATATGACACCAAGCTCGAATACTAAGGTGTCTTAACCAAGGGTGGCTAAGCCTTGGAGAAGATCACAAAGCCCACTGATCAAGGGTCAGAGTGTCACACATGCCCAGACCTGGTCTAGGGCTTATAATGTAATCCAGGTAACACACCAGGTGCCTCAGCCATAGGTTGCATAATTTGACACAAGGTCAAATACTTGGTAACAAACCAAGCGCCTCTATTTCTCTTGGAGAATGGCCCTTAGCCGTGGGCTGAGTCCCTAGTCTCGGACTAGGTTAAATTCTTGGTAACTGACTAGGTGCCTCCATTCAAAGAACGTCCACTTAGCTCTAGGCTGAGGCCCCCAGTGCTAGACTAGTTCCACATCCTGTTCCCGGACCAGATGTTACCATTCAACAGAATGGTCGCTCAACTCAAGGTTGAGTCCCCCAGTGCTGCACTGGTTCCATATCTTGGTCTTAGATCAGATATCTCCATTCCAACAGAATGGACACTCAACTCAACGTTGAGTCCCCTAGTACTTGATTGGTTCCACATCTTGGTCTCGGACCAGATGTCTCCATTCTCCTAAGAGAATGGCTCTTGATGCTGCTCAGAAAATTCAACACTCTCTCTCAGCGAGAGAGGCATTCTTTGCCAAGCCAAGCTTGTCACGAAATTACACGAACTTTGATGTTGTCAGATGCTTGGTTAGGATATCTGCGATTTGTTCATCTGTACGAATGTACTGCAACTTCGTAGCACCTCTTTGTACTAGGTCTCTGATGAAATGATACTTCATTTCACTGTGTTTCGATCTGTCATGAAACACCGGGTTCTTTGAAAGCTTAATGCAACTCTGATTATCGCAATGGATGATCATTTAGTCAAGCTTTCCACCGAACAAATCATATAGAAGTTTTTTGAGCCAAACTGCTTCCTTGTAGGCATCACTTGCAACAATATATTTTGCCTCAGTTGTACTCTGAGCTATGGAACCTTGCTTCCTGCTGGACCAAGAGATCATTACAAATTCCATACTGAAGCAGTAACCAGAGGTGCTTTTCCGGTCTACTGCACTGCCAACCCAATTTGTATTAGCATATCCTGCTAATAATACTCCACTGCTGGAAGTATACATGAGCCCATAAGTTATAGTACCTTGCACATATCTGAGTACGTGTTTAGCAGCTACCTAGTGTATGTGCTTCGGATCAGACATGAACTGACTCAGAGCATTCACTGTGTAACAAATATTTGGTCTCGTATGTACGAGATACATCAAGGATACAATAAGCTGTTTGTACAGAGTAGAGTCCACACTTTGTGAACTGGTGGTTGAGTCACGCAACTTTGTCAAGTTGGTAGTCATGCATCCCAAATCTCTGCAAGATGTCCACTGCATACTTCCCTTGTGTTAGGAAGACCTCGCCTGCCTTTTGCCAGACCTCTAAGCCAAGAAAATAATGCATCAAATTGAGATCCTTCATTTCAAATTCAGAGGTAAGCTCCCTCTTACACTGTTCTATCAATTGTTCCTCACCTGTAAGAAACAAGTCATCCACATATAGAACAAGGATCAAGATATGGTTATGAACAACCTTAAAGTACAAGTTGGAGTCAGCGGTACTTTTGGAAAACCCCAAGCTGTGGAGAAATCCATCCATCCTCGCATACCAGATTCTCAAATCTTGTTTCAGTCTGCACAAGGCTTTCTTCAGTTTACACACATGGGTCTTATTCCCATGAGTCACAAAGCCTTCTTGTTGTTCAATATAGACTTACTCCTCAATCTTGCCATTGAGGAAGGCTGTCTTTACATCCATCTAATGTAACTTCCATCCGAATACTGCAGCAAGAGAAATGATGGTTCTGATGGTAGTATACCTGGCAACAGGAGCAAATGTCTCATCATAGGCAATACCTTCTTTCTGAGTGAAGCCACGAGCTATGAATCTGGCTTTATACTTCTCCACACTGCCATTGACAACATGCTTGATTTTGTAAAGCCATCTGGATGTCACCACTGATTTTCTTGTTGGTCTGGGAACAACTTCCCACACATCATTCTTCATGATTGAACTGTACACTTTAATTATGGCATCAACCCATACCTGTCGACTTGCTGCTTCTTCGTACGTGGAAGGTTCTGCACTAATGAGTTGGCTCATAAGACCAGAGTACTTCTGTGGTCTTATGCTTTCTCTGAAAGTCCCGGGAGGAGCTTTATGCTTCTCGACTTCTTGTACCGTTTCTCGTTACAAAGTAGGTATCCTTTTGGAAGGAGGAACTTCAAGCAGTTGTTTTAGTGGACTTTCAGTGTTCTCAGGTGCATTTGGAATTTGATCCTCAAATTCTTCTTCCTCCCTTTGAACTTCTGAATGTGGAATTTCAAGAGGAGGTACTTCATCTTCCTTTGAAAGCTCTTGTGTTTGACGAAACACAGTTTCCTCATGGAAGATCACATCTCTACTGACTTCAATGTACCTCTGTCCAGGTACATAGATGCGACAGGCCTTCAAGCTATCACTGTAATCGACAAATATGCCTTTCTTACGGGAAGGCTCTAGCTTAGCCCTCTTTTCTTTTGGCACATGAATGTAAACCGGATTGCTAAATATCCTCATGTGGTCAACTGCAGGTTTCTTTCTGGTGAAGACTTCTTCTGGAGTCTTCTCCCCCAAGATAGCATGAGGGATTCTGTTTTGGATGTACATAGCAGTACCTGCAGCTTCAACCCATAGGGATAAAGGAGGATCTAGATCAGTAAGCATGGCTTTAACAGCTTCACTGATCATTCTGTTCTTCCTTTCTGCAACCCCATTTTGTTGAGGGTTGTACGGTATTGTCAGCTCTTTCTTGATTCCTGCTTCTCGACAAAAATCATCAAACTCAGATTCATACTCACCTCCGTTATCTGATCTCAAGATGTGGATGTGTCTGCCTCACTGATTTTCAATCAGAGCCTTGAACTCTCTAAACTTGTCAAAAGTTTCACTTTTGGCCTTAAGGAAGTAAATCCATGACTTTCGAGAATGATAATCTATGAACAAGACATAATACAAGCACCCACTCAAGGAGGGTGAAGACATAGGCCCATAAATGTCAAAGTGAATCAAATCGAATATGCTTTTAGATCTATTCTTTCTTCTGGAAAATGATTTCTTAGTGTTCTTACCTAAAGCACATCCTTTGCAAATTCCATCATGTTTTGGAGATACCTTTGGCATACCTATGACCATCTTCTGTAAACCTGGAAGAGCTGTATAGTGAAGGTGTCCAAACCTTCGATGCCACAGCTCACATGAATCAACTGTATGATGTACCAAAGCATGAGTGGAATCTTCGGAAGCCTTATAAAGACCTCCATCTCGAACCCCAATTTGCACAACTAAGCTTAGCTTTTCATCCTTTGCCTATAGTAGGACCTTCTTGTCCATGAAGAGGACTCTGTAGCCCTTGTCCTCTAAGCCAACAACAAAAAGTAGGTTCTTCTTTAAACTAGGAACATATAAGACATCATCAATATGCAAAACCGTACCTGAATCAAGTTGAAGTGTACTTGAGCCAACTCGTTCAATCTTGTAAGTGGAGTCATCTCTAAATTCCACTTATGTAGTGAACTTCTTCTTTCTATAACTGGTGAGGGCTCCACGGTTACTTGTCATATGCGTGGAGGCACCACTATCCACTAATCAAGACGTAACACTGTCTGTGATGGATCCAGAGAGAGCGGAGATCAGATAGTACTCTCTTCTAGGTTCGTCTTCTTTGTTAGCCCTGGTGTTCTTCTTCTTCTTCTTCTGTAGCGGAAGCTTGAAATCTTCTTTTGAATTTCTTCTTGGTCTGCCTACAATCCCTGGCAAAGTGCCCAAACATGTGGCAATTATAGCATTCCACTTTTGAAACATCAGAGTTCTTACCTTGAGGTTTCTTTCCCTTCTTTTGCTGAGGGGGGGGGGCGCTTCTTGAACTTCTTTGTCTTTGCTGCAAGTGCAAGGTTCCCTTCCTTAGTTGCCTTGCCTGAAGTCCTTTCCTCTTCTTCTAAGAAATCATGCCAAAGTCTTTTAAAGTTTGGTTGATTCTCACGTCCACTGACAGATGCCAGGAATGTTACCCAAGAATTTGGGAGACCATCGACTACAGTCTGCACAAGGCCATCGTCGTCAACAACAATACCAATAGTTGTAAGTTGATCTCTTACCTGCACAATCTTTGTGAAGAAGGGATCCACGCCTTCATTTTGTTCATCTTCAATGTTCAAAAGCCTTTTCTTCAAGACTCTCTTTTGACTGGGAGCCTTCTTCTCATACAAGTTTGTCAAGGTGTCAAAGCATTCTTTGGAAGTCTTCAATGCTGTGATGTTGGGCATCACAGTTCTAGCCTTAGCCTGCTTCTTAAAAGCAACTCTGCTAGCATTAGATGTTGGCTCTTCACTGACATTGAACACAATGTCATCAAGGTCATTTTCTTCTAGAATAGCTGTAAGCTTCTAGAACAGTTCTAGCCTTAGCCTGCTTCTTCTTAAAAGCAACTCTGCTAGCATTAGATGTTGGCTCTTCACTGACATTGAACACAATGTCATCAAGGTCATTTTCTTCTAGAATAGCTGTAAGCCTAGCTTTCTAGGAGTTGTAGAACCTTGAAGCTTCTCTTCTGGTCTGAAGATGTTGATGGCCATCTCTGCCACTTAGTCAAATGTCAAGTCTGCAAAATATCCCAAGGTCGAGGAAGACAGCAACAATTTCTTTTTACTGGGTCTTCACATGCTTAAGCTTTGATACCATGTTGAATTTTTAGCATTAGCATGAATCCTTTAAATTTGCAGGCTAACATTTAACAAATGACAAGTGCAGTAACACATCAACACAGAACACAAGAGCTTTTCATTGGGGAAACCTTTAAAGGACAAAAACCCCAAAAGCTTTAGTAATTCATCTCGTAAATGAGATGACCGAATTCTTCAATGAATTCTCGAACCCTAATGGGTTTGTACCATAGATCCACAAATTACAGAAGATAATTTTTGCATAGAAATGCCAAATTATAGCTTTATACTAAATTAGGGCTTTTTGCCCTAATTTTCTCTCTCCTGCCCAGATAACTTAGGTTGCTCACAACACTGCCCGAGATGACCTGCCCGAATTGCCCGATCTCTGTTTGGCCCTGCTCGGATTGCTTTGCCCTGCCTGTGACTTGTTTGACCTTGCCTGGGCCCTGTTTTGCTCTGCCCAGATTGCTGTTGCCCTGCTCGGATTTGCTCGAAGGGCAGATCTACTGTGCCCGTGTCATGATCTGTTGCCCCGGAGGGTAGATATGCTGCCCGGAGGGCCTAGTGCATACCCAGCAGCCCTTACAGGATATCTTGTTGGCTACTTGAGGGTAGGGTGCAGACCAGGAACCCTCCCGGGCTGGCCTGTTGGTTGGCCGAGGGAAGTGTGCAGACTCGAAACCCTCCCGGGCTAGCCTATTGGCTGCCAGAGGGTCTTGTGCAGACCCGGTAGTCCTCATGGGCTTTCCTGTTGATGCTTGGTGGCTGCCCCGAGCCTGCCCGAGAGAAGAAGAGGGCTGCCCGTCAGTATTGGAGAGGATGCCGATAGGAGAAGAGTGCTGCCGGAGGTGGATTGCTGCTGTTGATGCAGTTGGGGTAAAACCCTAAGACGTGAAGATGCAACTGTAAGTGAAACCCTAGGTTAGAGTTTCTCAAAACCAAGTGTGGGTGCCCTATCTAAACGCATCCATGCTAGGGAATGACCACAAGATAAACTTCCTTTTTCTTTTGAACTAGCGAATACCTTCCTTGGAGCAACGAAGAGCATAAGATCAAGTGTGTGTAATAATGAAATGGATTGATCTTCTTTTATAGCCTTTGAAGTCACTTGTAAGTGGACCAAAACTCAAAAGAACAAAATAATAATATTTTTTTCTTTTATTACTTTGACTTTTACCTTTAGTGGTACTAAAGGTCTTTTTGCACTTTAGACTTTTACTTTAGCCTTCTTCAAGTGCCCTGTGGTCAAAACAAGTGGTCAAGGTGGTCCTTCATCCCCACTCAAAGTACATCATCATAAACAGAGAGAATTACTAATGCTTTTATTTCACACTCTATATGACACCAACTACGGATACTAAGGTGTCTTAACCAAGGGTAGCTAAGCCTTGGAGAAGATCACAAAGCCCACTGATCGAGGGTCAGTGTCACACATGCCCATACCCGGTCTAGGGATTATAGTGTAATCCTGGTAATAGACCAGGTGCCCCAGCCATAGGCTACATAATTTGACACAAGGTCAAATACCTAGTAACAAACCAAGCGCCTCCATTCTCGAGAGAATGGCCCTCACCCTCGGGCTGAGTCCCTAGTCCCGAACTAGGTTAAATTCCTGGTAACTGACCAGGTGCCTCCGTTCAAAGAATGGCCACTCAGCTCTAGGCTGAGTCCCCCAGTGCTAACTGGTTCCACATTGTAATGTTCCCAAAAGTGACATGCATGCAAACCCTAAAAATGACATACATGCCATCCCAGCATTATTTTAATGATGCATGCACTATTTAAGTCTCCCTCCGCATGCATGCAAGTCAACGGCAAATTAGAAGATAAAGTGACACGCATACAAGTCAACGGCAAATTAGAAGATAAAGTGACCTAATTAGGTCAAAGATTAGGGTTTTGCGCAGTTGAACTTTATAAATAGAGGAGAAAGCAAGAGGAGACTTAACTTATGATTATTGGTTATTTTGGGAGCACTTGATAGCAGCACAGCAGTTGGGGTTGGAGACGGAGTCTTCAGCTAACAGGATTTCGGCAGTGAAACATTTGTCCTAGTCTTATCCCGGGTAAGCCATACAGGTTCACCACTTGTTCTTCATTCATTCATCAGTTATCTAGTACATGGTATAGATCGTTGCAGGGACACGTGTGCAGCCGTAAGAGGGGGTTTTCAGCCAGAAAGCCCTGATCAGCTGTTGGGCCTTTAGATCTCAGCAGACCCTCTGCATGCATCAGGCATTCTCTCCAGCATCATCAGACGGACAAGCTCAGAAAGTTTTAGCCCAAACAAACCTCTCCTCTTACAAAAACGTCACCTTCAGTCTGGAGGGTTTTTACGGTGCTGTGGGGCGGTGACACGAGAGGAAAATAGCATTATTAGATCACCCATCCGGATCCTTATGCATACAGCTATCTCTGGAGTCATTATCAGCCAGAATATTAGTGGTAAGTGTTAATTTCTCTCTGCAAAACCCTAGCCCTAATTTAGCTATATTTTAGGGCATTTTTGCATGGCGAGTTTGCATGCACAGTTATTTTGCAAATTTGTATGAGATTGAGTGTGCAAGCCAGCACTATCATAGAACATTAGAGAATATCAGTATTTGGGATATTTCAGTGGTATCAGAGCATAATCTTGGCGAG